>JAHLJT010002630.1:33283172-33375429 GCA_031308135.1 Acheta domesticus
TGTTTGGGCGGGCTGTTGAGCGGGCTGTTGGGCGGGCTGTTGGGCGGGCTGTTGGGCGGGCTGTTGGGCGGGCTGTTGGGCGGGCTGTTGGGCGGGCTGTTGGGCGGGCTGTTGGGCGGGCTGTTGGGCGGGCTGTTGGGCGGGCTGTTGGGCGGGCTGTTGGGCGGGCTGTTGGGCGGGCTGTTGGGCGGGCTGTTGAGCGGGCTGTTGGGCGGGCTGTTGGGCGGGCAGGCGGGCGGGCTGTTGGGCGGGCTGTTGGGCGGGCTGTTGGGCGGGCTGTTGAGCGGGCTGTTGGGCGGGCTGTTGGGCGGGCTGTTGGGCGGGCTGTTGGGCGGGCTGTTGGGCGGGCTGTTGGGCGGGCTGTTGGGCGGGCTGTTGGGCGGGCTGTTGGGCGGGCTGTTGGGCGGGCTGTTGGGCGGGCTGTTGGGCGGGCTGTTGGGCGGGCTGTTGGGCGGGCTGTTGGGCGGGCTGTTGGGCGGGCTGTTGGGCGGGCTGTTGGGCGGGCTGTTGGGCGGGCTGTTGGGCGGGCTGTTGGGCGGGCTGTTGGGCGGGCGGGCGGGCGGGCGGGCAGGGCGGGCGGGCGGGCCGGGCGGGCGGGCGGGCGGGCGGGCGGGCGGACGGGCGGGCGGACGGGACGGGCGGCCGGGCGGACTGTTGGGCGGGCTGTTGGGCGAGCTGTTGGGCGGGCTGTTGGGCGGGCTGTTGGGCGGGCTGTTGGGCGGGCAGGCGGGCGGGCGGGCGGGCGGGCGGGCGGGCGGGCGGGCGGGCGGACGGGCGGGGCGGACGGACGGGCGGGCCGGGCGGACTGTTGGGCGGGGCTGTTGGGCGAGCTGTTGGGCGGGGCTGTTGGGCGGGCTGTTGGGCGGGCTGTTGGGCGGGCTGTTGGGCGGGCTGTTGGGGCGGGCTGTTGGGCGGGCTGTTGGGCGGGCGGGCGAGCGGGCGGGCGGGCGGGCGGGGCGGGCGGGCGGGCGAGCGGGAGGCCGGGCGAGCGGGAGGCCGGGCGGGTGGCCGGGCGGGCGGGCGGGCGGGCGGGCGGGCGGGCGGGCGGGCGGGGCGGGCGGGCGAGCGGGAGGCCGGGCGAGCGGGAGGCCGGGCGGGAGGCCGGGCGGGCGGGCGGGCGGGCGGCAGAGGCGCCAAGGGCGCGTCCTCAGAGGATCCGCGCCCGGCCAACACTCGCTCCACCCCACGCACAGTCGCACTGCGTCTCACGTCGCAGTGAACACGTCCGCTCTACGTCGGCAGAACGGCACCAAATTATCTTCAGTTATGCCGCCCAACTGAACTTTTCAACGTGCAAATAGACGTCATTTTATGGAAGAGAGGCTTTGTGGAATACTTCCCTTACGATTATTCGAAATTACGACAGAAAATTGCTGAAGGAATGTATGAAATGGGTTACTAATATTTTCTCCCAAAATATCAACCTAACGTCAGTTCTTCAATAAAAATATAGTTTCTTTTACAAATGTATCTGTCGATTCAAACATATCTCATTAAACAGCTTTCAGCAAGAAGTTTAATATTTTGCATTCCATGTCTATCAGAAGATGAATGTTTGCTACAGCATGACCGCATCTTTTCGTCAGAATCAATTGGCCCTAACACTTCCGGCCGGCCGCGAATCTTCTCCGATGGAAGCCTGCAGGGATGCGGTGGCGGCAGCAGAGACGGGGAGGTTAGAGGCGGTGGTGTCGTCTCCCCCCTCCGCCGCATCCGATCCGCACAGAGCGGAATGATCTACTGAACGGCGCCGCCGGGTCTCGATCTGTGGTCTCTCAAACCTCTGACACCCTCGCCCACGGAGCCCACGATTTCACTCTCTTCTGAACTCGCCACAGAGGAAGTTGGGCGTGGAGTCGTCACAACGGTCATCTCCTCATTTTGACTGAACACACAATTTACTGGAACATTTTGGTCTATTGATGAAGCAACATCTTTGAGAAAAGAAAAAATGGCAGTTTCCGTAGATTTTGATTTTCTAAAACCGTGTTGTAAGTCTGAAAACGCTTTGTTTTTCATGAGAAAAGTTTCCATTTGTGAGTAGAAAAGCCTCTCTAATATTTTTGAGAAAACTGACTAGAGAAAAATTGGCCGGTAATTTCGAATTTCTTTTTATTCCCTTTTTTAAAAAGTGGTTTAATTTTTGCTGTTTTGAAATATCCGGAAATGTTCCTGTACATAGAGAACTGCTTCTCCTCTAGCCTCGACCACAAAATGATCTATTACTGTCAACGCGTCGTACACTCCGCATTGTTGCCAACCTTTACATTATGGAAACAGCCTCGTAGTTCAAATAACCACAAGACGGAGGAAGAGGTTGCTATCCTCAAACATTTGGTTTTCGCGAGTCCGCCGCCTACTCGCCGGGGTCAGAGAAATAGAGGACCATTTTAGATCACATAGTTTACAAAACCACGTGCTTCTTCCTTCAGCCTCGAACCACAATTGATCTATTACCGTCAATGCATCGTACACTCCGCATTGTTGCCAACCTTCACATTATGGAAACAGCCTCGTAGTTCAAATAACCACAAGACGGAGGAAGAGGTTGCCGTCCCGAAACATTCGGTTTTCACGAGTCGCCGGCTGGTGCGCCGGGGTCAGAGAAACAAGCGGCGACCGCGAGGCGGCGGCGGCGGGGCTGCGGAGTGAAACCGTGACGTGTTTGTACGCGGTAATTCCCCTGTCGCGTTCAGACCTCTCCGCTTCTCCCTCAGTGTCAGCTGGAAGTGCGGCGGAGATATAATGCCGACTATATTTAGCGTTTCTTTAGATCTTCAGGGCTTCTTTCTGTACTCGAAGTAAACACGCGTCCGCGCAGCCATAACGCCACGCAAAACAAAGCGCCCGCTTTGAAAATTGTGATGGAGTGCAGAAGTGAGTGCGGTCCCTCGGAAGACGTTATGAGCCGGTTAGTGGACTCATTTCGCTCGCCTGTCGGTTTTATTCATCGCGAATAAAGCATCGCGCATCGGCATGATGCGAGCTTATGTACGAGCGGAGGAAATTGTGAATATCCAATTAACTCGCAATTTATAAAGCTGTATACTACGATTTTCGTAACTTTGCTCCTGACAGGAATCAGCTGTTTCGCTGCCATCCAATCGGGAGTTTATATTTCGCGACAGTGACGTCACTATGGTGACGTTCAAGCTCCCGATTGGATGAAACAGTCAACAGCTGATTCCTGTCAGGGGAATAGTTACGAAAATCGCAGTGTAATTAGGGCTGGGACCAGTCGTATATCAATGCTATTCCGACACCCAGGGGACAACTATTCTGGGCAAACGCTGGACCCCAGATTAAAATGTAAAATAAATTGAAGGAATTTTTTATAAATTTAAGAACTAATGACTAGGCAGCGGATTTCTATGATTTTGCATATTTTTCCTTTGCTTCAGGGCATAGCTAAGTGAAATTTCTTGACTTTTGGTTAGAATTGGATGCTATTCAGATTAATATGTTAGTTTGTCCGATTTTTTCGATTGGTGCATATTCGCGTCAGTTTAGGAGCATATTTGCATATTTCGTTAAAATAGAGACAGCATCTTTAAAGCGTTTCATGTTTTTATAAAATATATTTATTTGTGAGCATTCATTAATTAAAAAGAGCTTGATACAATTTGCATTTTTTACCTCTGTAAATGATAAAGAACTTGTGGAAATGTAAGATGTTTCTTGATACATTTTTTAAAACAGGCAGAAAATATTAATCAAGAATGAATCATATCTACAGTCCCGAAAACATCAAGTAATGTCTTTTAATTATTCCAAATATTCTATTGTAGTCATTAAGTTTGTTTTCTATGTCTTTCTGCGTTTGGTGGTTCTCATAGTAAAGACCCTGAACTATTAAGCAGTAACTCTCAACCCAACAAAGACTTACTATACTGCGATTTCTCTAACTTTGTCCCTCATGGCAACTTAAATCCCATTTTCTCGATGGAATATGTCACGGCATTTCGCGTCTTTCTCGGTCTTGCCGATTGAAGTCGCATGATCGCAAGCATTGCTTTATACGGTCGCGATCGTCCGAAATCTAGCGGAACGACTGAGAAAGATGCGAAATGCCGTTCCATATTCCATTGCGAAGATGGAATTTGAGTGGGCTTGAGGGACAAAGAGAAATCGCAGTATATGTGGTCGCCATTTACTCCCTCCCCCAATGGTAGGCGACAGTTAAGGACTACGTTTGCTTTAGTTGTAGGTCGAAGACGTCTGTTCCAGATATTTAAAAATTTAAAAGTCAAAATTGTTCAATAATAAACTTAGGTCTATACGAGCCCAACCTTGCGAGTGAATTGACTTTATAAATGAGGAAAAGTAAATTAAACTTTGACGAAGGAAAACTTTGATGTGTATTTTAATTTACCGATAATTTATTTGGAAGTTTTCTGACCACAAAAGGTGAAACTTTTTTGATAGAGAATCTTTGATTTAAATGTTTTGAAAATTGCCGAGATTTTAAATTTTTTTATTGATTTGTCAAAGATTAATTTAAAAGCTGTTTTATTTACAAAAGCTTCAGGCAATGCGCTTTGAGTGAAGGCAGTAAATAAATATTTACTACCTTCACTTAAACCCGTGATTCGTATCAAACTCTCCATATATCCACCAGGAACTTCAAATTACATCAGTCTCCGAATTTAAATCCAACGCGATCGAAAATTTCTTTTTATTGCATTGCTGCTGGCAGATGCTAATCCAATATTACAATAGTGACGTAACTGGAAAGTAAAAGCTCTTTTTCGAATTGAAAAAGACTTTTGAAATAAAAATTAAATATATTGAAGACAATGACAGTGGTTAGTGACATAACCAACCTGTCAATTAATTTCTCCAGTTAGTTTGTATTGAAGACATTATTTAACAATTTTCATACTGAAACAGTGATGTTAATATTGTTTACGGATGGCAGTAGGGGACGTCGCGTCATCATAACATCCTACGAATTTACCAAAATAGCTAGTTACGTGGAATGGTAGTAGTTATCACTTAATTCTCCTACAGCGATAATCGAAAACTGGTGCACCGTGTTCGGTGAAGGGTGATACCCCTGAAATCCGGCCCTGCGGTTGCCCAATGTCAGATCGCGCGCCTATTCGTATCGACAGCAGCGGGAACCAAATCTGAGAATCGGATCCGAGAACCGAATCCGGAAATCATATTCGGGAACCGGGTCCGGGAATCGGATCCGCCGGCAAGGATTTCCTCCCGGCCGTTTATCTCGCGCGCGACCCTGCCATCTGATAACTCTCCTCGCCTCCCGCGCGCTCTCCGGCGGCTGCAGGCCGAATCGGCCCCGGCTGCGCACAGTGGCCTGGAACGCGCTGAACAAAAGCGCAACCATCAATTCACTCATGCAATCTCAGGTTTCGCAGGGACGTGAGGGATGAAGTCTTCCTCATTTATATCTATCGTCTCCTAGATTATTTCGGTAGTATGCCTTCCCTTTGCGGCTCTCACACACAATAATCTTTGATAATGAGGTCTCTAAAGAGAGAGAATTTCACGGAAGATGTGACGAATTGCACTTTCGACTTTAAAAATATGAAGGATCTTGTTTAAAAAAACGCATCTCAATATTCATGTAAAATGCAACCCGCAACGCATTTGAGTATTTTTTAATCTAAATCGTTAAATAACTCCTTTAAAAACTAAACTTTTGGGGCCAAAAAAATGTTTCTCACATCGTAATCAACAGGACCAGATCTTCTTGACCATTCTATTACATTTTTGCTGGTTCGACGCTTCTCCATTCTACCCCACCTGTTCAGAGCCTGTAGAATCTGTAATTGTGTTTGAAAATACTAATTACTTGATGTTATACGCAATTGAATTACACGGATGTACCTCTTTCCTCGATAATAAAGTTAAATAAGAATAGTTTATATTGACAACGGTGTATTATATTGTTATCAATTACAAGGTGACATATAGAACAAGTGACGGAGGATAAGAGGGTCTTGAAGAAAAAAATATATATTACAGCCTTAATATGGAAATGGAAAAATAAGGAAGAGGATGGGGTATAGCATGCGAGAGTTCTCGCACAGGTACGCTAGTATTATTAATTCCCAATGAGCGCAGACAATGAAAGAGAACTACGCAACTTTCTGTCACGTGAGAGATCTAAGGCTTTGTTAGATACCCAGGAACTCGAGAAAATATCAAAAACTTCTTAAATTTTCCGATTCTGACAGAAAAATGCATAATTCAATTGTGTTACACAGCCTATATTCAACCTATACGCATACCGACTGAGTTCTCGTACGGAGTACTTCACTGCTTCCAGCAAAGCAGACGTCATGCGACAAAAAGACTCCAAGGAAGATTGCGTTCGCCTTTAAATATTTGCTATCCATGAGTTGTGTCATGTTGTAGCAACTTCTTACATTTCTTCCATATGCCATAAACTTGGGAGGAAACGTGTTTGAATCACTTCAACAAAAATCACTTCTAATATCAGGTCGTAATATCTTTGTTCAAGGTTCTTCTCCGCAGTAACTTCGCCCACACTTCAGGAACGAGTCATATTAACACTGTTCCTAAGGACTGGTTCAGACCGGTGCAGGTGGAGAGGAGATGCGAGAAAATTTGTACCCGAAAATCAATGTATACGGATGGAATGTCACGCATGACTGTTAGATTAGAAGCTTTTGAGCTGAAATTGGTGAATACATCAGGAGAGAAAAGCTTGTTGCTCAATTCCAGAGATCATTAACTTATTTAAATTTTTAGATTTACTTTATATGAATCCTCTATGATATTTCAACATTTTTTGGGAAATAGGTTGAACTTTTTTTGTGTTATTTACTCATCAAGACGAAATAGTAATTTAATAGTAATGGTAAAGTTCCTCATTCCTTCTAGAGCTTGAGTGAAATAATCACTTGCCACTGAATACGCGGTGAAACACTTCATATAATAAATTTACATATATAACGTTCGTCCCTGATGGTTAGGCAACTATTCTAGAAACGCCAGTACACGAAATATCTGAGCTGTCCGAATGTGACGAACAGTAATGCATAAGAAAATCAAGACCAACTCAAGAGCAGATGACATGTGAATTTTCCTTTCACGTATTGATTAGCAAAAAAATGTATTATCTTGGAACACTACACATACTCTAAGTTTAACATTTATTGTAAAACGTTCTGTAGTAATTGTCGCACGCGGAAACAAATAATCAATTCTGTGGTCGCGAATTAAAAGTTCTTAAAAATCTCAAAAATCTTAGTTTGGAGAAAACAAGGGTTGAATATTATCGAGCCAACACTTCTTTCTATGCTCAACGCAATTTCCAAACGCTTTTTTAGTCGTAAAGAAGAACACATTTGAATTTAGTATTTTTACTAAAATAAAATATAGATACTTAACTTGTAGTTTAAGTACTTAATCCAATTTTGCCAAAAATTGACTTAAGAACTTTTACCCTGTCACCACAGAATTAATTGTAGAGCACAATGTTTATATTTCGAAAGCAAAACGATTCCTTCTTTCTCGATCTCATTTGTTTCGTCGACCTACCAGTTTATTTCGGATTGTTTCGTCAACTTAGCGATCCCAACAAAAAAAACAAACTCTATCTAAGCAAAAAAAAACAATCGTTTTACGCAATTAACCCTGGAGAGGTGGCGGTTGCCGGAGTTACGTTAGAGGTGGCGCTGGGGTCATTTCTGACCCCTTTAAGTTTTTTTATAAAATTATATTTAACAAAAAAGAAGTGCGAAATTAGTTATTTTAATTAGTAATCAATCATTTATAAGGTCGTATTACCTTAATGCACTATTATAAACAAACATGCAAATGAGGAATTGAAACAAATAAAAGTGCAAAATTATCATTTACCTTTAATTTTATGTAGTGATCCCATTTACATTTTCCTGAATATTTCAACAACAAAGATATCAGAAAATTCATTGGGTTTCATTTTCTAACATTGTCTCACTTAAAAACAAATAATTTATCGAAAATGCTTCAAAGCCAATCAACACAACTTAAAAAAGGACGAAATTGTTGTTTGTATTGGTTTCACAAATATTTATAAATGAATTATTACATATAACATTTTGAAAATCTTCAGACAGAAGCTAAAGAATGTGGCGAAAGGTATGCAAAGCTTCTGACTCGCAGAATTAGGCAACTGCAGCTAAGCAAAGACACGTGGGATCACAAGAAACCCCGCGCCACCTCTCTCGGGTTAATATAAAAAATGTCCTCTTTTCGCGTTCGTCCCTGGTGCAGGCCAGTGTGTGTCGCCGTCTCCACCGCCAGCGCCACCTCCGCCGTCGCCGCTGTCGAAATTTCCGGGCGTAGATCTGCTGATACGCCGCCACCGACCGAGAGGAGGGGGCGGGGTGAAATGGGACGCGGTTTTAACCGTCGATAAAGGTTACGACCAGGAGGGTCTCCCATAAAGTTATCACGCCGTGAAACTCCTCTCGAAGTGCGCGTTTGATGTTGCGAATGTCCTATTCAGTACCGTTAGCGCTTTGATAATATACATCGAATTATATTTCAGCAATTCGCGTTCCGAAAATAAGCATTTGGTTAAGATATCCTGCGAAATTCTCTGGCGAGGTGGTAAGCGGAACTTCTGTGTGTTTCTTATTGCCATGCGAAATAATTTAATTCTATACTTCCGGTTTTTCTTTCTTGGCGCACGGGGGAGTGTGTCAATAAAATAGGAATATCTCACGGTAGTTTTGCGTCGTTCTCCGTTTTGCCGCCAACAGTCGCATGATCGCCAGGCCTGCTCGATACAGTCGCGATCTTGCGACTCCTAGCGGCACAACCGAGAACGACGCGAAATAACGTGAGATATTCCATTTAATTGACAAATCCCCGTGCGCCAAGAAAGAAAAACCGAAGTATTTCGCATAACGTATTGTAATTTCACACAGTGGCTGTGTCGGGGGCTTGTGGGTTGTTGTTTCAGTGCAATGTTATGCCGAGTAAGAATAAAACCGTATTTTGAGAGCATGTATGCTCAACATTTTCCATTAACCCCTCGTTAGACGCGCATGGGTCTATTAGACCCATTGCATTTTAAGAACTGAATATCTCGCTGAGCCGTTGGTGTAAGATTATGAAATCTCGTGACATTCTGTGCTGAACGATTCTGCATCCGGTGGCGACGTAACCGCAAGATAAACCACAGGGCAATAGGTCACGTTTGAGGAGACTGTCGACTTTGAAATAACTCATTCATTGAGGTTACTGGTATGATAGTGATTTCGAGTTTTGTTCCAAAGAATTATATATTTTCCGCAAAGTTTTAAGAAACGTGGTTAAATATAAAGCCATGTTTCAATGTCAAAGTTGGCGTAGTTACACTAAATCAATTTCAGGAAAGATTAGATTGGTGAATTTGAACAATCCATAAACCTGGAGTCTACGTGCGCGCGGGGCAACGGATGTAGTCCAAATTGTTTTCCCCTGAATCGTATTGTCGAAGGATCAGTAGCATCAGACAACATGTTACCCTTAGTCTAGTCTGCTTTCGGACTTTTCATAGCATACACGTTATTGTCAGATAACGGTAGAGCTACAATAATTGCAGCCCGCGTGATTACTACTGTTATGGGTTACAGAGAGGAAGTTCGCCGTACAGGAAAATCTAAAGACAAAACACCATTGTCAAAGTCATATAACACACTGATACATCTAGTGTTACGATTTCTGAATGGTGAATGGAGAAATAAAATATTTCGCATGTTCATAGATCAGATGTCGCTTATCCTGATCCTTCATCTGGGAGAGCACACAGCTAGATTAAAAAGCTGTACGTTCAAGTTTAATGACTTTCATATAATATACTAATAAACCTTTAGAGATAACAGAGCACTCGTTCAGAACATTTTTACGACTCAGTGGCTAAAAAATTGTAATTTTAACTTTGGCTACATATGTAACCCGTGCGATTATTTCCGTTATGAAATGGGACGTGAGGACTTCACGTTTAACAAAATAACTCATCAAAATACCATAATCTCCAGTCATAACTACGGGAGATAGAGTCTCACAGAAGTAATTGTACAAACAAGAAATTCCACATGAAGAATCCTCCCAAGAGCAAATTGCATTTATGAAAATCAACCAATATACGAAGGAAGTACCAGGAGAGGTGGTTCAGAGAATCAACTGATGTCACTGCAGTCCCTCTGACCGGGAAGTCCTATTGCTTCCACTCCCGACGGCGGCAGGGTTTTCGCCACTAGCTTGTCAGCGAGGTCGAGTTCTACTCGCTGTCTGGAGGAAAATTTTAGCAGCCGGCTTTTTCGTGATAACTCGGATCAATACCAGGCGAATGCCGGAGCAGTACCCTGTCAAACGGGCCACTGACAGCGTGCGATTTTTCCTTCCTCTTCCTTGTCCTAACCTCAACCCTTACTCACAGGCACTTAGTTTTACATGCACTACACATGCCGGGAAACCTAGAGGATGAATAGGGCGGTGTCCCGGATAGGGCGGTGCCCCACTGGTGGGAGATGGTTAGGCAAAACCCCATAAACCGACGGCAGGTGTGCGCCGGATCTCAACGGCCGCCAAAGATCACCGCCACCTCCCGAGTGAAAATATTGCAATACAGTTACGGGACTGATAACCTTAGCAGTTGACGCGTCCGGAATCACTAATGAATTAATCAATCATTGATTGATTGATTCGTGTTTCCGGGCGCGTCAACTACTTAGGTCATTAGTCCCGTAAGTGTAGGGCGTGTTTTTTCTCGGGCGGTGGCAATGATCTTTTCCCCGCTGGATGGCGCCGACCTACCGTCGACTAGTGGGGTTTCCCACAACCAGGTATCTTCCACCAGCAGGGGCACCGCCCCAGCCGGGACAAGCTGTAAGCTCCCGACCGGTCTCCTGGCGTGTGTAGCAGTGTAGTGTAGTGTAGTGCATGTTAGTGTAAGTGTGTGAGTGTAAGAGAGGATAGGACAAGGAAGAGGAAGGAAAGATCGCGCGCGGTTCGTGGCCCGTTTGTTAGAGTACTGCTCCGGCATTCGCCTGGTGTTGATCGGAGAAACCACGGAAAAGTACCGATTAGAGCAGCCGGCCGCTAGAATTCACCTCCAGACAGCTACTGATTTCCACATACCTATGTAACTAGTGTCGAAAATCCTGCCGCCGTTGGGAGTGGAACCTAGGACCTCCCAGTCAGAGGGACTGCAGTGACATCAGGTTGATGTACTGAGCCATCTCTTCCTGTATTCAATCAACGGAGGAAGCAACGAGACTTCACCCTCCCATTCCCTGGGGGGCGCCACCGACGCTGCCTCCGGTCTTCGCGTGTGTCGTTCGCGGAACTGCCACTTGGAGCGCTGCTCGCGTTTCGCCGCGAGGGCCCTGGAGCAGAAAGAGGCGTAAAGGGGGGAACGAAATCCGATCGTGGCGCTTCCTGGCGGACGCGCTGCTTCCGCCCAATCACGCGCTTCCTGTCAGAGCCTCCGTCAGGCGGCGACAGACGGCGCCTCGGAAGTGACGAGTCAACATCGGCGCCACCGCGGCACAACACCGAGGGTCAGAAGAGAATTGTTTTGTTTGTGTGTATGCATTTATCATTTTAGGTCCATTGTCTGACCTTGCTAGCTACCTAAGGGGTCGGCCACAAATAACGTAACGCTAAAGAAGAGGGAGGGGGTTTGAGGCCGCGTTACGCTGCGTTATATAGGAATACGGGGATATTCGTTTATTGTTACGTAACATTGATATTTTTTTTCATTTTTCAACATTTGCTGAAATCATTCCTTTTTTTAGACTTCAACTAAAACATTAGAATATGAAGTAATTAAGTGAATGACAAAAATGAATTAAAGTTATAAAATATAAATTGTCACAAATACAGATATTTTTCATCAAGTTTTTATTGAATCTGTAAGATCGCGAAGAACATTTTCAAAAGCTCATACGTAGTTTATTCTAAAATCGATTTAAATTGGCCAGTAGACTCTTGTCCATGACGGCGTGTGCGTGGCTTGTGATCAAAACATTTTTCCTCGCCTTTGCGTCCTTTCTTGACTCACTACTTGCCCCCACTTCTTGCATTCAGAATGGAGGGGGAGGTGTTGTCGCAAGCGTTACGTAATTATTTAGGGGGGTTCAAGTGCGCTTTACGGGTGCGTTACAGGAGGGAGAGGGGGTATTCAAAATACTCCGAATTTGCGTTACGTAATTTGTGGACGGCCCCTAACGGTATCCCCCACGTCTGGGATATTCATTGGTAACTTGTGATTATGTTCAACTTTACTAGTTTACTGACTTCGTTCACTATTCTGACTACGCTCAAAATTGACAATTTTCATTGGTAATCGCTACTTTAACTGATCGTACTATCGTATAAATATTACTGTCTGCCAAATATAGGTAAAAAATACCTACTTTACCTACCCAATAAATCGAAACATTGAATTGCTTCACCCTTTTTGTCTCTGAAGAGCGTCAGCCAAATGACAATTACTCATCTTCGAATCAACAGACTGCTCCTTCAAATATCTACACCAGGGTAAAATACAAATTTCGTCAGCTACCTCGGAGATGAATGTTAATGGGCTGGAGGAGCGACGCGACAGTGTTGCCAACGCCTCTCCTCCGTCAACGTAAAAGCTGCGCGGCTCAACGAGTCTTCGTGAACAGGCTGCATTTTTTGTAGCTCAACTCTGCATGCATTTGCATTGCATCTCTAATTTTTTGAACCAACCACGACGCTACTAGCCCTGTGACGCGCTACATCGTGTAAGTGCACGCAAACTGACGTACTTAACCCCCTGATTAATTAAGGACCTTGTAAACATATCCTATTAATTTCTCCTCGCAAAAAGGTTCTTGAGCAGTGAAATAAACGTCCAAATTTTGTTACTGAGAATTTCAATATTTATTAATTTTTTTTTGTTTTTTTGAAAATATGCAGAATTAGAAGTGGTTGATTGTATAGATTGCACTTTCATCCAGGTCCAAAGTGATGACGGTCATCACTAAGATCGATACAGGTGGCTCAGGGTGTGAACTGATTGATTGATTGATTCGTGTTTCCGGGCGCGTCAACACGTACTTTGGTCATTAGTCCCGTAAGTGTAGTGCGTGTTTTTTTCTCTCGGGAGGTGGCGATGATCTTTTCCCCGCTGGATGGCGAGATCTGGCGTCGACCTACCGTCGAGTAGTGGGGTTTCCCTCAACCAGATATCTCCCACCAGCGGGACACCGCCCCAGTGACAGGTCACCCAGACACGTTCTCCCGACATGTGTGGTAGTGTAGTGCATGTTAGTGTAAGTGTGTGTGTAAGAGGAGAGGACAGGACAAGAAAGAGGAAGGAAAGATCGCGCGCGGTCACTGGCCCGTTTGTTAGGGTACTGCTCCGGCATTCGCCTGGTGTTGATCGGAGAAACCACGGAAAACTACCGATCAGAGCAGTCGGCCGCTAGAATTCTCCTCCAGACAGCGACTGAAGTGAACTGATGTCACTGCAATGGCTCTGACCGGGACGTCTAGGATTCCAGTCCCGACTGCAGCTTTGCAACAATTGTACAAGTTGAAATGATACTGTCAATGGTTACTATTTGTTTTATTATTATATTTTATTTTACCTTTAAAATTATATTATATTTTACCTTTACAAGCCAAATGCAATGATTTCATAAGGAATATAAAGCGTGAAAATTCAGTAATCCCTCAATATTCGCGAGAGTTAGGTTCCCAAAAGGCATCGCGAATGTCAAATCCGCGCGAATGTTGAGTATATCATTTAATGAAGAAAGATGGGTTAGGTTCCTGGATATCAAAAAGCTGTTTAAAAAATAAAGAGAAAATAACAAACAATTGTTGTAGAACTGAGTAAGCGCTACTAGAAACCGAATTCACAATTAATATCCCAAAGAGAAGAAATAAACAATATTTGAAAGTTTTCAAAGTTGAAAGTGATTGGATATAATATTTGGTAATTTTTTTGTTTCATCATATACTCATTGTTCTAATATCCAAAAATTGGAAGAGTTGCTGCTTTTATTTCTCTTTTAAATTTCGATGTTATTTCCATGTTCGTATCACGTTCGATTGCCCTTTTCACCAGAGCTTGTTGAAGTTTTGGGACGCCATTAACAGTTTTGGCATTGAAGTTGCTCCAGGACGCAGTTTCGCTCCCGTTACTTCATTACGTTCGAGGAGGTTTTCTTCACTCATGATTTCCCGAAGCTCCACTTCAATGAGGTCATTATACTGAGAGTTGCTCAGATCTTGAATGGCTTTTCTGCTCAAGGGGTCAAAACCCTTACCTCCAATTTGACCCAACGGAATTTATTTATTTTACAATTTTATTATTCTGGTAGTGTGAATTGACATTCCAAATTTAACATTTTTGTAGAACGTGATACTTTGAACTAGAGTGTCTGCCGATTTCGTTTTCGAGATGGCGCTGATAAAGGAAATGAAATGCGCTCGCTTTAAAAAAAAAGTAGTACGACCAAACGACGAACTCGCGAATGTTGAAGTCGCGAATGTTAAAATCGGTAGCATTTCTCTAATCGCGATTGTTCAGAACTCGCGAATATAGAATTAACGGATGTCGAGGGATGACTGTAATTCCTTTCCAATTAAAGGTTTTCTCTTCACCAAATGAACCAGTTCATACCAAAATAAGTAATGTAAGTTGACGAACATGGGAACAAAGCATCATCGTAGACTGCGTGTAGAACACATGCAGCCGTGAAACTATTGCGGTTAAGGTGCTATTAATATTAAATCTCATTAGCGCCTCTCACTCCCGAAACGAGGCGCCCCTGGCGGTGTCCGCCGCAACCACAGTGCTCGCCGCGATGACCACGCCCGCTCTGTGTGCGGAGACCGCAACATAGGAAGATTAAGCGCTGGTGGCCAAGGTTAGCACGTGACACAACATGTTAAATTCGATATGTTGCATTCGAAATGTATAATCAACACTTTTCTTCACAATTAGCATGATACGTTACAAGAATTAACAGGTTATATGTCTCAGCACATTACACACAACAGGTTACATATTATGAGATACACATAAAAATGCACATAATAAGATGGTCATAACGAGGTGAGTATAATGAGATACACATAACTAGATATACAAAACGAGATACACCAAACGAGATACACAAAACGAGATACACCAAACGAGATACACAAAACGAGATACACAGATCGAAACACACAAAACACGCCTACGGTGTTCAACTCTGTGTAAAAAGCTCTAATACTGCAGTACACGATTTAACAAAACTAGGTTCGATCAAAACTATTTTGCTTTTATTTTACTTACTGCAAAAAAATACACTCTATCGTTCCTAACATTTATATTCCTGTTTCCAAAATCCTTTTACAGTTTTCATTACATGTGTAAAAGAATATACTTTCTAAGCCTGTATTGCTAAAGCAATTGTTAGAATGTTTGAATTCAAATATTGATAATTCGCAGAGAAGTTGGTTCCAAAATGCACAAAAACAGTCCTTTTGAAAAAGTAATTTAAATAATATAAATAATATTACATATCATTACACATACAGAATGTGGACATATATCCCCTTTAAACATAAAAGAAGCTAACAAAGAACGTCATATTAAATATGTACTTATACGGGAAATTAAAAATTTGTTATTTATGCACAAGGGCTGTATAAGGGTTATAACAATCGAGCGGCGCCAAAAAAAAGAACGGACCAAAATCCCTCGAGCATTTTGTCGCTGCACAATCATTAGAATCCGTTAACACCCGTGGAACATACATGATTTTACTTTTACCAATTCTATTGGTAAAAGATTGACTTATTCAGATTGACTTATTTACTATTGAACCAGTTGTTAACTTGAGTTGTCTTTTCATACTTCCCTCCCAAAATCCTTTCCTAATTCTCTCCATAAGAGAGCATGTAGCACCATTCATTTGTTTGATTTTTCCCTCGTCACCACGGTCTTCTCGATTCACGTACGTTATGCAGAGTATATACAACTCCGTATCGAAGGCAATAACAAGCACCAGTAAAAAATAAACCGCCTTACTAATAAACGTTGAGTAAAATTTACTTCTAGAGTAAGCTTGAAGTAGCCAAAATCTTTACTAATAAACATGGAGTAGTGTAAGATTGGAGTAAGATTGGAGTAAGGGCGGCGTAGTTACCGTGGCAACCGCTGTTCCCAGTCGATCCCAAAGATCTTTACCCATTGCAAAAATCATTGACGAAACAAATTACATCAAAAACACGAAGTTAAAAATCTGCATTAGACTGTAAAATCAAAATCACCTACTAGAAGGCAAATAGAAGATTGCGTGGCATACGGGATTAAAGAACAGTCAGGGGTCAACACCGCATGCGTATGAAATGTCCCACTAAATATTCATTGGCAAAACCTAATCATCTTAGACCTTCCTTCAACCCCCTTGCCCTGGTTACCCCGACCCGCGGTCAACATAGGCGGCCCTCCAGAGCATTTCGCATAACAAGTCTTTTTCTCATTGAGCACATACAAAAATATTAAATAAATTAAATTTCTCATGGACTCCCTTTCGCAAAGTTGCACAAAAGAAATTAATATTATTTACACACGTATACGCCACTGCGTATTTTTTGCCAGGTAACGGTTAAAATTATTAATATGTATGGAATCAAAATCTACTCTAGGTAGAAAACATAGTAGAAATCTGAAGTTCATAGTATTCAAAGAAATTCGTATAAGACGTTACAATGGTACAAACTTATTTAATTTACACTGCACCAATACATAATATACGAATATTTGCAACAGATAATTACAAAATTTTTGTTTATGAAATTCGTAAAATTGTAAATTAAATTAAAAAATTAGATTAAAAAAAGAAACATATCTTATTGTTGAAGACTGGAAGTTCATTCTATAAAATAATTATTTTTTAAGGTTATTTATGCAATAGGCTTTCTAATGATCGAAGGACGACAAAGATCCTGAGGGCCTTTCATTCGAGGGCATTTGGTCGCCCGAGATCATTAGAGCTAGTTAACGCCCGTGCTACATAATAGTTATTTGTGTATCAACACGTTAAGTAGATGTTTTTGCCCCGAGGGCGACTTCCAAACCCGAGGGCCTCTGTGGTGCATACAAAACTTTATGGTTTACTAGTTCATTGCTGAATAAAACGAGAATTCGAAACATTTTGTAATATTTCTTACGTCTAAAGTGAAAGGACGCATTATAATAGTCATTTGTCAAAATAACGTCAGATAAACAAAATAGACGGTTTATCTAATTTCTATTGCATAATCGTTATTGGACTGATTTGTTCGTACAAAATGAAAGAATATTGTGACGTTCCTGCGGAAATTCTCGCAAATGCTAACAAAAACTACGGACATTCCATTAAAACCTTGAAAAATATATGAAACTGTTTATGGCGTATTTAAGATTTACCTGTGTGAATAACAGTGTAAATTGGCTGATGTAACGGTACATTTAGGTTATTAGTGGCTGTTGTCAAACGTTATTTAGAATGTGTCATAACACCAAAAAATAACATTTCGAGGGTGTTAACCGATGTGCTTTATCTATCTTATTACTGCTACTAGTGCTGCTACTGAAGAAGAATATAATTATGTCTCTGAAAAAGGTGATACGTAACAGTGAAATGCGAATGATTGATTGCAATTATAAACTCACGTGAACATTCCAAAATTGCAATTTTCGTATCAATGAAGCAAAATAAGGTTTATAACGAATTATTTTATTTATTTGAGCATTATGCCATTTATTTATTGTATTTGCTTGTATCTTAACTATAAAAAATCGAATTCATAACTACATTCGGTGTGTTGTGTTGGTATTAGAGCGAGCCATAAAGTATTCAAAAGGCCCTAGGGCATAAAGAATCAGAAAGGCCCGCAAGGTTATTAAGTATACCATTATGTGTTTTGTTTTAGGTCCGTAAACACACAGCAATGAACTAGTAAATCATAAACAATTTAATTTTTTACCCATTTTTAATGATTAAGATTTACTTATTTACTAATGAACTAGATGTTAACTGACTTGGTTTGTATTTTCATATTTCCCTCCAATAATTCCCTCCATAAGATAACGTGTAGGTGATTAAACTATTTTCACATTTCCCTCGTCACCACGATTCTCTCGATCCAGGTTCGTGTTCCGTATCGAAGGCAATAACAATAACGTATCAGTAAAAAATAAAAGCATGTTTCTCTAAAGTGCGGTGCTGATATAAAGTTATGTCATCAAGGTGGTCCTTGAAGTCATTGGGTAAGCCAGGCCTGCCTGCCCTGGACGTTTGTAAGATTTCATTCCGAGGTACTAGAACACAAAGGCGCGGGGTGTTTTGCCTAACACGCGGCCACCGTGCCGCCCCGCCCACCGCCGCCCGCCCGCCCGCCCGCCCACTTCCCGCCCGCCCGCCCACTTCCCGCCCGCCCGCCCACTTCCCGCCCGCCCACTACCCGCCCCCCGCCCGCCCGCCCACTACCCGCCCGCCCACTGCCCGCCCGCCCACTGCCCGCCCACTACCCGCCCGCCCACTGCCCTCCCACTACCCGCCCGCCCACTGCCCGCCCACTACCCGCCCGCCCGCCCGCCCACTACCCGCCCGCCCACTACCCGCCCACCGCTTGCCCGCCCGCCCACTGCCCGCCCACCCCCCAACCGCGCGCCCTGTCCCCGACCGCCCGACCACCGAACTCCCGCCCGCACGGCTGTCGGCGTTCGTCCGGCGCCCGCACGCGCTTTCACGGGGCGACCACGCCCCCTCGCCCACGCCCGCCCCCGCCCCCTGCCCCCCGCCGCCCGCATGGCGCCCGGCACCTCAGATGCGAGATAACGCAAGAGGAACTCCCCAGCCACGCTGAGCCTCACGAAGCGGCTGCGTTGGCTCGGAGCCAGCGTCACCGTTGCCTCTGCAGCAACTCGGGCTGGGAGGTCCTGCAGTTCCAGTAGGTACCTGCAGCGGCAGAAAGTTGTCACTGCCTTTGCGGATAGATAGATTTTTTTTCAGTCGATGTCAGCAGAAACAATTGTAGCGGCCTACTGCTAAGATCGAAAGTTTTCTATGCTTTCTCCCATCTACATGTATCCTTCCTCCTTATAAGAAGATGCGCATACTACCACACATGTCAAGAGCCCACACGGGAGCTTATAGCTTTCTTGGGGCAGTGGCCCTTTAGGGAAGATATGTGGAAGGGAAAAAACCTTACGTCGACGTCTAGGTTGGTGTCGGATCTCTAGCGTGGGGACACTGGTAATTCAATATCTTTTGTCTGTCTCTGGATTTTAATTATATTTCTTTGTCCAGCTGTTTTTAAGACAGTCTTTTATATTTTGATGATCAAGAGGTTAATAAAAGATCGTCTATTCTAAATTTGGAATTTTATATTTCTCGACGAATCAAGGAGCACTTTTCTTCTCCTTCAAAAGTCTGACTAAATACAGAAATATTTATATGTACAAGATGTAGTTAGTTATTAAAAATTACCAATGAATTTAAGAATCAATGGTTAAGGTGAGTTCATTTGTACCTGGCACACAATTATTAAATTTACAACACATTTTATTATTACCTCAACTGTAACTAAATATAAATATTTCTGTATTTAGTCAGACTTTTAAAGAAGAGGAAAAGTGCTCCTCAAAACATCGAGAGAAATAAAATTCTAAAGATGGCCTTTTATTAACCTTTTGATCATCAAAATGTATAAGACTGTCTCAAAAACTAAGACATCGGAAATTCCCGACTGATTACTTGATTGATTGGTATATGAGCGTCAACGTCCAAGTTTATTGGTCCCGTAAGTATAGTGCATGTTTTAACGTGCGGAAAAGGCAGTGATCTTCCTCCGAAGGATGGCGAGATCTTGGGCCAATTTACACGTCGGCTTGCTGATTTTTCCCCTAACCAGGTATTCTTCTCCAGTGAGGCATCGCCCCAGCCGGTACAAGTTCTAAACGGTTCCTCTCGAGATAAAACACGCACTATAAAGGTCCGAAGCGTTGAAGAGTTGACGTGCCTCAATCAAAATCGGTGTTGCCGAATAAATCGAGACGTTCGCGCGTAACAGGATGAAATCGCTGTGATGAAAAGGTTCTGAATCAGTTCAAATCACTTTATGTCCGCTGAAAAATGCGAGTTGCAGCAATAGTAGAATATGAAACGATGATGTAATGATGGGTATTAATACACGAGTTTGATATCACTATAAGAGCAAGGAATTAAAATACACGAGTTTGATGTCACTATACGAGCGATTATTTTGGAGCAATCTGACTAGTTAAGTTATATTTCGACTTATGCCAAAATTGTACATCGGCTTGAAGAATGTTGGATAATTGATGAGTTATACTGGACTTTTTCTTTGGCCCAAATCTTTTGTACTTGCCACACTATATCAAATATCTTTAAATATTGCAATTTAAAAGATAATAAATTCTAAACATTTGATATTCTATTCAAGATGAAATTTTGTATACATTTTATGTTTGAAATAATATGTGACCTGTGAATGAGTAATCATAACTTTTTGATGAAATTGTTGATTATGACGAGATTTAATAATAATTAGAATCGTATGCTTGTATTGTAGATGTCTAATATATCTTGTTTGATTCTTTTATTGTAGTGTTCTGTATGTCACTCACCTGATGAAGGACAACAACATGTCCGAAACGCGTTGTGATACAACCTAAATGTGATGTAACTATTTCTACTTAATGTAATGTAATAAATATTTTTAATGAAAAATAGAATGTTTACCGTCTATACAATATAAAATCGGGTCATAAATGAATATGAGAACGAGCGATTATCGTAAACTTCACACGAGTGTATTAATACCCATTACATCGAGTTTCAGACGATACTTTTTCTACAACGTTTATAAGTTAAACTTTCATATTGAATAGTTTCGTGGTAGTTGATTCAGCCAAGGCCACCTAGCGGACAGCTACCTAAATCTACCCTCGCATGCTGCCGCAGGTGGCTGTGGTTAACTGTCCGCCTGCGAGGGAGTACTGCGCTGGTCAAATAGGATCAACGTGAAATTACGATCCACTTTATTTTAAATAATATTCCACGAAAAACTACTAATAATAAAATAAATTAAAACTATTGAGCATAATCTAATATCAAAGGCAATTTTAATGTACACAATCGAACCAAACATTTGCTAAAACGATTTTCAATAATGAATTAAGTATCAATACTTGGTTTGCAAACTTCTTTGTGATTGGTCAAGAACCTGTATCATAATGAAAACTGTATCGAAATGACTATCATTATGCAACTGGTTGCAGCCATCAAATGTCAGAATTATACAATGGGAGTAAAATAATTAATTGCTAACCGTTGTTGCTCCGACAAGCCTATTTCCCGAGTTTTTCGCGCATGCCAATCCACCTACGTCAAACGTCTGAGCTCCTCAAGAGCAACTGCTTCATTGATGTCTGTCAGTATGGCTGTTTGGAAGGATGCAAACAAAGTGCGAGTAGTTCAACCGACGACCGCTTCGTAGGGCTAATGGAAATGCTGGTATTCAGGGCAGATACAGGGAGTTGCATAACTGCCGCTATTTAATAATTTCTCCTTATGCGATATCCCCGACTGGCAGAAGTCATGAATTGAAAAGAAATAATAACAACTAGAGGTTTATGGATAATTTCGAGGATTAATGTTGGTTTTGGGTAGATTGGTTGTTCCCAACGGACCCAATTTCGCGCAGTTCGAACTCCCTTGTCCATTGGATATAATATGGCGGAACTATCAGAGCAAAGAAATGCACTCCTCTCTGCATCGACGAACTCTGGGCTGTAGAAAAATCAAACCAACAACTTACGGACCTCACTGTATTTTCCTCAAAACATACGAATTCCGCATTCTCCAAATGTCATCGATACCTTCTCGTAGCATTCGTTCACCATCATGGCGCGCACATAGTCTCGTGCCAAGATTTCAAGTCGTAAACAGCAGCATCACACATTGCGACTCGGCGACGAAGAACGAGGATAACTGACGCCGCTGGCCCCGCTTCAGGGGTGCACAACCTATGACGCACGCGCCAAACGGGGCGCATCGGATGGATACGGTACTGCTGAAGTTCCAAATAGGGGTTAAATGCGATTTAGCCGATCTATTTGTATGTACGTAAAACAGATAATTTGGGGCAAGTGTTGTATTCAGGAAAAAAACAAGTCAACGACAACAGTTTTTATTCAAACACAGACAATTTTGTTACAAACAATGATCTCTCCAGCAACCACAAGAATATCCAAAATAAGTGCCAAGTTACAGTTACACCAGGAGATTTAGCAAGACCGGGAGATTTACCAGCTTGTTCAGCACCTTTCAAAACCCCCATATTCAATTTTTTACGTGTATTGCAAGTAGTGTTTTTGCGATAATTAGTATTGGGACCTTTCTTGACCTTACCGACTGTGGAAGGGCGGAAATCGCTGCTCCCCGCTGGTTCTGCGGCCGTTACTCACACACCGCGCCTACACTATCGGAGTGTCGGCAAGGTCTCAGTTACTTGGAGGGCGGGTAGGGTGACAAAAACGGGTGTTTACTTTGCAGGTTCAGATGGACGAGTAGGATGAGAAAACTTACATGAGTAATTCAAATGCAATAATTAAATGCATACTGGCATTATTTACAGGATTTAAATATTACAATGTGGTTTAATTAATCAGACAACATTTATTAAATAATAAATACGTAAATAAATAAATACACAACAAATCAGTAAATAATTAAAAATAAATAATAAACAGATACAATAAAGAAAAAATAAATTTTTAAGAAGAAAGTGTTAGAAATGGAAAAATTCCAGGGCAGGAAGGAAAAGAAGATAGGATCAAAATGGTCCGAGGAGAGATAAGTGATACACAGCTAGGAGATGAAAGTACTGGAGGAAGAAGAAAGAAGGACAAAGGAAGAAGCAATGACATTGTTTCGTGGTCCCTAGATGACCCAAACGAAAGAAGAAGGAGAAGAAACAAAAGATAAATACGAATTCTTAAACGAACGCGCTTGGAAATCTGATACCAGCTGATAGACGCCGCGTAACGTTCCTAGCGCTTCCGAAGCAACGGCTCGCCCGCTGCGGGAAGCGTGAAGGTCACGAAAGGTCCTGATACAAAATGCCTATAAAACACTATTTCTAATATTCCATAGCACTTCAAAATTTGCGTATATAATTTTTGCATGGTGTTCTATCAGCTGGTAATATTTCATGTCAATCCGAGCATCCAGCATGGTGAGTGTTGCGTGTCAGCTGCCGCTTCGCTTGCTGGCCGCTTGTCTTCCATTGGCCGGCTCCTCCGCCGGCTCGCCGCCCCAACAACACTCGGGGCTGCCGCTGCGCGCCGTTGTTTCGGTTCGTTATTCGAAACGCCGAATATCGTCGCAACATTAAGCTGTGTGAATGACGATGAACAGATCATTTCGGACATAACCCGGTTCGCCAATTATCAATATGGCGCTGACTAAAATAAGGTGACTGAGTTTGAGGCGTCGTGTTTGCGAGAATTATTTTGGCAAGAAAATGCATTTGAAATGATGCACGTATATTATAGAGGTAAATCGTAAAGGCCGAAGACCAGAACCTCGTATACTCAACTTGGAAATGCTTAAAGAAGCGTCAACTAAGGTATACAGCCTTGTTAAGATATCTCAGGTGGAATTCTAAAAATAAAATTTTACTAGTGACACAGTGGCACTCTTAACCACACAGTGTCTCTCAGTAGTTTTAGAAATGTTCATTAATTCTCGTTTATCACATAACTTCAGATATTCCACGTCATCGCAATGTGCTTTGCCCATTCTAGCCATCATGTATAGGAAAATGTGAACTTCATCCAGCTAAAGTTCGAAATAGGATTTGAAGCTATTTCTAATCGAACCCATTTTGGTTAATGTGAAGATTAATTGGCTAATTCACGAACCACCCATATTATGAGTTAAGCCTAGCACAAATTGAAAAATTTCACCGAAACAAATATTGAAAGGCTAGAAAAATCAAAACAGTCTAATTATTGGCAAATAATACTTGTGTAGCATAATTTCAAAAACAATAAATGATACTATAAATATGATAACGTCTTCTACTATACTGTTATTAAAAAGGTTATTAAGGAAATGCCAAAACTCCTCCCCACCAGAAAGAACAAAAAATTCAAGTTCCAATCTGATCTCGCTCTCAGTTCTTCTAGCAGTAAAGAGTTTTCTCTACGACTGCTGCAGAATGTATACATTTCTGCACGTTATCGGATGCAGTAATGATGCCGACTCCACAAGCCGTGCGAGAATAATGTTCTCGCATGGCTGTCGACCAACCACATTCGTCTTAGTTCATTATACACGACAGAGGGTTCTCGCAGTCGCCTACAGGGGCGCTGCGTGCTCTGCCGCAGCGGGTTGCAACTATCGTAAGGCAGGTGAACCACGAAAGAGTATGCCAGTTGGTGTTTGTTAGGGTCAGAGAACATAGCGTGTTCTGTGGTCGTTCTGTAAGGTTAAGGCGCCCATTTAGTATTTTTAAAATATCACTTTGAAAGTCGTAGAGAAAATACACTCTTCTACTCGCGTAGAATGGCTATTATTCACTCGTAGAAATTCCGACACTCGCTCCTACGTCGCTCGTGTCGTAAACATCAACTCGTGAATAATAGCTATCGCTCTACGTTCGTTGAAGAATACACTATTCTCTTTCCCATCACCAACTGTGGAAAGCGCAATCTTCACCAGCAGCCTCTCTCTGGGGACAGTCTTGGAGTTCCCGTCGATTTAACGGACCGAATGGATAAAAGGCCCTGACTGACCACGACTAACGATGGACTAGATTAACAGACTTCTCCTACGTAACTCCACATTCGACTCCAATACGTGTTTGTAAAACGTTGTTACGAAAAACTGAAAATTGATCTACTACTAATTTTCAATGCAATGAAATGCATTGCAATACAGAAATCAAAAGGAAACTAAGGTCGAGAAAAAACTATGTTTACGTTATGTATCGAGATGCTCGAGAAAAATGCGAAACAATGAAACAGTTTCCATTCTGACTGAAAATTGCTAATATTTGATTGTGTCATTCTGCCTTTTCTCGTACTGCGCGTATCGACAGAATTCTCATGCTGCGTCGCTGATTGCCAAGCAGGTGATGTCAGGCGACAGCAAGGCTCTCAAGAGGTCACCCACCATTAAATATTTGATACTCACGAGTTGCCTCGTGCAAGAGCAACTTTTTTATATTCTTGGTATGTGAAAAACTGCTGTACAGTGTTCTGAATACTACATTATGTTATTTCAGTACTCATGAAGGCTGTTTTTGTCAAAATATTTAATTTATTGCAGCGGCGTCATAAGAGTTTGCTGATCTTGAGTAGTGTAGGTGTGTGCGTGTTGTTGTTTTTTTAAATAACATTTTGTGTGTTTTTAGCAGCACTGTTTTCTGCCGCAGGCCACGAGTCTCTCATTACTCTCCGTTTTACAATCCAAATCATGAAAGTAACACTATAAAATGTGCTTCATTAATACACATGAAAACTAGTATACGAGGAAAAAATGCCGCATGGTATGTCAAAAGTTTGATTAGCAGGTCATAAAAGCAACGCATCTCAAAAAAAAATATTAGTAATAACGTAAAACAAAATTACGATAAGTTGTGAAATGCTCAATCAATATTAGAAACGCTCTTCACGCAAGAGAAGTAGATGTTAAAAGGTGAGTGTGTTCGGCGTGGAGGAATGCTGAGACAGGGACCACAGTGCATTAAAGTGAAGGAATTCTGAGACAAAGACCATATTGCCTTGAAACCCTGTGCAGAATTATCAATCAGAGCTCATAATTAAGATATAATACATATTGATAAAAAACAAAGAAATATTTCCTGATCGAAGCGGACTGTAGTGGATTGGCTATCCCTGACCTGGTCCATTACCCGTCCATTCGCACGCTTGTCTTTGAGCCGGGAGCGAGCGATATATGGCTGTTGTGATTGGCCGGTCCTCCGCCGCCTCGTCGCTCATTTGTTTTCGGAAGGGGGTGGGGAGGGGGAGGGGCCGGCGACAGCTGCTTTTACGAGTCGTGCAGTGACGTCAGCGGCGCATGATATACACAGATGTCTCGCCGAAAACGCGTGGTCCGAATGCCGCGCCTCTGTTGGCGTGTGGCGAAAAAGTGAAACATGAAATCTCTGTGGCGTGAGACCCAGAAATTCAGCAGAAGCTCTTGATTCACGCAGCGGTTGAAAATGTAGTTCCCGGAAGAGGAAATGGATGAAATGGTCAGCTGTTACAGTTACCTGAACCATTCTTTATTTCGTTGCCCTTGACGACATTAAAAACGATTTTATTCGTAGAGATTTAATATAAATTTTCCTTGATTCAGTGAAATTCTCAAAAGAGGAAATTATAAAAATAGTAATGCATTACAGATGCCTAAATCATCTGTTATTAGTTGTACTTGACACCTTAATCAACGATTTTATTCCAAATTTAATTAATATTTACGCCCGATAAATAGGTAAAGTCAAACGACATGAGATTATATTGTAATGACACTCTCTTACGCATTAGTATCGTAATGATATTACTACAAAGTTAATCCAAAGACTATTATGAGCAATATAAAGTAGGTGAAATAAAATTATAAAAATTAAATTTATATTTTAAAATGTTATCAACGTGTTTACACGTTTTCAAATAATATCACTCTTTATTTATCATAATAATTTATTACAAGTGCGTTCTCAGTGCACTTTTTTAAAATTTTGAGCGTTACCGAAAGAAAGAATCCAAACATTTTTTATAAGATGAAATGAATCTATTTTATAATTCTATTATTTAAACATAAATATTCTCATTATTTATGTAAGATATTACTGGAATCACCAAACATATTTCTACAAGCTCAATATCGCAATCATTCATTAAGCAAAAAAATAGAAAAGAAAGATTATCAGGTATTTTCCTCGTTGAGAATAGTATGGTGCAAGTAATCTTAAGTGAAGACCAAAATAACGCGTAGTTCAATATTTCAGATTAAATCTATTAATTATCAATGGGGAAGAACGTACGACATTCGTGTCAATAGCATCTATCTGTATTAATTAATTTGTTAGCAAACCCGACCTATCGGTCTTGTTCAGCAATTTTACAACATTGTATTGTAATAAAAACGTATTTCGTAAATAATTAAGATTATTGACTAATTCAGACATTCTGTTACTTGCCTAACAACGTTCCAACTCTTTTTGACACCAAACGTAGAGTAACAATTCTCCCTGAAGTTAGTCAGACGTAAAGTCACGGCGTAAGTCATTGCCTTTTATCCTACAGGCCACGAGATCTGGATGGTCCCAGACGGTCATCCATCCAGGGACCCGTGGTGTCTCGAGCTGTTTAACTTCCGTTACTTCAGGAAGCTCGATTAAGAAGTTCGGCATTACTGCCTATACGACTCTTTATAGAACTGGAGGACCAACATTTACATCTCTCAGGAGTACACAACAAAGGATCCTGGCATATGCCAGAAATAATTCAGGCAAACGCAGAAAAAACTTATGATGGGCGTCTTAAGGTCGAAAGAAGAGAAATGTAAACATTAAGTACGTACAAGAAGAAGAAGAAGTAGAAGAAAAAAGGAACAAACACAGTGAAAAGACACTGACTCAAATGTAACATTACTCAGTCTTACAGCAACAAATAGTAACGTACAGTAACATTCTTGCTCTATCATGTGCCTGTGGCATTTGACAGGTCCTTGCGCAGAGAAATGAGAGAACAAGGTTAGACTCTGACAGCCTCAGCCGGGACACGCAATAAATTCAAGACTAGTCTCCTGACAGGTCTGCTAGTGGACCGCAGGTGCGCGCGCGCGCGCGCGCGTGTGTGTGTGTGTGTGTGTGTGTGTGTGTTTGTGTGTGTGTGTTGTGTGTGTGTGTGTGTGTGTGTGTGTGTTGGTAAGGGGAGAGGAGGGGATAAGGATGAGAAAAGAAATATTGTACACGCTCCGTGGCCATTTGTCACGGTACTGCTTTGGCATTTTCCTTGAATTGACTGGAAAAACTGGATTGACTGGAGAAACGATCAGAGCAGCCAGACGCTAATTTTCTTCTCAGACAATAGTTGTTCATGTATTTATTTATTTTACGTCAAAAACAGTTAAAACCTGTGTGTGACGTGCTACGGGAAGAACTTAATTGCGTTTTTCGTGTCCATAATTCTGTGATCCCTAACCTACTCCATATACTAGTTGAATATTGAATACAGAGAAATAAGCGTTTTTTGCTAGGACTGTTAGCAAACTTTTCGCTCCGATGTAATCAAATCTATTTGCAAGGGTAAATGAACAGTAGATGTAGGCCCTTATCCCTCTTCATTTCCTTCGTGAACGAATACTTGCTGCCGTGACAACATGGAGAAGGATCATTTGAATAACCATATTTCCCACGGAATTCTAGAAGACGTGCACAGACGTTACATTTATGAGCAGTAGCAAAACAAGGGGCTATATCAGCCTTTCTCAATGGATCAGGAAACTGGACGACAAAACCAATCGAGTTGAAGCTGAACCGGGAAAGATGGCTCAGTGCATCAACCGGGTGTCACTGCAGTCCCTCTCACCGTGAGGTCCTGGGTTCGAGTTCCGACGGCGGGAGATTTTCGACACCAGCTCGTCAGCTAGGTCGAATTCAGACGCTGTCTGGAGGAGAATTCTAGCGGCCGGCTGCTCTGATCGGTAGGTTTCGGTGGTTTCTCCGATCAACACCAGGCGAATGCCAGAGCAGTACCCTAAAAAACGGGCCACGGACCACACGCGATATTTCCTTCCTATTCCTTTTCCTATCATCTCCCCTTACACACACACAAACACACACACACACTTACACTAACATGCACTACACTACCACACATGCCAAGAGACCGGTTGGGAGCTTACAGCTTGTCCCGGCTGGGGCGGTGCCCCGCTGGTGGGAGATACCTGGTAGAGGGGAAAACCCCGCTAGTCGATGGTAGGTCGGCGCCAGATCTCGCCATCCAGCGGGGAAAAGATCCTCGCCACCTCCCGGGAAAAACACGCACCACACTTACGGGACTAATGACCTGAGTAGTTGACGCGCCCGGAAACATAAATCAACCAATCAATTGAAGCTGAAGACATTATTCTAATTTTTCTTGCAAGGAAGGGCGGCATATCAAGGACAGATCCTCTTCGCATCGGCGACTGCGTCTAGTGTCTCGTTCGCCCACTAGGCAGCGCCACACAACTATCGTGAGTTACTGCGCGCGTCGCTGCGTCAATATTGAATGTCGAGCAGATTAGAGCGGCGCCCATTTGCAAATCAAGCGCACTGCATTACAACGCACTAGCCGGGCTCAAGCGCTCTTTCAATATTGTATCAGCCTGATGCTTGATTGTGATTGTAATGCACTAACTATTTCAAAAGTGCAATGGAACCTCGGTTTTCGCTATTAATCTGTTCGCAAAATGTAATGAAACCCGAATGTACGAAAACTGAAACATTTCTCATCTATATCTATAAAATTGGAGTGTGTGATTTACAAATGACTGCTTTTGTATTATCACATATGCTTATTTACAAGATATGAAAATCAATTTAATTGTTTCACAAATTTTGTCTGTTCGGGGCAATTCGGAATTCGATGCGGTTTTCACTGAAAGAAACAACTCAATCTATTTTAGTTTAAATTATTATTTTCTCTAATATAAACCAAAATGTTTCTGTTTCATTTTTATACAAATCTACGACTTTATTCTGAATGATATTTTGCACATTATCTTCAAAACAAGATATTTCGCATGATATTTCGTAAAACCACTCTCATGTTTCCAACACCTAAAAGCAAACATTAAGTGAGAACTCTTTCAGTTTTTGCACACATGTCATAATCGGCGAGTAAAGTAACCGAATTGAATCAAACGTTTCTTAAAGCCCATAAATTTTCTAATTCAGGCATATTGATTTTCTTCGCATAGTTACGCTTTGATTCAGTGAGAGCTTCTTGCCAGTCAAAATCAAAATCAAAATCAAAAAGGTCTCCAGCCAGTCTATATCGACCGAGGAAAATTCATTTTGGAAAAAATCCTACGAATAGTTTAGGCTCAAGTGTTTTCACAGTCAGACGAAAGGACGTTTCGATGAAAAATACCTTTTTTCGGTATCAGTAGGCCCCAAATTGAGTATTGTAATTTCTAAATCGATTATGCGTATAATTACACAACTTTGTCTGTACTGTTTATATTGCCTCAGTACACGAGAAAGCAAACCCGTTCCATCTCTACCATTATCGAGAGAAATGTTGACTGCGGAAACTCAGGTGGTTGTAGTAATGATTTGATTGATTGAATGGTTCACTGGCGTTTCCTGGCGTGTCGACTGCTACGGGAATTTGTCCCGTAGTTGTAGTCTCTCTCCTGCGAGTGGAACTACACCATGCGGCGTCTCTCGCACCCAAGCTTCCATCTTCTTCTATCTTGCCAATCTTCTTCGTTGATGTGACGATCTCTCATTGTCTGTCGCACACCATCATACAGTGCAAATCTTGGTCTGTCTTTCTGTGCATTGGCACCTGCCACCTCCAAGTTTTTAATGGCCATCTTTCCTCCGGCATTCTTATTCTGACCGTACCATTTTGACGTTCTCCCTTCTATTGTATCCATTATATCCAAAGTGACACCCATTTGCTGCTTTATATTTTCATTTCTGATTCTTTCTATTAACATTACACAACAGCTGTGTCTCCAAAACTCCATTTCCGTAGCCTTTCACTTTTTCTCATTGTTTTTTGAGATCTCCCACACCTCAGCGCCATACAATGATATGCTTTCAACAACCGCTTTATAAATTCTAATTTTCACTTTATTAGCAATATTTGTATTCCATATTATTGAATGTAATTGCCGAATGGCATGTTTTCCTTGCCGAATGCGATGTTTAATTTTCTCTTCATTGCCCCCTTGGTCTGTTAAAATTGTTTCTAAATACTTAACGTCTGACAACACTTTACAATCGAGCCATCTTCCATTACTAAATCTTTTCCTGTCCCTCCGACCACCAAGTCCTCGGTCTTTTTAAAATTGATATTTAAGTCCCACTTTTCATATTCATTTAATTTCCTAAACATGTAATGTGGCCCGTTGTTAGGTTACTGCTCCTGGTGTTTATCGAAGAAACGACGGAAAACTACTGATGAGAGTAGCCAATCGGTAGAATTGTCCTCCAGACAGCGTCTGAACTCGACCCAGCTACGCGCCCGTCCGCAGTCGCGCTATCTGACACCGTCTGCAGTCGAATCCACGGACCTCCGGTCGGAGACACCGCATTTGCAACAGTTGTCGCGCGCAGATAACTCATCGCGTGTACCTGCATCCGAGCGCAGCAGGGCGTCGTGCCAACTGGAAACTGCGCGCAGATCGGAGCGGTAGCCCGAGGGGGTGGGGGAGGGGGAGGAGCTATACATATGCGCGGCGAGGGGCTTACGCTTCATCCCCGAATTACCCCCCCCTCTCAAATGAGCGTCCGCCGTTGAGCGTCTGGGGATTCCAGGAGGGGCACAATGGCCGCCAGAGAGCTCCACTTGCTCGCCGCTCAACAGCGTTTTATGTAGCGTGATTGGGGTCGTCCATAAATTACGTAACGCAAATTTCGAGTATTTTCAATACCTCCCTCCTTCTTGTAACGAACTTCCCTATCTCTATGTAACGCAGCTTATCGCTGCCTCAGACCCCCTCCCTCCCCCTTCAGCGTTACGTAATTTATGGACGACCCCATTCTCCTATTTGATACATTTATTCGGAAGTTCTCCTTTACCTAGGGCCACGCAACTTAGAAAGGCTTATGGGCCACATGTCAAATTTTTGTTCACTCGCGGGGCCGCACCGTAATTTAAGATGTTCTTTACCCTAACTACTAAGATCTTACTGAAACAAATATATATATTAGATACGATTTTTATTAAACATACTTAATGATTTACATTCATACAATGAGAAAATGTATATACCATGAAATAAAATTAAAATAAATTGTGCAATTGTACTGTATTTCGTTAGTATAATAAAATTTTTCAAGCAGTCGCGCGCCGCACAAAAAGATACGGTGGGCCGCATGTGGCCCATGGGTAGCCAGTTGGAAAGCCCTGACCTAGGTGCCAATCGGGTATTGGAAGAAGAATCTATCCAGCCAGTTTAAACCCATTTATTGGATTAAGAGCTTTTGAAAAAAGTTGCTCATTATCATCCTGTATTACATTTAATTATCCACAATTCAAATTGTGAAAATCAATTGTATATTTCATTACAAGAAAAACATTAATGATGAAAACACCAAACATCAACCATAAAATATGAAAATAAGTAAAAACAATTAAAAAATTAATTAAATATAACACAGATCACAAATATCATTTTATAAAATTCATTTATTTTGAGATAATCGAGATAAACGAGATGAATGTGCCCTCAACTAGCAAGGTAGAGAACATTAGCTACATCCCATCATATGCATACGACGCGCACAGATACACTTACTGAAGGACAACTTTCTTCAAAATGTGTCCCAACAACTGGTTAAAACTGTCTGAATAACTTCTTTGTCTCCTACCTGACTGCAGGGTCTAATAATATGATTTCAGACACGCTCTTTCCATAACGCAGTGTAGACCATGTCTTACTCTACAGCGCATTCATTAAACAAGCTTACCTGTTAAGTAATAAATAAAAGAACGGCAACTTCTTAAAGCCATTAACCATAGATATGATATAAATTTCTGTCACATTTTTCCATAAAAACAAGAATGTTATAGCATTTAATTGCACTAGTAAGTGCTGTATTCAATTGCGCTTATTCTTTACATAGTGCCACACTTAAAATGAAAACCAACTTCATAACAACACACGAAAATCTCTCAAGTCATTTGTTGTGGAGTTTAATAAGGATCCTGCATATCAATTATTTTATATACATATATATATATATATATATATATATATATATATATATATATATTACCTTCAGTTGCCAAAATATTACCTTCAGTTTTACTGTAAGTTGGATAAAAAAGCACTGCTCATGAAAACTGCAAATTAAGTTTTAAAATAACATAGCGGAAAACCCTCGATTAACTGCTTCGTTTTTACCATTATGTTTTCATTATTCAGTTACATATCTCTCTGCAACACACCACAACATTGAATAAGAAAACGTAGCTGCGCGTCCAGGGGCGTCCAGAAGCGGCCGGGGCCCTGTTCCTGCAGAGTAGTCAACCCGGTCACTCGCTCCGTCGAATCTTCATTTACAAACACATCACGAAACTTCCAGAATTCTTACGCCACTTACGTTGACAGACACCTCACAAAATTCCGGGAAGCATTCACAGGTGACTCAGAGTGTCCAATCCCCTTTCGGAGTGACTCAACATCAACATTGTCCCTACAAGACAGAGACGAGAGACAGACGTGGACTAGTGTTCGGAGAAAGCGGTGACTAGCGCTGACGTCAACGCACCTGCAGACCAGCGCGACCGAATCCGGAGTGTGTTGTAAAACTGGCCGATTGAGATCTTTGCGCACACCATGAGACTGCCGGTGGCGGTCCCCGCCTATACTGCGATTTTTTCTAACTTTGCCCCTCAAGGCCCGTGTTCGCGATGGAATACGTCACGGTATTTCGCGACGTTCTCAGTCGTGCCGCCAGGTATCGCATGATCACGACCTATCAAGCAGTGCTTGCCATCATGCGCCTTCTAGCGACATGACGGAGAAAGACGTAAAATGCCGTGTAATATTCCATCGTGGCCGTAGGGACTTGAGGGGCACAGTTAGAAAAACTGCACTACATTTGCGCGAATGAGCGCAGCGAGGATTTCATCCCGTGCTGCTCAGCAGTTTCTGCGGGCCTTCACTTTACTTTCGTCTCACCCGCGACCAAAGGCATTTACCACCCTCGGTTCACTTCATTGATTAATTAGTGATTCCGGGAGCGTCAACCGCTAGATCATTCGTCCCGTACGTGTAGTGCATGTTTTATCAAGGAACGTGGTGGTGTTCCTTCGCTGGATGACGAGATCCTAGACCGACCTAGAGTTGGCTAATGAGTTTTCCCTCAACCAGGTGTACCCCACCAACGGGGCACCGCCCCAGCCGGGACAAGCTCAAAGCCCCCGACCGGTCTCCCGGCATGTGTGGTAGTGAAGTGTATGAGTAAGAAAGGGGTGATAACAGGACAAGGAAGAGGAAGGAAAGATCGCGCGTGGTCCGTAGCCCGTTTGTTAGGGGACTGTTCCGGCATTCGCCTGGTGTTGATCAGAGAAACCACGGAAAACTACCCATTAGAGCAGCCGGCCGCTAGACTTCTCCTCCATACAGCGACTGAATTCAGCATAGCTGACAAGCTAGTGTCGAGAATCCTGCTTAGGACCTCCTCGTCAGAAGGACTGCAGTTACATCAGTTCATGCACTGAGCTATATCTCCCAGTTTCACAATTTTAAATCGTTTGTATTTAAAGGTGTGTGATTATTGAAGGTATTGTCCCTGTTTTAAATGGTCGGGGCTTGAGCTCTATAAAATATCAAAATTACGACTATCACGTGATTTTTTCACACTAGCCAAGTTATCATCCAGTAAAACTCTATAATATAAAAAATTGAGGAACATAATAGTACTTTTTACAAAGAAATTAGGAAATGGTGATTAAATGTATGAAGAACGTATCATAGCCAATTCTAAATATTTTGCGTCTAATGTTAAAAAAATACTTGTATGCTCTTTCTGCTAGTTATGAAAGAAAATAAAGTTATTTCTATTAGAATATAAGATAAGGGATACACATTTATTAATACGCATTAGTTTTAAAATTAAGAGTAAGCTAAAGTAAGTTTTCTAATAAGCTACGCCTCTCTTCGGGAAAGTATTGCATGGATACTTAAATGCCACAGTAGCAGATAAACGAAATGTGTTAGGCATACAAAATTGTGCAGTTTGCTATCTTGTTTTTATTGTAATCTGTTCTAAAAAATAGTTTTAAAATAAAGTCATAACAATTTTTGGAAAAAATAATAGTTTTCGCGTAATATTTACTTGAAGTAAAAGTAATTTACAATTTTTTCCAAAAATACCTCCAATATTTTTCATTAAATTAGTTTCTCGGATAGACCAAAAGAATCTTTAAAAATGTCGTAGGTCTCATTTTCGTTCAATTCTCCGCAGTTTCTAAAATTTCGAAAGTTGTAAATAATCCGTAAAAGTACGTGCTATTGTAGCACTACAAGTTTTTTTCTGCTATTAGAGGACCGAAAAAATCGAGAAAATGTTAAAAGATGTGCCGTCAGTCCCAGAGGAAACACGCATTAAGCTCCCAACATGTGTGATAGTCTAGTGCATGTTAATGTGTGTGTGTGTATAAGGAGAGGGTATGGGACAAGGATGGGGAAGGGAAGATCGCGCGCGGTCCGTGGCCCGTTTGTTAGGGTACTGCTCCGAAATTCGCCTGGTGCTGATCGGAGAAACCATCGAAAACTAGGGAGCAAAGCAGACGCTTGCAATAATTCTGAATGCGACCTAGCTATCTAGTTGATGGCCCGCCTCTGTGATTGAGGGGTTCGCTTACTGACCTCTGAACCTCCAGTGCGCGGGTTCGATCCCGGCCGAGGTGCGGAAGATTTCGAAGGGCAGATAATCCACAGTAGCTGTGTCACTTCTGTGGTAAGTAAACGAACCCTGGCAGATGCCCGGCAAAATGTAATCCCTCCGACAACATCCCGCCCCAAAGAGATCTCACTCTCTCCCAACCAGACAGGTCGGATGTAGTTAACTGCGCCCAACATGTGGCGGAGAAAGTGAGAGTCAAATCCCAGGCGCATCAGGGGACCGCCCGTGAGGTGCGTCTGCTCGATAAAGGTCCGCAGACCCGCGTCGGAGGTAGGCTTCCACGAAAGTCGAAAACTCGCGTGCGGAACAACTGCCCAAGGACAGTCTCCCCGCTAATAGCCCCATGCGAAAAATAAATGAGACTCGTACCCTCGGACGCAGGGACGGCGGCAATGCTAGCTGCGAGCGCCGGGGGGTGGGGGGAGGGGCGCTGGGCAGGGCAGTCGGCGTTGGAGTTTCGCTGGGGCTGGCGCCGGCGTCTACCTGCAGCGCAGAGATAACATTGGGCGGCGCTCGCTGAATAGGACGCCCCGCCCCGTCCCTCCACGCCCCGCCCCGGCCCGCCCCGCACGGCCCGCCGGACGCCCGCCCACCCGCCCACTCGGCCCTTCGCCCACTCGACGCGGCGCGGCGGGGACAATTAGGCAGTGGCCCCTCTCTCTCCCTCTTTTTCATATTTCGATTTCTCCTACTTTCATTTCTCCCTCCCCCTCCAGCTGTCCCTTCAGTTTCATTCCCTCTTCTCTTCCCTTCTCTTTTCGCCTCATTCTCTCTCTCACCCTCATTCTTTCTCTCTCACCCTCATTCTTTCTCTCCCACCCTCATTCTTTCTCTCTCACCCTCATTCTTTCTCTCGCACCCTCATTCTTTCTCTCGCACCCTCATTCTTTCTCTCTCACCCTCCTTATTTCTCTCTCACCCTCATCCTCGCTCTCACCCTCCTTATTTCTCTCTCACCCTCATTCTCTCTCTCACCCTCATTCTTTCTCTCGCACCCTCATTCTTTCTCTCGCACCCTCATTCTTTCTCTCGCACCCTCATTCTTTCTCTCTCACCCTCGTTCTCTCTCTCACCCTCGTTCTTTCTTTCTCACCCTCGTTCTTTCTCTCTCACCCTCGTTCTTTCTCTCTCACCCTCATTCGTTCTCTCTCACCCTCATTCTTTCTCTCTCACCCTCATTATTTATCTCTTACCCTCATTCTCTCTCTCACCCTCCTTATTTCTCTCACCCTCATCCTATATCGCCCTCATCCTCTCTCTCTCTCACCCTCATTCTGTCTCTCGTCCCCACTCTCTCCCTTTTCGTTCCATATTTCCCATTACTTCTCGTTCCAAATCTCTTCACCTTTCCTCTCTCTCTCTCTCTCTCTCTCTCATGACCTGTTCCCTTCCCACTATTTAATCTGAGTAATGGCTAATACCGATTTTTCACAGCCCAAATCTTCTAAAATTTTCATTTCTATCGACCTTTTCTCTGACTTCCGCTTCCTTTGATGCCCCACTTCTCACCGCCAAACCCCCACTCGCGCACGCACCCTTTGCTGGGCCGCCGTCTGCAACGAACAGCTTTCAGCGACGTCCGGTCCACACGCTCTTGCATTCCGCACACAGTTCGCTCCCGTATTTTGCTCCCTCTCGCGGTGACAAAAAGAGCAGCCAAATACTCTCTCGCAAAATATTTAGAGCTGAATGCAAGAAAATCATCACGTTTCCATTTCAAGGACCATGTCCTATCCTCACCCCATACTTGCACGCTTTTAAGCACAAAACACTAACGCACGGAAGACTATAAGGGCGATACCTGGTTGGGAAAAGCCTCGCAAGCCTACGCATAGGTAGGCGCCGGATCTCGCCATCCAGAGGGGGAAGATCACCGACAACTCGCACGACAAAAGCATGCTCTACACTTACGGGACTAAAGACCTGTTTTTAAGTCGACGCGCTCGGAATGATTTATCAATGAATCTGGTTTGAAAGCACTTTATCGATCCGCGCATCAATGTAGCAAATCGAGACGAACAGTATGATACACTTTTTGTCTACGTTCCAAATAAAACTTTGTAGTCTGTTAATTTAATTAATTTCTGAATAAATCACTTGAAACATTGTCATAAGAGTCAGATTTTAATCTTTTTATTCTTGTATCTTTAAAAATATGAACAATATATGCATTTGTGGCAAAAGTTGGACGAAATTAAAATGGATACAAATGATTAAAAATATTAAAACAACAAAACAAATAAAACCTACTCAGAAGTTTAAGTACCAAGTACTTTTTTCTCTGTTGTATAACAGCTTCTAAATAGATTTTAGAGATTATACTGACCATCAAAAATACAAATTATATTTTAACAAGAATGCATAGTTTGCATCTGTATTGTATATCTTGTTAAAAAACTAAATATGTCTGAAACAAGTAATGAAATTCAACGTCTAAGTTAATTACCCCCACCTACATCGGTTTTTTTGTCCAGTTTCCCTTGAAACATTGAGCGAAAACTGAGATGGCTTCTTGTTTGCTTCTGGACATAAATACATCTTCACTATGCGCACGTTTTGTTGGGCTCTCATTTTGTGAGGTGTGCTAGATTAGAGCCGCGGGTGTGCGTTGCTATTTTGTTAGCAACACTATAAAACGAGCCTGAAGTACATTCACCAATGAACATTCTTTCTATAACTCGAGAGCCAAAATGTCCAGTTTTTCAAATGTTGCTCATCGTACTTAGAACTTTTATCATCATTCAACTATTGAGAGTTAAAAGGTGGGGGGAGGACATTTCAAAGCTCAAGAAAACGTGCACAGATTATACTTCGTCATTTCTGTCAGAAACGACGTTTGTACCCCACAACAAAACCATAAGAACAGATCTGTCCATTAGAGATTTTTTCACTTCATTTTTCTGTATTTGTGTAAAAGTAAGAATGAAAGTATCCATTTTTTCAGGTCATGGTGATTCTCCTTTCTATTTCCTCGCCTGATGGTTTTCGAAAAGAGATCGTCTGGCCTAGATAAAATATTTATTGACGTACTTCATTTTTACATGGATTCTCGACACATCTTTTCCTTGATGATTTTCATGTTCTGATACTATCAAAAGCTTGAATTAACGTGCTTCATGGAATGGAATCAACAAGAATGTTGTTGCAATTTTAGCCCTGATGGTAAATGTAAGCTTTTGCACAACATTTTTAATATGCTTCGCAAAATCCAATTTTTGAACATATTTAATAAAAGTATTCACATACTTCTACATACGTCAAATGCGTGCACTTTCGAGTGTTGGAAATATCGGCGATGTTCCGTGGGATACAAAATTTTAACGGACACATTCCATCGCAAACATGAAGTAGTTAGTAATGCTTGTATGGATACATTAATTAATTTTAAAATTAAACTATAGTTATTTCCCTCTAAAATGACATCTTTAACCCTCAAAATATGAAATTGGTTTGTCTAATAAGTTACGTTTATTTTTATCATTTTTTTAATTTCCCAAAGGTTTTGATAAATTAATTAAATATTAACAAAATCTATTTTATTTTGTTTGGTTGAAAAGAGACTATATTTTTGGTCATCTAATTTTTACAAATGCCATTACTAGTGGGGGTTTGACATCCCTTCAGATAAGCCGTCATCATTGATTTTGCTCAATATTAGTTTGGAACATTATTGTAACTAAAGTAATATATCTGACTAGTTGATTATGTTTACCCAGGTATCAACGTAGTATGCACTACTGAAGGTATTTTGAAACATATTGGGGGGAAAATGCAATGCAAATGTAACCAGTACTGGGTAAATTACAAAGCCAGCTTATTACATAGATCAACAGGCACCTTTTATTCATAAGAAAATTAGAAGAAGAAGAAGAAAATTGACAGCAAGGAGGCAGTAGATTTTTCCAGAATAAGATCTGCCTCTTCGAAACTAAGTAATCTTACTACAAAACTTCTCTGACATAAACTTTGCAATACCAACTTTGATCTCCATTACATCTTTAAAGTGTGTGACAAATACAACCATCAAATAAGTATTTCATTTCACACATGATGTTCTACATTCAGCCAAGGATCATGTTAATTTTAATCAACTTTTGTAAAGACATCAATTATTTACTTAACAACATTTATTTACTGATAGTTAACCCCACTGTATAATGATCCATCTCTAAGTGCTGATTTATTATTGGATAAACTATATTGTTAAATAATTTGTAATATTTTACTTACAAAATATTATTACAATTATGTGTAAAATTTATTTCTGTGCACTATGTTAATTCAGGAAGAGAATGTTTAACTTGCATGACATTATGAAATTACAACAGAGGGTTTTAATCACTAAAAATACTTCACAAATATTGTTTTTTTACTTTTCAAGTTAAATCTTTGAAACATATGTTTCGTGTTTGTTTTTTTGTTTTTACAAATAGCATACTCCAATTTCCAATATATTTTCATTTACGGATTTTTAAAGCAGGACACAACGAAAAGGCTGAGTAACCTTAAATCGTCTCTGGTCGTCTGGGAGGTCCATCGCTGTTCAACTCCGTAGGTCACTGATATCTCAGAACCAAATAAGTGGGCGGCCGAACAAACATGTGGGATTCACAACTGATTTAAAAGAACTCGCTCCAGCATTGAAGATTAAAAATTTTATACAGCAATGCATAAAAATGATAGAAAACTGTATGTTAATTCCATTTGTTTGTTAACAAACAAATTACATTTGTTTAATATCTCTATATATAAAACAAAATTGTGTTAGTTACACTATTTTGTAACTCAAGAACGGCTGGACCAATTTTAATTATCTCTGTTTTGTTGGATTCATCTCCGCCCCGAATAGCAGAATAACTATTAAGATATCGAAAAAAATGGCGCTAGATGGCACTGTAGAATAAAAAAACTAACTTTTCATGTAAATGCAACCCACTACACACGGTAAGAATTTTGGATCTAAATCGTTAAATAACACCTAAATAAAGCGTTCTAGGGAATTAGAAACTAAAATTTTGAGGGCAAAGGCCTCAAAGAAACGTTCCTCGCACAGGAATCTACAAGATGAGATCTTCTTGAACATTCCATTACATTGTTGCTAGTCCGGCGCTTCTCGATATTACCTCAACGGCTCAGAGACGTGCAGAATCAGCAAGTAAATGTGAATGAGAGGGACAGAGAAGAGATATACAGAGCGAGAGATAGGGGGAAAACATAGAGAGAGAGGGAGAGACGAAGATGGCGATACAGAGATGGAGAGAGAGGGAGAGACGGAGATGGAGAGAGAGGGAGAGAGGTGGAGAGAGAAGGAGAGATGGAGATTGAGAGACAGATATGGAGAGAGAGGTCGAGAGGGAGATGGAGAGAGAGGGATTCCGTTACAATACGATCTAACTTGAGAAAGAGAAGAATGTCACTGTATTTAAAATATAATTGTGCTAAAAAATGTTGAGCCATTTTTTGAAAATGTCTCAACCATATCAGCAAAATGTAATTTACAATCAAATCTCAGTTTCAACATTGCATGTTCACATGAATAAATGAAGGTGTGACAGCGAGGCAGGACTTCTCAAGTTGCTGGGAATGAAAACCGTTTCATGTAACTCAAGGTAACTAAGCTACAGCTGCTGCTTGCTGCGTGCTGTACACTTTTTGAGCAATAGACTAGTATGTAGAACGATTTCTATTTATTGACTCATGAAATATTAGGGCTAGTTTGATTGCATCTAGTACAATTAAATTCATATATTTATGAAATATTTGAGCAATAGATAAAAAAAAATACTTTGAGACGTTGTCATTGGTATTTTTGTGAATTTATGTGAATTTTGTAATCAAAAAATCTAAACATCTAATCACAAACAAAGGCTATCTTTTACAGTAGCATTACAACTCCCTGACGATGAGATCAAATTCAAGGACTAAAAACTTTGAGAACATGAAAAAAGGTTAATAAACCAAGAATTAAGAGATCATCCAGAATTATCTGTTTTATCTAAATGTATTTTAAAATATATTAATAACGTTAAATCCAACGAAAAAATTAACAGTTTAAAAATGGTGATAATAAAAATCGGACCCAACTTAATAGAATTTAAATATAACACAGGCAAATACACAATTAAACACAAATCTATAATACAATTATCATAAGACAATTATATTATAACACAATTCTTCCCACAAAATACGCCAATGATAGTTGCTAAAATAAAAAGTTGTTCAAAAAATGCTAAAAACAGTTATACCACCCTTTCCATTCCAATTAATAAGACATTCAGATGTTTTGCCAGACGAGTTAATAAAAGAATAGATGAAGATTTGACTGATCACAAATTTGATGCAGTAAATGAGGGAAAATAGAAACTCACCCAGCAGCAAACTAGCCACAACCGGTGCAGCAGAAGGAATACGCAGCAACATTGAGGACAAATGGCTGTGAACGCTCCCTCCAAACCTGAAAAAACATCAGTGAAAATTTCAATTCTACAGCGTTCCTACAAATGACAAAATCATGTTTCAGATGGTTTTTCATCATTTCGTAACAAATGATATTTGACGACTGCTTGTAAAAATATTACATTATCAAACAAAGAGGTAAAATTCAATAAATTCAGCAGAAATCCAAATTTTTATTCATTTAGTGTCTTTTCACTTTTGGGGGAGTAATTTTTCTCATATACATAAAGTAAGATAAAAAGTATCACTGGGTAACAAAAAATATCACATTATAATATATTACAAATATTACATAAGATACAGTAAGTGTGTAACATTAAATAAACTTTGCATAGCGTAGAGTAAGTCATTTTATTTGAGTCATAAAATAATCAAATTAAAGTATAATAATTTTTTGAACAAAAATAATTTGAAAGTAGAAAATTACACAATGTGCAAAAATGTGTCCAGAAATAAATAGTACACAAATATTCGAATTTCAAGAATGGAATTTTGAAGCATATTTTGCCGTTATTTTTGTTTGAGATAATTTACAACCAAACATTTTTAAGTTATTACAATTCTGGTTTATTTTAAAACGCAATAAAGATCCCATGAAAATATGAAGTTCATAAGACAAATTGATAATTTTTCAACGTAACACATGAATTCATAAAATTCAATAATATAATAATAATAATATTAATAATAATAATAATAATAATAATAATAATAATAATAATATATTTTAGTTGCTATTTTAGAGAACATCTTACACCGTCCCCTTCGTGGCAGGCTAGTTTAATGTAGACTAACATGTATCTGATTGATTTATAATGAAATTGACGCAAAACATATGCTTATTTTCATACTTTATGAATATTATAATGTGAAAATATGCTTTTGCGGAACCTGATCTATCAATTACAATAGCAAATAGCATTACAATGCAATAAAGTGGATGTTTCCATGACTAGACGGGAGGATTCCCGGACCAGGACCAGAAGCCGAGTCATGGAATCCCGTCCAAGGGATCACGGATTATATTTTCCGTCTTCTACTGGTTCTCCACTAATTCACTACGCAAACGTTGATAATCACACATTTATAGTATATTTCATATTTTTTATTTCCGTGCCTATTCTATCCACAAATAAGTCATAATTGCATCATTTCGTATTCAGTTCATTGCAAAAGTACTCGTACATTCAGAATCTGTAATGGATGAAATGAAATGTCTCCTTTCTAAACATTATTTCAGTTTTACAAACCTCTAAGTTATTCCTAATATATTTCCGTGGAATTCCAAGTAAAATACGATTTTTTCGCATTCTGTAATTATAATTTCAATTTACTTACGAAATTCTGGAAGCAGGAAGTAATCAAAATTACACGGACGGGTAGGAAAACAAGTGCAGGTAGCAACGACATCTTCGTTCAAAAGGCCGACCAGAGCCGCGGAATGTCGCCTGATTAGACAGTAGCCAATCAGAGAATGTCTATCACAGCGGTCTGCGCATGCGCGAGAGATCCCGTTGTCGGGGCAGCGGCCCGCACTCTCATTCCCCTTCCTTCCCCCCTCCCCCCCTCCTCAACCCTTCGTGAATCCAGAACAAGTGACGAACGCTTGCCACCCCCGCGGCCCAAGGTCGCGGGCTGAGTGTCGGAAAACTGAACGTTCTGAACCTCCAGCATAACATGGCGTGCACTATGCCCAATGAATAGATGTGTATTTGATATGAACCAAGGATGAAAGGGGCCTGCGGAATAAAGATTTGTATCATTAAATAATTTTTCTTCATTTTAAGTTAATATATAAGAAAAATAAAATTGCATTTAAATAGTATTGTATAAAAATAAAATATCCACAGTAAAAAATATTCTCTGGGTCTATACAAATGAAATTAGCAGCGGGAGGAACATACATTTTGCTGAATATGTGCGAATGCTTTTGTTGTGAAATCCACAAACTGATACGAAACAGCGTATTTCCGAAGTACTGTCTATTAAGAATTGTAGTGTTCATAAACATTATGTAAGAGCAGGCTGACGTGTAAATTTTGCTGCAGACATTCATTAAAAGTTCACTTTTCCTAATCCTCCCTATTATCCCATTCTATACAGAATCTTCGGCTTGTGATAACACATAATTTTAATAGGCATCATAAAACAACATGGGATTAGAATATACAATGTTATACCAATGTTTATATTATAGAGAAATGTTTGACAATCACATTATCAATTCTGTAAGATAATAGTACATAATGAAACTATCGTGTATTGATGGTTATTAATACACGAATGTTATACTACGATACGTGCTCGTAACGTAAACTTTACACGAAAGTATTTAGCAAAACCTTTAATTGCGAGCATATTCTATTCTAGAAACGAGTTCATAATCCAAAACACTCCAGTACTGAAGCGATTTCTTTCCACAAGAACTGAAATGCAAATGATTCGTTCAAATACAAAACTATTTATTCATATAGAATGATGAATACTAAATACTTTCGGCTTTAAACAGTACAAATACCTAGCTGCACCTTCCATTGAGGGAGACGATAAGAGTTTAGATGAAAAGAAGTGTTAATTGTACAGCAACACTGTCACCTATTGGCTCATTAGAATCGTTTCGTGTCACTTTAACTAAACATCTATCAAAGACAGTTGCTCCTTTGGGAACGTCGTGTAAATGTGACATTACGTTGTTGAAAATATCGGTTGCTCACACTAATACAACACTGTTCGGGTGGCAAAGCATTCACAAATCAAGTTATTCGCAATCCAAGTTTCTACTGCAATACATACGCATTAGTATGTTTGTCTCAATGATAATCTTAAACCATATAAATGTAATAATTCACATCATGGAAACACAATAATTGAAGAATTGATTTACTTACGAAAGCAGGAAATTCTCCAAATATTCGCGAACAGGTAGCAATGGCTCTCGCTGAACGTTGGAATACCGCCTGTTAACGACAGCAGCCAATCAGTGTGTCCATCCCGCCCCAGTGCGCATGCGCAAGGGACTTGATAGATTGCGCGCCGCCCGCACCCCTCGCTTCCCCCTCCACTGTAGAGATTCCAGACAAGTGACGGTCGCGGAGCACCGAGATCGCACCTGCCGTCGCGTCGGGAGCTCCAACAAGGCGTTCGCCTTTCAGTTGTCACAGATCATTCCACGAGTGCTTTGGAAATTTACCAGATGAGTTCATAATTCTGAAGCAATTTTTCTAACTAGCGAATACAGCAGCAGTAATGCTGGACAACACCACACAAAATCGTTTTCCCAAGAGTAGCATACATACTGCACAAGAACAACAAATACAAATAAAATATTCTCTTATAATATTGCAAATCGAGCGAAGTGGCGAAGTGCATGACTTCGCACTCGGGAGTCCGGGTTCGATCCCTGGGCCGGCAATCCTGATTGGGATTTCGTGGTTTCCCTTGGTCATAAGGCAAATGCTGGGATGGTTCAAAAAGCCCACGATCACCTCACACATTATCATTATCCTATCACCTTCACCACTCATCATCACGTATCACTTCACGTATCACTTCACGTATCACCACTCATCATCACGTATTCCCTGCAAAATGGCTGAAGGCCCTTACTCTTAAAGGGATCTTAGTTAGCTAAAAATAATAATATTAATAATAACAATAGCATTGCAATAAATTAAATATAACGAAAAGTCTCCACGAATACTGCAATACAATACTATACTATACAATTACAAAGAAAAACAGGTCTTTACGAACCAAGAACATAAACAAGTTTTCGTTTCATAACGCAATACCTGAAGAAGAAGAAGTAGATGGAGGGTGGCCGCCTCCTTGGAACCTTGCTGACGCATCACGTCAGCTGTGTTGTGACGCACTGAGTAAGGGGGTTCAGTCTGGACGTGCAGAATGAGGATATGCGGAATAACGCAATCAAATATTTTCATTTTGCAGCCGAAGAGTCGCTCAGAGCCGTCTTGTCGAACGAAACGATAGTCGCAGGGATTGTTATTTTCAAGCTCATTCAACAGGTATATAAATGATGGATATGAGTCAAAATTGCTTAAATGGGGTGTACCACAAACGCAATCAACCGAACCATCATACAGTGATGTGTGTACAAAAAAATAATAGAAGACTGGCAAACAATGTTAGCTACACTTGCATACCGTGGGCACCTGGCTTCGCATCGGGTTTCTTTCTATTTTTTGTTATTCAAGGTCGCATCAACTACTCGGTCATTAGCGACCACTATTGAAGTAACGTTATAACATGATGATGACACGACATGATGATAGGGGGTGAAACGACGAACAGATACAACCATGCGGGACACGAACCCGCGATCCCAAGGTCCAAGACCACTAGGGCACTACTGCTTTAGCGATCTTGGCCACAGGGCCGACACATCGGGTTTGTCTCTCACTGTCGAAGAAATAGGGCCTGCGAGAGTAGGCGCTGCGCTGCGTAACGTTGCGGGCTTGTCCACCGAGCCGAGCCGAGCGAGGATGGTGGTGTGCTAGAATGCCTGTCAGCATTTAATGCTGTCTCTTCATTCTTTGGTTATGATTGTTGGGTCCGTTTGATGGTGCTTGCTAGCGACCTTCCCCCATACGAGGACAGGGATTAGGTTGCCGGAAGAGGAGAGAATAGAAGGGTTCTTTTGTTCAAGGTAAGAAGGATTATTTCGTTAAGGGTGTTGGTGGAGCCGGGAAGAAGAAAGGTTGTTTCGTTGAAGGTGGACAGGCTATTTTATTAACGTAGAAGAGTAGAGAGAGACAGGAATAAGATGAGGTGTTGATTTAAATTTGCTGCTATTGCTGACGTTGAAGGTTGTTTGGTGATGGTTTGAATTGGGCTGGATTTTCTGTGAAAACTGTAGTCTGTCTTTGTGGCGTCTAGTTGGTCTGCCTGTGCCTCTGGCTTAGGTGGGTGGTGGTGGGAGTTTGAGAATTTCAATGGAGTGTCAAGGGAGTGGGCAACGCCATTTAGCTTAGTGTTTCGCTGCTCTGAATTGGAACTAGTGCCCGTAGGAGCGCTCGTTACCTCGGCGGACATTCTCTCAAAATAGCCAGGGCTGCACAAACTCCGCAGAAACGACGATTTGCGATGTGAAAAGTGTGGAATTGTTTTTTTCAATAACGTCCAGTACGTGACGGGAACAATATTTTTTCACGGCACATATAAATAGTGCATATCTATCTACAGGGTGGAATAGAAAAGTGTTAACACACCTTGTGTTTTCTCAACCGTGCAAGATACGAAGCTGCGTTTGGACAGTCGATTGTATAAACGGGGGCTACTTGATTATAGCATAGTTATAGCCACGTATAATCGAAGAAAGTAGTTGTTTCTGTGCTCGAATAAATGAGAGCGTTTGTCTGAAGGACGGATTCGCGAAGTTCCCCATTTAGTTAACAGCAAAGGTCGATTGAAAATCGCCGTTTCAGTGGAAAAATACGTTAAAAAACACATCAATTTCTAAAAAATTATTTACTTAAATAGGAAGATGTACACATATTTGAAATCGTCTTTTTGAGCCCATTACGATAGACTGAAATTTAGCATATTGTTCCATTTAAAAAATCAAAGTTGACCTTATGTCTTCTTAGTAAAAAATAGTGCAAAGACGAAGTACGCTGTAATCAAGTAGTCCCTGTTTAAGCAATCGACTGTCCAAACAGCGTCTGCATATCTTGAACGGTGGAGAAGATACAACAGGAGCTAACACTTAGTTGTTCCACCCTGTATAGAAGAAAATAAGGCCGTATTTTGACCTGTTCGTGTTGAATGGTCCCTTGTAAGTAGTTGGAAAATTCGCCAGCGCCGGAATTCGAACTCCAGGACCTCCCGGTCAGAGGCAGGGGCATGAGACATGAGGTTGGGAAGGGCGTGGCGAACCCTGGCGTGGCGGGGTGGGGCGTGGCGGGGCGGGGAGGGGAGGGACGGGGCGGGTTTTGATAGAGAGATGTACCGCCAGTGTTGCCAGTCGTACCAAGATCCTCGTATTTGTACCAGGATTTTAATGAAAATACCATGTAGCAGGATGAAGGTATCCTGGTACGTTTAAATACTAGGATTTTAAGTCTATGGTAACTGACGTATGATTTAAGATTCGTAAAATCATTTTTATTCAATAATTTAATACGAACAAATATTACAAATGACTGTGACATTGGTGAAAACACTGCTGTAAAAACATTAAGCGTGTCATAGGATGGTATTTTTCCAGCACATTCTTTAAGAGAAAAGGATCTAACGTCTTAGTCTTCCATTTATGGTGGAAATATTTTCCATTCAGTTTATTGATACTTCCATTTCATACCATACTTTCAGTTTATTGATAACTTCCGTTCAGTTTATGGATACAAAATGACTCGATATCGAGTTAAATTTAACGACCTTCCCGTGCGCGTTAAAAACATAATAGGGTTATAATATGAACAATTTTAGAATCAATTGCCATTGGTACCAGGAATTTTAACGGAAGGACCAGGATTTTTGATAACTGGTACTCGGTTACGCCACGTTGTAAGATATATAGGTGTATCTACTAGCCGCCTTTGGGGCAAATTTTCTGAAGCCAGTTTGAGGCTAGTTCCTCGCTTGTCCGTACGGCGCGCACGATCTGTTTGAGTCACGGTGTAAGATATACATCTTAAAATGACATCTTAAACTGTGACTATTACACCGTTTTACAAAACATTTCCTACCCATTTTCGCAACTGTTCGCTCTAGACTTTACCAATTCCACCGCGAAACGAGAAATCACCGACTTGAAATTAGAAATCAGCTGCGCACAGAGCTGTTGAATGGATCGCGATCTTGCCCAAACGAGACCCAAAGATCGCAGCGCTTGTATGCGAGAACTGCGAGAACTAGCCTCACACAAGCTTCAGTTTTAGACTGGGAGTGAACACACCTATATCTCATACATCGTGGTTACGCGTTTAATCGTGTGGCAACGCTGGTTCCCGCACAGCGTCGGCAGGGGCGGAGACGAAGGGCGCGCGGCGAATAGCCGAAACAATTGAGCAGCGCTCATCAGCGCCCGTTGCGCTGGATGGCGGGCGCGCCGCTATGTGCAAGTGCACGCGCGGCACGTACGCGTAACGGCCTCGGGGCAGATGGGACGGAGGCACGCGCTCCGGCGCGCGAACAGATGAAGAGGCCCAGCGCGCAAGCGCACCGCGCCGGTGATAGATACAGAGAGTAGCGCATTCCATTGTTGAATTGAATTGATGCCTTATTTTAAGTGGCGAGACTCAGGCCACGAGGCCTGCTCTTCCGTCTGACCACGCAAATTTCGCTACGCTCCTTTCACCAACTAGCGGAGAAAGAAGGTATTTCATAGGCGACGAAACAGGCGATTTTGAGGCGTCATTTAGGCATGAGAATCTTTTACATGCAGTAAATCTACTAATATGGGACAGCTGTTTTTACTTCCCCTCCAAAGGAAGGCGTACGAAGGATTTTTTTCGCCCTTAAAAATCCACGGCTTCGATCGGGTTTGAACCCGCGAACTTGGTTACGCTAACCGCTACACCATCGCAAACCGTTGCAAACCGCACCATCCAAATTGTTGCACCGATCCCGCCATTTTATATCCAGTTGCCTGGAGAATTAGAACTGTGGGACATTCTTTGTGTTGAGAAACCATGAATCTAGCCCAAATCCATATTATTATCAATATTAATACTCATGAAAAATCTCCGTAATGTCCCCAATTGTGATATTTTTCTTCTGTTCCTGATTGGTGCCTGACGAGGTTGTTGGGTGAGAGGATTTTAAATGACGGCGGTTGCGCTACTCTCTGTATCTAGAGACTCTACATGCGAGGAACAACCCAGTGTCATTTCCAACTAGAAAGCGCTGCGAAAAAACGCCAAAACGTCAAATAAACCACGAAATTAAAAAAAAATACTTCATGTTTAAAATGTATGAGGATGTAAGGAAATCAAAAAAATACGAAAAATATAATTAATAGTATATGATAATATTTATATTTTGCAGTAAACGCCCACATTTTTAATGCATAATAATATCTACAACAATTATTTATAAAATAATGTTTATATATATATATATATATATATATATATATATATATACATTGTACAAGTTTTGTTTTAAGAAGTTTCATACTGTTTGCGAGTTTTGAAACTTAAAGAGATATATTGATCTCATTCATTGTAATAACTGAAAAAGAGATGATGATGACTCTTTTTAAAACTTTTCTTCAACTGAAATCGTTGTTTTCATTACTTGTTTATTGCTGTGATTCGCTCCTTTTTCATCAAATGTGTTGCCTTCTCTCAATCTTTGGTTGTGACAAAAGGACTCAATTTTACACAATTCAATTGCTCTTTTACTTCTGTGTTATTTTTTTGTGCACAAATGTATTCATTTCTCTTGTAAATAATAAAAAACGCTTTCCCCCAGGTGATCTCATCATTCTGGAAGGGAGAATGGACTAACAGAAGTACTGAGCCATGTCCACCTCTATATGCAGCTCGTTTTTTCCTAAGCAAGACGTAATCTACCAGCAGAACAATGCAACGTGTAACACAGCTCGCAGTGCACGTGCGTGGTTCAAAGAGCACAAGTGTGATGAGTTTACACTAGCTACCAAACTCCTAGCTACCAAACTTCCCTGATTTAAGCGCAATCGAGAATCTCTGGGACCATCTCGATCGGGTTGTTCGCGCCATGGATCCGCGACCGAGGAACCTAGTCACGGCTCTGGAGACGGCAAGGCTCCAGATTCCTGTCGGTACCATCCAGAACCTAATTGACCCTCTTCGTGCACGTCTCGCAGTGGTCAGCGCTGCAAATGGGGTTATTCACGATTTTGTCGGGTTGTCACATTAATGTGACTAGACTGTGTAGTATACCAGGAAACCCCGATACTTTTTTCTGACGAAGAATGGCCACTTCTGCTGCTCCATACTATCTCTTTTCTAAATAAGTATGTAGTAGGGTGATATGTAAAACATAGCCCGCACACTGCTCAACAACAACAAATAAAATTCTGTTAATCAATTAACTAAAATACTTGTTATAGAGAGTATTATGTAAGATACAACTTGTCTTTTCTGTGGTAGTTTATGGTTTTATGAAATTTACATTTAGTGAATTCACGGAAGGGTTTTAACTTTTCAGAATGTACGCAAATGTAGAAAGTAATTAGAAAAATCCAATAGTACACTTACATAATTGTCAGCATAAAGATGTCAGACTCAGGGTCAAAAGGAAAGAAATAAGGTAAAATGCAGATCTCTTTGGCGCCCTTCTCCACGCAAGGAAAGAAAAGCACCAAATGTCGAGTGCAAAATTAATCGTGGCCGCTGGACGCGTTGACAGAGAAATAAAGCTCCATCGAGGAGAGATTTTTCAAACGAAGCGAGGGGGAATTCCAGCTGATCCCTCTGCGACCGAGGTGGGGTGGGGTGGGGTGGGGTGGAGGGCAACTTCTTCTTCTTTCGAGGCCCAAGGGGAGGTGCCACTGTTCACTTCCAGGCCTGTGCGTACTAGGAGCAAGATATTCACAGAAAATCGAGGGACTTCTTCATTAATCTCTACAAATTGGGAAATTTTCATTCACGAACAGGACTATTAGAGACTGGAACAGTTTGCCTGCGACAATCTTTGAACCCCGTCCTCAAAGCTTCACAAAATTTAAAATAAACAGGCCTAGCTAATTATGTATATTATAGCGAATGTATATTGTGTGTATGCGTATGTATATTATAGCGAATAATATTATAGCGAAGTAAGATTTTCTCAATTGCGGCCAGGTTCTTAGACAGTTGACATTAGCGTGCGCCATCTGGGAGAGAACTCTACCGGCGAGCTGGTGTCGTCGGTTGTTCTCCCGTGGTTTCTTCGATCAACGCCAAACGAATGCCGGAGCAGTAACCTAACAAATGGGCCACGGACCGCTCGCGATTGTTTCCTTTCTCTCCCATGTCCTATCCTCACCCCTTGCTTACACACATTTGCACTTACACGCACTAGACAGCCACAGATGTCGGGGGACCAGATGGGAACTCCCAGCTCTCGTACAGCAGAGCGTGTCTCAGCTGGGGCGGTGCCAGCAGGGGCAGGTAGCTGGAGGGGAAAAATCTCCGAATGCCGACAAGAAGGTCGGCGACAGATCTCACATTCCGGTGGGGAGAAACACAGTCGCCTCCGGAAGTGCACTACATTTACGGGAATAAAGGTCATTATTTATGCAGCCGGAAGTACTAAATAATCAATCTGCAAATAAGGATGGTGTATAATATACACCATCTTGTGAATATTAGAATGTTCCCGCATTGTAGAACGTTTAGTTTGTCGCCCCTCTAGATCACATAACTGAGTCAGTGAAGCTGAATTGTGCTTGAAAAAGAATGTCAAGAAGCTATGGTTTCGTTATGAATATAAAACAAATTTTCAAATAAAAGTAAAACAAATTATATAATTCCCATGTCAAGTGATCTAAGGCAATCCTCTCTAATTGATGAAATTGTGTCTGCCGAGTCCATATGTCTGTCATATGTCGTATAAGGAACTTTTGTGAACTTGTAGTTTCATAGGTAAAATAGTTTTTGAGATATAGAGATTTGTTTTATCGCAAGAAACGTCGTTGTAAAGCACGATTTTATAGGTTTTTTTTTGTAATTTTGGTATACAATGCTTCCTTCTTTGTTATTTCTAAAAAAATAAAACGAAATTTTTGTCGGTCTATTCAATAATATAAATTTTTCACTTATTAACACACAGTGGGTATACTACAAAAAAGCCACCGAAAAATAAGTGTCCACAAAAGATTTTAATATTGAATTGCTTCGTTTCTGTTTGAGCAACAAAAATGAAACTTAGCTCAGCACATATCAGCATTACAATGTTTCTAAATGTGTATGTTCAACCTCTTATCTCCAATAATTTCTTTAAAAATTACGTTTAAAATTGACTGAGCTGGACTGACTTTAAAATTCAATGAGCTGTATGGCCATCAAACTGCATACACTAGCGCGCCCTGTGTCTCTCTGGCGAGGTCTCGAGTTCTCCCGACGGCAGGCAGGGGCGCGAGCGTCGCGAGCAGAAGTTGTCTGGCGCCAGAGCGCGCGGGAAAAAGCGGCGAACGCGCTGCAGTTGTTTACGATGGGATGCAGGAGGCCGTGGAAGGAAAAACGCGCGAGATTGACGAGAGGCGAAGAAACGCGAGATGAAAACAAGAAGTTGGGGAGCGCTTGGGGAAAGTTGCACGGCGAAAGTGGAAGGTGGTGATCGCTTTTGTATTGGAAAACTCTGGATTGGATGAACGTTAGCAATGCTAGTTGGACTCCTGAGAATATTCCGCACTTTGCCAATATTGCTAAGAGTTTCTGAATATACAGAAAGACTTTGAAGAAAATAGCTTCATGCTGGAACCCCATTGTCCGTGTTTTCAAAATATTGTTCATGGCCTTTTTTAAAGAGCTGAGTTTTAGATTATATTTTGTTTAAGACAAAAATCTCTTATCTTCAATATTGTGCGTTTCAAACGTTAACTTTTTGCAATTTAAAAAAATACAGAGAGTTCGCCGATAATAGAACTAGCACTGGTTATTTTACCGTTCTTTCATACACTTGAAGAGACATTTTAAAGAAATAAATTGACGATGGTTTGGACCAAAAAAGTTTTAAAGTTGCCTGCAAATTTTCGAAAAAACTATTCATATTTTTGAAAAATTTTCTTGATATTATTAATAGATGTCTCTAAAGAGCATATTTTATGAAGAAATAAAACCTCTCTCTCCAAAATTGTACTTGTACAAAGAAAGACGACGAAAAAATTTTAACTTTTGCAATATGCAAAAATCAGGGATTTCAACCAAAATGAGACATCTGCCATTTTTTACATTTGCATTCTTTACACTTACGGAGGCCAAAGTTTAATCAAAAAATTTGAGTCATTTTTTTGAGAAAATGTTTAAAATGTTGTTGAAACTTCATGTAACATACGCCCAAATATCAAAATATGTTTCAGACTCAGAGGTCCTCGCTGAAATAAACATTAGGAACAATATTTATCAACTTTTTCATTACCAGGGTCCAGTGATAAGAGTTTTTCTGTCGAAAATTCCTCATTTTCCGGCGCACAATTCCAATACTTTTTAATAGAATTGCTGGTGGTGTAGATACCTTCTAATAATAAATAAAAGGAAGATGTTTTCCGGTTTCAAATATCGTATATTGAGGCTTAAGATCTTTCTGATAAGGAACTAGCTATCAGCGTCAGAGCGGGACAACACCTTTTTATTTATTATTAGAAGTTATCAACACCATTAGCAATTCTAATATAATTTATATTTCATGTTTATGTAATTTTCAAATATCTCTGATGATGATAACTATGCTACAGAAAATATCTTAAGCCTCAATATACGATATTTGACACCGGGCAACACCTTTCTTTTATTCAATTCTTCTTCTTACGAATAAGGGTGAGAATGTAAAAAACCTGGTATTTAGTATCGTAAGAGAAACTAAGCAGTGCGCCGTTGTTTAACTTGTTTGCGAAGTCATGGTTTTGATTGTTTTTCATTAAGTATAATTGTTACTCCACGCTAAAAATCTTTCATAATAAAACATTATGAAACGTTCGTGAGCTGTGTGTTTTAGAGGATAATTCATTACAGCGTTATGAATTTTTTGAAGAAAAGTCATCTCGTGTCTACTTTATGAGCTAATTTCATTGAGATACTTTACGTACGATAAAATAAATTTAATTTTCCGCTGTACGTCCAGAACGTTGAGTCTTAGAAGAAAATTACGTTTTACGAAGTTTCACTTAACCTTATTATTTCTGTCCACATTGTTTGATATTTTACACAAATCAGGATCCATTAAGACAGGCACAATTAGAAAATGAAACATTTGCTTCAAATGCTTTGAAGGGGAGTTTGTTCCACCACTCTATTTCTCACATTCCTCATTTCATCTCCGAATAATAATAACCAATTCTTTTGAGATACCTTATTTCACCAGTCTGATTTCTACTTTTGTGGTTTCTTGTTAAAGTTAGCTTTCCCTTGTACACGAGGTATCGGTATAGATTGCAAAGTTATATTTTTATTTTAAAAGTATTCGTGTTTATCTACTTTTATCATTAGTCCCGTTAATGTAGTACATGTTACATCCAGGATGTGTTGATATTCCTCTCCTTAAACATGCCATCCGGCAACGACATGTCTGCTTGTTGGGATTCTTCCTCCATGTTCCTCCGCCAGGGGCTACTCACCATCCTCCCCAATGACTCCAGGGCTACCACCATTGACTCCAGAACGCCATTGACTCCAGAACGTTAGTGTAGTGAATAGCTAGTGAAGTGTGTGTGTGTGTGTGTATGTGTGTGTGTGTGTATGTATGTATGTATGTATGTATGTATGTAAGGGGAGATGCGGACACAAGGAAGAGAAGGGGAAGAATATTGCAAGTTGTCGAAATTTATCATTTCAAACTCAGTGTATCCCTTATGTTTCTCTTTTTCTAAGCGCTGCTTTACCGTTATATCCCCTTTTACTTTATAATTTTTAATGCAAAAAGCAACAAATTTCCGCAGGAAAGAAAAGACCTGAGATAAAGAGCAGAAACATATTACAAAGCCATTAATTAAATTTAATTGCACTTATTGACTCCTGCTGAGCGTAAACCGTTTATGACACTACACTACTCCGCGTAAAAGTTTGCTCCATTAAAGTTTTTACCTCTTGGTAACTTCCTCGAAGAACGCTCATTAAAATAAAGAAAATCAGTTCCCCCTCGCCTGCTTCCTCGTTCATGATGTTTCCGATTGGAAAAAAACAAAACAAAAAGCCTTCTGACAATAGATTTATTCGTCAAATAATTGTGAGCATAATTGTGAGCATTAGCTAATAATAATAATAACAATAATAATAATAATAATAATAATAATAATAATAATAATAACTCCACCTAGGGAGTACACGACCTTGCAGTTGGTGGTGGGGCTTGAGTACCCCCATGAGCCTTAAAGCTATGTCAGTGGTAGCCTAGCTACCGGTAGGGCCTCCCTTGCTGAATAGGTTGAAGGTGAGGGGTCAGACGAAGAAGTACTCCATTTTGAGGAGAGTGGGAAGTAAGTAGAGAGGGAAGGGTCATGAACCTTTGGACTTCCTGTTGTCGGCCCATAGAGGGTACAGGAGAGAAACTGGGTTGGCACACCAGGCCACTGATTAGAGTGGAGGCCCGAACCTTGCATTAGCCAGCGAAGGAGGCTGCCTTCAGCAGTCAGTGAAAATCCCGTAGGGTTTAGTAATGCCGACTGGCGATCGGAGGGACCCCTTGCTGGACCCTGCGGGGGGATGCCCCGAGGCCACTGTGGGTCGCAGTAACGGATGGCAGGAAACAACCCGAAGGTTAAGTGTGATCTGTGAACACGAACTTGCATCCTGCGAATCTTCAATTCAAACCAATGAGCAAAATGGATAGAACAAGCAATGTAATGAACCTTAACGTGCCTTGTTCTACCAATGTCCCATACCTGCTCAGAAACCGAGCTAATGTCACCTTGTCGACGTCTGGCCATCCCACGGATGTTAGTCCCAGGGACCCAGAGCCGGCAGTAGCTCGAAGCCATCGTCAGAGATGGACCCGGGATGAATTAAAGGAGGTGATGTGGTGCTTTTACTATGCAAAAGCGAAAAATGGGGGCTCAGAAATAGAAGTTTTCAAGGTATGGAGAGAGCGGAACCCAGATATGAGACCTACCCTAGACTCTAAGAAGCTTGCCAGTCAACGACGATACATACTCAGCAGTGGAAAATTCACAGCAGAACAACTTGCTGACATTGAGAGAAATGCGGAGTATGTACTTCGCTCGAACAACCCACATGACGAACATGTAGAACTTGAAAATGATGATCCCGTGGAAGGTTCATCTCTTTCCAGTGAAACACACGTCAGTGGTGAAAATTCATCTGGCAATGAATTACACGATAAGGACATAATGCGAAATCTCCTTCGGCGCGAGATAGAAAGAGTTAGTCAACTTCCGTTTGAATCTCGCGAACCGTTGAGGAGAATATACGAAACTGCCAAAGCTAAAAGATTGATAGAAACAGTGAATTCTGTCTTAAATGAGGTGGTGGAGACCCCAAGCAGAGATCTAGATATTACTGAAATCAATCACATCATATATGCAACTGGATATCTAGTATCTCAGATAATTTTGGGGCCAGCCAAGAACACCGACGGTCGACAGCAAAACAGAGTAAACAGCTCTGTACCCCCATGGTTGAACAGAATTATGAAACGGATAGCCGACACCCGGCGCGAAATATCACTCTTAGCTGAGGCATCTTCTAAATCAATGCACACCTCTAAAGTTCAACGAAAAATATTCAATGTTGAACAAAAATACCAAATTGAAAATGACACCAGCAGGCTAATGGTAGTTGAAAAGCTAAAAGAGAAAATTCAAGCATGGGCTCAAAGAATTAGACGTTACAAACGTAGAATAGATTTCCGTGTACAGAACCGGTTGTTTGAAACAGACGCGAAGAGATTCTATCGCAATCTGACTCAAAAACCGAATGGCAAAGCTGTCACTCCTTCAAAAGAAGACGTCGAAGCGTTTTGGGCAGGAATCTGGGAGGAGAGCAGATCCTACAACAAAGACGCATCATGGCTTCAATCTGAAGTTGATGCTGCCGATGAACTTGTAGAAACAGTGGAAGATGTTCACCAATTCTCGGAAGAGGACCTCTTCCAAGCAATTAAGAACATGGGAAACTGGAAGTCCCCCGGGATTGATAAAATCCAGATTTATTGGATTAAGAAATTAACAGCAATACATTCTCATCTAGCAAAGGCTGTTAATAAATTTTTGAAAACCCAAAGGAAATCCCGGAATGGCTCACACGCGGCATCACGTATTTGCTACCCAAAGCGGGAGACAGCTCTTTGGCGAAGAACTACAGGCCAATTACTTGTCTGCCAGTACTGTACAAAGTTATAACTTCAGCCATAGCTGACAAAATGTACAGACATCTAGATAAGAATCATCTAATGCCAGCTGAACAAAAAGGATGTCGTAAAGGCTCTTATGGCTGTAAGGAAATCTTGCTCCTGAATAAAGTCATCTTTGATGATGTAAAGAAACGCAAACGTAATTTGAGCATGGCTTGGATTGACTACCAAAAGGCCTTTGATAGTGTACCACACGATTGGATTTTGAAGACCCTGGAGATCTATCGATTTCATCCTAGACTTATTGAATTTTGCAAGGCTAGTATGAAGTCGTGGAGTACCAGGTTACTAATCCACAGCGGAAAGGAAGCAGTAGAAACCAGAAGTATTCAGATTAACAGGGGTATTTTTCAAGGAGATTCACTATCCCCTCTGCTGTTTTGCATTAGTTTGGTCCCACTATCGAGACAGTTGTCGCAAGCTGACTTTGGTTTTAAGCTCCATGGTGATGAAAGGCCAGTATCACATTTGTTTTACATGGATGATCTGAAAGTGTTTGCTAAGAATGAAGCGATTCTCTCCCAAATGCTGTCTGTCGTGAATGACTTTAGCAATGGCATCTGCATGAAGTTTGGTCTTGACAAGTGTGCAAAAATCAATTTAAAAAGAGGGAAACTCACAACGTCTGAGAATATTGAAATTGATACGCACACTGGGATTCAAGATCTTGAGCCAGGTAAAACTTACAAATATCTGGGCATTGAAGAATGTGAAACCATCTCGAATGACAGAATGAAAGAGAGAATTCGTAGGGAGTATTATAGGAGAGTGAGACTGGTCCTGCAGTCCGCTCTGAATTCCAGGAATAAAATTTCTGCAATAGGTAGTTTGGCGGTACCTGTAGCCGAATACAGTTTTGGACTAGTGGACTGGACTGAGCAAGAAATTCGCACCATGGATCGAAAAACCAGAAAACTGCTAACAATGCATCATGTTGCCCACCCTCGAGCTGATATACATAGACTTTATGTGTCACGTAAGGAAGGAGGAAGAGGCCTCAGACAAATTGAGGCCTCCTGGCACAACGCAATAGTCGGGATGGGAAAGTATGTAGTCAGCCATCAAGATGACCCTCTAATGATGCAGGTCATGAAATCTGACCGAAGAATGGGAAACAGAGGCATTGTTAGTGTAGCTAGAAGCATTGCGAAGAAAACTAGGCAAGACACGTCGAATAACACAGACACTGAACTTCTGATGCTGCTAAACATGAAGTGTGAAACACAAAAAATGTTAAAGAAATCGTGGAGAGACAAACCACTCCACGGACAATACCTAAAAAGAATGGACAAGGTGCAGATCAATAAAGATCAATCATTTATGTGGCTTAAAAGGGGAAGAATGAAGCCAGAATCGGAAGCACTTGTAATAGCTGCCCAAGATCAGGCCTTGAGAACACGACATTATGATAAAGCGGTTCTCAAAATCTCCCAAGATGATAAATGCCGCATTTGCCTGGAGCAAGTAGAAACCATTGATCATATTGTCTCAGCTTGTCCAATCCTAGCAAAGACGGAATACCTGAAAAGACATGACAGGGTGTGTAGCTACCTCCACTGGCAGATCTGTACCGCCCTCGAAGTTCCAAACACATGCCCCAAGTGGTACGAACACTCACCAAAACCGGTGACGTCTGTTGGATTGTGTACGATATTGTACGACCAACAAATTCAAACTGATCGCACGATAGCGGCAAACAAACCGGATATAGTTATCCGGGATTTGTCGAAAAAATCGTGTTTACTTATCGATGTTGCGGTACCTTGCGATCAAAACGTCGTTACCAAGGAGGCAGAGAAACGTCTTAAATACAAGAGTTTGGAAATCGAGATCAGCCGAATGTGGGGCGTAAAAGCACAGGTCGTCCCGATAGTTATCGGAGCTCTGGGATTTGTTCCACAAAATTTGAGTAAGAACTTGTCTAAACTCCCAGGTAATTCAAAAGACTGGGAAGTGCAAGAAATTGCTTTATTTGGAACAGCTCACATTTTGCGTAAAGTATTGTAGAGGCACTGATAGTCACCGGATCTGCTCCTTAGGTAGCTGGTTGCAACCTGGAGTAGATTTTCTATTCAGCCGACTCGTAACATCTTAAGTCGTGATGTAATTGTAATAATAATAATAATAATAATAATAATAATAATAATAATAATAATAATAACTCATGTGTTGGAAACAAAGAAGTATGTGATGTACTGGGATCGATTTGTTATCACGGACAAAACAGTAGATTAAAACAGGCCTGACATCCTCCTATTTGATAAAACCAAACAAATAGTCTCTATAATTAATATTCGAGTTCCTCTGACCCATAACATCAGAAAACTGAATTAGAGAAGATCAGGAAACACGAGGAGCTTGCAATGCAGCTGAAGCAGATCTGGCGGTTGGAGAAAGTTTTTATATATGCCTTGGTGATCTCATCGGACGGAGTGATGTCGAAAACATTCGAAAAGAATTTGAAAAATTTGGAATACCAACAAAATTGCAAACTGTTGGACAAAAGGCAGTCTTACTTCAGACTTTCCACATTGTTCGAAGGTTTTTACAGTGAGCTGAAGTGGTTAGGGTGAATTCCCTTTTCATAAGAGCAGAAGCTGGTTCTACGACACCAAATATATATTAATTATGCCCAGTTTGACTGAAAAATAGTCAAAGTGACGATGATGAGAATAATAATAATAATTATTATTATTATTATTATTATTATTATTATTATAAAAACAGGAAGGAAGTCGCCATCATTGTCATTACAGTGCCACTAACACATATTCTTCAGTCAGTATATTCCAACAAAATTACAAAAAAACCAGAGCTTGCTGATGAGATAAAAAAAGGTGCATATAAGTCCCTTGACAATTTCTACCACAGGAATAATAACCAAATCTCTTATTAAACATCAACAGGAACTGAATATAAAGCATGTGCCGGCAGCAATACAAAAAGCTATCATTCTGGACACCTGTCACATTGTACGAAAAACTGTTACTGATAAGTCTGATATGCAGAGCTGAAGTTTCTCAGAGAAAATAAAGAACGTGCTCGCTACTTGTTCATCGGAGCCGTGCGAGTGAGCCTAGCCACAACAACACCAGTCGCTGGTGAATGTCCCCCCCCCGCGCGTGGGAGAAGTGCATAAGTAATAAGAAGAAGAAGAGGAAGAAGAAGAAGCCGGCCCCGTGACTCAGATGGTTGCAGTAGCCGTCGTCTGCGCCGACGAGGCTACAGGTTCGAGTCCTGCGTAGGCATGGTCGTATTTGTGACTGTCCGTTCACCCCTCATCATCATTCTATCACCTCACCTATACTAATATATAAAGACACAAGGAAGTTGCGTTGCAGCGCGATAATCTCTGAATGTACTGAAATTGTTTTGGTTTAGTTGTAGTATTTTAAGTATGATTATTACGTATTTGCGAGTTGAACGCGTGATATGAAAGTTATTGTGAATTATTTATGAGTTAGGCTGAAACTGTGACGGATGAATTTTCTAGGGAAGTGTTTTATTACAGTGAAGAAAGCACGCTGGGAGCTTTCTACTTATGAATCAATTCTTACAACAACAAATGACGATACTGGAACAATGTAAATCACTGATGAACTGCTGGTGAATCACTGGTCTTCAGCGATGCTCAACTGCTTCAGAAACTGAAAAAAAATCATCCACTGGCTTCAACGGATCATAAGACACGAAACACGAACCGCGAAGAGAGAGAGCAGGGAGGGAGAGTGAGAGAGAGAGCGAGAGAGTGCGAGAGAAAGAGCGACAGAGTGTGATAAAGTGAGAGTGAGAGAGCGTAAAAGATGAGAGTGGGTGGATTTATTTATTTATTTGGATTTATTTATTTGGTCAAAAACAGTAAAAACTGTACATGACGTGTGGGGAAAGAGATTATCTGCGCACATTTTCTTGAGACCCCGAATTTTAAATAAAATTAAAAAAGCAACATTTGAAAAACTACAAACAAGAATTTAGAAAATAATTATTATTTTAGAAAATAAAAATTTGAAAAAATGTTTGTTCCCGAGTTATAGAAAATCAATTTCAACGGTAAATGAACTGCTGATTTGATTTTTCTGCATTGCTAACAAAATAGTAATGAACATCAGTTCTACTCCTATCACTTCAAGCAAAAGGAGTGCTCAAAAAAACGTTCGCACAGTGAAGCTACATTTACGTCCACAGAGTTGGGCAGTATCGAAAATACTTGTATTTAAAATACGTATTTTCGATACTTTTGTAATTTGTATTTTGTATCGAAAATACATTTTTAAATATGTATTTTGTATTTGTATCGAAAATACTTTCTGATAGTATTTTGTATTTTCAAAATACAAAAATACTTTTTCTTAATCGTCACACCGTCACAAACATTGATTGGGCTAGTAAACGGAGAGGGTCCCGCCACGTGGACGAGTGCGACCGGACCTCCGGTTCCTCCGATTACGTTTTTTCCTCCGTCGGCTCAACAGGAGATAACCGGAGGAGCGCTGTAATCACGGTTGTAATATATATTTTTTACACAGTAGCTGTAATCGCGAGTTCAGATTCAATATCTCGGAGAGCAGGGCTCCGCGTGCCAGAACGAGTGCTGCTCATGAGTGTGCCTCGTGGCCCTGTGGTTATGCGCAGTGATTAAAAACTTGTGCTTGCGTTGTTTTTAAGAGCTGATATTTCGTTGTGGTATATTTAGGCAAAAATCTATTTTTTTCCTGGGTACCTTGTACTAAATGAAGCTTTATATATATACATTTTAAGTTTATTTGAACTAAAACCCGTCAATTTTGTAGCGCCTAAAAGACCTTATTTCAACATTAATGCCTACTTGTGCCTATTTTACATTTAAAAACCTACAATGAGACTAATTTGCCTAATTTCTTCTGTCTATGACTTCTTTTACCTTTTTACTTTCCCGTATACGTACGTATACACGGAGTGATATACGTAGTATAGGGAAAGTTATGTAATGCTGCGCGAAAAAAATGGCCAATTTTCGGCGGAAAAAAATTAATTGCCGGGCCGTGAAAACGAATAAGTGGATAAAACCAGTTGCTAAATTAAGAAAAAAAATCCCCTAACACGTGGTGTGGTCAAAATCCATGATTTGTTGCTTCTTTATACTTAAAAATCGATTGACGGCTGTCCGTCTGGCGTCCGTCTGTCCGTCTGTGGTCAACGCTAGCGCCTAAACCGTTCAGTCGATTTTCTTCAAAATTGATATTCCCCAGTCGATCTGATTCTAGTCGAAGCTTTGTTATTTTGAAAAAGATTCTTTAAAATTTGGGGGTACTTTATATAAAGCCCCCCGGGGATTTTCAACATTTTCTCAAAAACGGCACCAAATTTTTTCTTTAAATTTCTTGTATGAATAGAGGAAAATACACTTTTTAACATGGCATAGGTCCGATTTTCACGTACAGCTCTGAATTTTCGAAAATTGTGAAAGTTTGAATTTTTTCGGCGCCTTTCTCCGGCTACAAAATTGAAGATAGAGATTTTTTCTTCAAATAAAATTTGTTCTGCATATTGAGTTCATTAATAAAGGTCATGTAAATGTTTTTTCACAATTTTGGTAGTTTTCGTGCAATATTGCGTGCAATATGTGCAATTTTAAAAAATTACAAAAACAAAATTTTCTCAAAAACGGCTCCAAATTTTTTCTTTAAACTTTTGGTAGGGATAGTGGTAAATGTACTCTATCAATGACATAAAGCCATTTTGGTCTATCGGTTGGTTTTTTCAAAAATTACCAAATGTAAATTTTTTTACTTGTCTCTCACGTCGTTAATATTTACATTATCGGCGATTTTTTTACATTATTATATTTACGAGTATATATGCTTTAAATAATGTCAAGTAAAGTTTCTCGAAAACACTACCGTTTTCTGTGAAAAGTAGCTCAAATTTCGGCATTTTCAGAAATGCTCAAACGTCATTTTCTCGTATATGGCTGCAATTTTTTTCTTGAAACTTTTGTAACGGATAGTGCTAATTACACTCATTAGTATAGCGTGAAGTTTATTTTGAGTTTTTTTGTTTTTTTCAAAAATTATATAAATGTACATTTTTTGAAAGATCTCTCACATCTTTATTATGCACATTATCCGCAATTTGTAAAGATGATTATATTTGTGAGTGTAAGTGCTTCAAATAACTTTAAATAAAGTATTTTGAAAACTCAAAAAATTTCTGTGAAAATGAGCTTCACATTTCGCATTTTTAGTAGTGCTAAAACGCTATTTTCTCTTAAACGGCACATAATTTTTAAAAGAAAATTGCCATTTACGGCTAGGTTTTTGTGTTCTTTAATATTCTAAAATTAATGTTTCTGTTCTACCAATAGGAAACCGAAAAATTAAGAAAATGACAAAAAAAATGTACTTTTGGCGATGATAGATGGTAGCTGGCAAGAAAGAGTATGTGGCAATTCCGAATAGCTAGCGAAGACCCAGGAAAATAGAAAACTAATACGGGAAAGTCTGTGCCATTCTGTTTCTGTTTTTTGACAAATAAATAATAAAATAAATACGGTCATGCTTAATTTTTTCAAAATACGAGTAGTTTTTCTTTAATTTTGTGACAAACGTAATAGGCCGCTGTAAATTTACTGCGCTTCGGACAGCTGGATGCGTCGTAAATTAGAATGTGCAATTTTGTATATTATTTCTTTCTTCGTTTCTTACATTCGTGCTTTGTTATAGACTTACACATTAATATTTTAGAAATTGTTTATTTTGAAATATTTGAAATAAGTAAAAAGAATTAATAGCTCTCAGAATAGCGACAATGCAGGGTCTGCAACAATGGAATTCACTTTGCGCTCGCGAATATCTGTGAATTAGTGTCATTGTTGTGACCTAATGGAGCTATATGAAAAGGAGTTATAATTGTCTAATTTATGTTGATATTTGCAGGCAAATATTAAGTTTTGCACCAAATGCTGTACCATTTGTAGTGAGTAGGGAATTTGTTGCATGGTTTTAAAATACTCTTCCCTAATCATGGCCCAATGGAAGGCATTTCTATATTTCCAGGGTATCAGGCTTCTTTTTCCAATACAGGGTTACAAAACTTTTGCATTCTATTTTTGTGAAGTTGTAGAATTCACATAGTTCTGACAACACTGCAATGGAAATAGTGAGTTCCAAGCGAAGATGTTAGTAGCGCATTAAGTGCAATATTACAGTACTACTTAGCTGTTTCCTCTAATACGGGAAAGTAAGTGCTGTTGTAGCACCACTAGTTTCTTTCGTGACGGCGCAACAGACAAGGATGATATTTAAAGATCGGATTTTCGTGCAGTAAAACTCCGTAAATCTTGCAATAAAAACACCAAAACGTGCAAAAACATGCAATGAAAATATCAAAATTTTGCAAAACAGTGATATGTAGCCCAAAAACTCCAGTTAATCCATTTATCAACTTATTTTATATCTGGGATGTGATATTTAGGGCGATTGAAATATGATTTTTGTGTTTTTATTATAAGGTTGTACATATTGTTTAATCTAATCATATTTGACATTTTAAATATTATGCGGATTACAAAAAATTAATTAAGCATACAAATACAAAAAAGTAAATACAAGAAATGACAAATACAAATAAACGTTCAGAAATCAAAAAATAATTATGTTGAAGAAATGTTCTTAATTGTTTTCATTCGAAGTTACAATTATGTTTGTACTTGGCGCGACAGCCCGCGTACAGGCCATGGCCTTCCAGCAGCGTTCCGGCCTCGCGGCCATTGGTTAAGGGAATACGTGTGGTTAGCACAAAGACATCCCTACACTGTATTCTGGTCTTCTCAACCTGAGAAGTGAGTTTTCTCATCGTCACACAGCAACATATACTCGGACATTGCAGGGAAAACGCACACTATAAACTTGCCCGACCGGGAATTGAACCCGGGGTCGTGTCATGGAAAAAGGGCACGCTGACCAATGAGCTAAGCCGCCAGACGCAATTATGTATTTTTCCAAATTATTTTCTGAGAGAGTATTATATCTTCTATCACACTATGTTTCAGACAGGGAAAGTTTCTTTCTACATTTGCATTTGTCTGTGCGCCGAGCTTCACTCTAGCGTACGTGTGCACGCAGCTAAAAGCGGTCAAAACTGCGTTTATTCTCTCTTGATTTCCCCGGGCATAATCTGTTCGGAGAATTTCGGTGAATTTGAAACGCAGTGCGCTTTCCACCAAGCTTCGCGCCCGAACATAAGGTCAAATGTGACTCGCGCATGCAGTCTCGTGTTCGTAAGTTCAGCGAAGACTGACACAACGGATATATGATCTGATTGGGAAGATAGACCCCGAACATAGGCGTTAGCTGAGCGGCCGACACCAAGGGCCGCTGACCTAGTTCGTGGAAACATCGCATATTCGTGCTGCAATAGCTCACTATCGGAAATTTTAATTAGACAATAGGTATCATGAAATGTACAGACGCTCAGTTCACAGGGCAACAAAATTCGGAATTAATACATATTACACGGTTTCACAGACTACCCGATTGCAATACTGGGTTATGACATTAAAACCTTTTCTTAAATAAAACATTTTAAAAAGATACATTAAAACAAATTGATAATATAAAAATATATTTTAAGCAATAAATTACGAATCATGCAAATTCGTCCAGTAAAATCCCAACATTTGCAATTTCTGGCAGCATTACCTAAAACGTGCAATATCGTGCAGTAACCCCCAAACGTGCAATTTCGTGCAAAATAAAACTGGTATTAAAATAACGCCCGTTTCATGATTCAAATTTCTGACAAGGTTTCATCCAATTTAAGTTAGCAAACAAAAGATGCAATTGCACGGGAATCCGGTCATTAACGATATTAATTGCAAGTTACTTTTAACAACCTAAATTGCATTCGTCCTCTTGTATCTTTTTATCCCCTTGTCTCATTTTGTCGCCTGTAAGAGAGCGAGAACTGAATATACCGGACAAGGATCTAGTCATAAGTCTCCACGCCACTACTTCTTGACTTCGTGGAGAAGCTTGCCTCCGTTCTAAGATAAAGCGATTGAATTTCCCCGAAAGCAAAGTGATCTTGACCGATAAGAATCATTCATTTTCTCTTGAGAACTTGGAGAATGTATTAGTAATTTATCGTAAGGCAAAATACGGTAGGAATAATTCTAACTATAAACAAACTTGTTCATAAATAGTCGCATAAATATCGCAAAATGTTCAATACTGATTCTACGGAATATTGATTTACGCTCTTATCTTTGAGAAATATAATGAATGGTCAAAAAGTGAGTTTTCGTGTAAGTTTCGAGTTTTATTAGTGCCTATTCTACCATTTAAAAAGCCTTACAGATGCTGAAAGAACCTATTTTAGGCACCTAAAATGCATATTTTAAAACCCAAAAAATCCACGGTATTCATCAGATATACCTATTATTTGTAATGTATTTTCATACTTTAAGTCTGAAAGACATCTTGGTTAATTGTCTATAACCTGCAATATTTGTGCCAAACTATCACCTCCCAAGAACACATGGTGAAATCTTTAAACTCCATGTATTTCTTCGGCCCTTAGCATGGACAAGATGACTTTCAGACTTAAAATATAAACATACATCAAAAATGATAGGGGCCGTCCATCAATTACGTAACGCAAATTGCGAGAATTTTCAATACCCCTTCCCCCTTGTAACGCACTTCCCTAACTCTATGAAAAGCAGCGTAAAGCTGCCTCAGACCCCCTCCCTCCCCCTTTGGCGTTACGTAATTTATGGATGACCCCATACGGATACCTGAAATGGGTTGAAAATTTCATTTGAAACATTTTTGTATACAGAAAGTTATATATTTTTAATAATAAAATGTTAAATGTGATGTGATATTTAATTGAACGTGAATGATTGTTTAAAGGAGAAAAAATAGGATAGATATTATATGTAAAACACCGTTGGTTGTATTTTGTATTTTCAAAGTATTTTAAAATACTATTTTGTATTTTGTATCTAAAATACTTCTATGAAAGTATTTTGTATTTGGTATCTAAAATACTTTCGGCGAAGTATTTTGTATTTTGTATCTGAAATACATTTTTCAAGTATTTTGCCCAATCCTGTACGTCCAGAATCAAAACAAGGGGCCATCTCGGCATTTGCTCCATGGATCAGGAAAACTGGACAAAAACCTGATCGAGATGGGGATCATTGACCCGGAAGCTGACGTACATTTCTTGTTACATGCGAATTGAATCTTTTTTTAAACATGTATACAATACACATGTAAACTAATTCATTATACATCATTGTTTTGTTGAAATAAACATTGAGTGAGAGGGAGGCAGAGCGAAAGAGATAGAACGAGAGAGAGTGAGGCAGAGCGACAGAGAGAGCGAAAGAGTGAGAGAGCGAAAGAGAATGAGAGAGTGTGAGAAAGTGAGAGTGAGAAAGAGTGAGAGAGCGTAAGAGAGTGAGAGTGAGTGAGAGGCAGAGCGAAAGAGAGAGCGAGAGAGAACGACGCAGAGCGAAAGGGAGAGAGGGTGAGAGAGCGAAAGAGAATGAGAGAGTGTGAGGAAGTGACAGTGAGAAACAGTGAGAGCGCGTAAGAGAGTGAGAGTGAGTGAGAGAGGCAGAGCGAAAGAGAGCGAGCGAGAGGGTGAGAGAGCGAAAGAATGAGAGAGTGTGAGAAAGTGAGAGTGAGAGTGAGTGAGAGAGAGGCAGAGCGAGAGAGAGAGAGAGAGCGCGTCGGTTGTACAGAGAAGATCGCACGCGCCCGAGCGATGCAATTTGCGCCCTTGCTGGAGCTTCGCGGCTCGGTGGCAGAGCTCTAATCTCGTAGAGGGATGTTTACTGCCAGGTGTAAATCCAAGGAGCGAATTTGCTCGCGCGCGCGCCTTTCATTTGCTTTCGGCCAGCGGAAGAAAGGAGGGGCGGCGGGGGCCTGCCTCCCTGCAAAAAAAAAAAAGAAGACCGGGAAGCGCAGTGGCTTAGCTTTGACGCCGGCCGCGCGTTGCGCGTGCGGACAATGGCGTATTTTGCGAGAACAAAGGGGCGAGGTCGTATGGGGTGCGGAAGAGCAAATCCCCTGTTTTCGGGGTCGGATCTTTGCGTTGGACTTCTCTCTTGTACAGTGTCTGTGCCTGCGACGCCTCCAGCGCACTGAATAGCGAAACAACTTCAAGATGGTTTCCTGGGAAGCTTGTCAAGTTTAGGACGGTGGGGTAATAATATACCCCGTAGTTTGGAGAAATATGTACAACTAGCAAAATACCCGAAGTTGCGCGGGCATTCTTCGTATCCAATCCCTGTGAAAGAGGTAAAACATCAATTTCATATATACCACGGTTTTCAGGATTATTTTTAATTAAATTGATTCAAATTTTAATAAAAATACGATGATTTTTTTCATTTTATTTTACAGTACATTGCTATTAGATTAAACATTTTATCCTACGAATAGCTACTGACCTCCAGCGAATTATTAGATACCAGTTCCGCCACAACCATACTGCCCTCTGGTGGAATGTATTAGGAACCGATCTTCTCCTAGCGACAGGCGAAAAATAATAACCATGGTGCATCTTTCTACATATTATTGAAATTATTTATTTTCCTCATTTGTTTTGTTGTAATCTTCATTAATTTTTTCAAGGACACCGCATTAATCCCGAAGAATAACCTATGAAAATGTCCATGCATTATTTTTTGTGGTATCTATGTCGGTCACATGTCGTTTAATTCACATTTATTAGTACAGATTTAGCGAAAACATTATTTAATTTTTTGTGCAGAATATCACATTTTCCATACCGTTCAAGTTTTGTGCACGCTTGCATTCTTTATTGAATCATACTTTTACAGTGCTTTAATTTCTCACTTTAATTTATTATTTACTCTCCATACGACTTTTAACTTTTGCTTCTCCCACATCGCTTCTCTCTTCTTGGGAGTTCGATTCTTCAGGTGACGTTGACCGTCATTCTTTGCGCCAGAAAATATTTCCTAATAAAGTTAAGACAATAATAAAATTTGAAATATTATTATAACACAAAATATTTATTGCATATTTTTAGATGCACATTATTATGCACAGGTTAATCTGGAAGGAATCCATAATGAGGATGATTCTAAAATAATTATTCAATTAGGGTAGAAAAATTGGACGCTGAAAAGTGTTTCTTTCCTCTCGTTGCGTTGGGTCGATATAACAGTACAGTGGTATCACAAAACCTGGAACTCTGGTGTGTCCGCCCTCAAGTCTCCCAAGAAAAGCTCCGCTAGGCGAACTCAAGCGCCACCATCGCTCTTCCTCCCCCTCCACCCCCAACCCCTCTATCCTCTTACCCTCCCTCCCCTTCACACTCCATCGTCATCCCTACTTTACCTCGAAATCACTTCTGCCCCTCCACGATTTCCACCCCCAGATCAACTTCCCACTCCCCTCGACCTCCAACCCTCCCCCCCACTCCCCATCAGCACCTCCGCCCTAATCCGGAGGACGCGGCGCCGTCCACGTTCATTTGTCGTGAAAGAGCTCCCGCACCATCACCACTCAGCGATCTCGCACCTGGGGCTCCTCGCATCGGCCCAGCGAAGCAGAGACCCTCCGGGCGACCCGCGTGACAGACAACGCATGTACAAAACACAATAGGCACACGAGAGACAACGGGCAGACGAAAGACAACGAACACATGAAAGAAAGACAACGGACATACGAAAGACAAAGGACATACGAAAGACAACGGTAACACGAAAGACAGCGGACATACGAAAGACAACGGACATACGAAAGGCTACGGACATATGAAGGACAACGACCACACGAAAGACAACGAGCAAACGAAAGAAAACGGCCACACGAAAGACAACGGTCACACGAAAGACATCGGATACACGAAAGAAAACGGATACACGAAAGAAAACGGATACACGAAAGAAAACGGATATACGAAAGAAAACTGATACACGAAAGACAACGGATACACGAAAGACAACGAGCACACGAAAGAAAACGGATACACGAAAGAAAACGGATACACGAAAGACAACGGATACACGAAAGACAACGAGCACACGAAAGCAAACGGCCACACGATAGACAACGGCCACACGATAGACAACGAGACGCTTAACTAGAGCATACGCCTTGCACTGCTGATGGCCTGTTTCGATTCCGGGACAATCTATGTGCAAATACGTGGCTGCCAAAGCGACGTCTGGTAGGTTTCCTCCGAGTGGAAGAAAGGGAAAAGGAAGATCTCTTGCGGTCCGTGGCCCTTTAAGGCTCTGCACCGAAACATTCTCCTGGGGTTTATTGGAAAAAACATGGAAACGTCCGATCGGAGCAGCTGGCCGATAGAACGGTGTCTGAACTTGACCCAGCTATGCAGCTCGTGTTGAAACTTCGCCTTGGGACCAGTGCTGCCAGACGTACCAGCATCCAGGTATTTTTGTCAGGATTTTAAAAAAGATACCATGTACCAGGATGAAGACTTTCTGAGAAGTTTAAATACCAGGATTTTAAGTCTACGGGAATTGTTAATGTACGATTTGAGACATGCAGTTTGAGACGATTTGAGACGTACAGTTTTTTTATTCAACAGTTTAAAACTAATACCAATATTACTAATTACAGTGATATTGGTGAAAACACTTCCATAAAACATTAAACGTGTCATGGGATGGTCTTTTTCTAGAACATGCTATAGTAGAAAAGGGTAGAACGAGTCTTCCATTTAGTTCACCGATTTAAAATAAATGGATTTTGAGAAATGTTTAACTAACTTCCACGATATAAAAAATAAAAAATATAAAAAGATAAATAATAGAGTTATAATGTGAACAATTTCATAATTTAAATCAAATGTCATCGGTACCAGGAACTTTAGTGAAAGTACCGGGATTTTCGAAGATTGGTCTGGGATATACTCTTGATCGTCTGCATTTGATCGTCTGCATTTGATCGTCTGCTGCTTGGGTCTCGAACCGCAGAACGGACCTCCCGGAGCTTCACTCCAGAAGCAACGGCAGTGAGCCTCCTCAGCCTCCGCGCCATGTTTTGAATCTCAGAGGAAATTAGGGTGACCACCGGTCTGTGAATGTAGGGAAATCAACGAAAGTCAAAGAATTTTATTAATATTGCCGTGGAAATGTTTGCAAAGGGGGAAATAAATAAATGTACACAAGTTTCCACTTATTAATCAGTATTTTTACAATTCGATAAGGGTTTATTTAGCGTTCAATGATATCCTATTTTAATTTTTTACACTACCACAATGTATATTTACTTAATTCTAATAATGAGCATTTAAATTACTCCTTAACTATTTTCTTCAACCTTCGTCTTTTCTTTATTGATTCCCTAAACAATTCGTCATTTTTACAGTTTACAAACACACGGCGCATTTAAAAATCAAAATACATTTAAAACAAAAAAAATGTTGCATTAAATCTTGTAGTCGTATTGAAGATATTTCATTGAAAAGTTAGATTTCGTCAGAGAAACGTCAAGGAAGCGTCGGGAAATTTTATTTCTCGAAGTTGGCGGCCATTCTGTAAATCCCCGCGACCCCTTGAGAAGGGACTCAACGTTGAAGAGCGGCGAGTGGAGACGGGACTTCAGTCGCACTGTCGTTAGCGACTGCGGCGTGAGCAGTTCACGGCGTTTTAAAGAAGAGAGAAAGAACAGTCGACGACAGGAAATGTCACAGTGGTTTCGTTTTGTACGCGCGATACGAAATCCTCCATTTCCGTAATGATGCGCCGCGTTCTCCCCCATTATTTTAATGAGTGTCGTCACACAATCCAGCCAACCTTGCTGAACTGCAGACTGCTTCTCGGAAGGTGACCTTTAAGAAAAGTGGATGTCAACTCCAGCATTTCTAGGATGTGTAGAATAAGTTCAGAAACCAACCGCTTAGTTCTAGATAAAGTTGAAATTTTATGCTGGATATAAATTGTCGTAGTAAATAAAAAGTATTTATTGTTTGTTTAATTTCATGTTCAAAATTTTAAAAATCGTATTTATATTTACCCTGAATTACATTCTTAAATATAACTGTAAACTAATATTAAATCGCACGTTACAATTGGACATAATTAGTGTCATAACGGAAAAAGGTATTCATGAACGTAAAAGTAAAATTGTATGTTATTAAATATATTGTTTACTAATTATGTTGATCGTTAATAAAGTGTTGTTTTCAGTATCTAAGGTTTTAAGACAGTAGAATTATTTCATACATTTCAGTTAATCGCATTTCATGTAATTTCAATTATAGAAATTATCTCTTTTATATTAAATATCTAATAGAAAGATTCACCGTATTTTTGGAAATATTTCTCAGTGTTTCACACAACCAAACTGAATCTTTACCTTACCTAATATATTGATGGATATAAGGAATGGATAAAATTGCATTATAAATTCTCGTAATGCTTAAATATACTAAGTAGACATAAAATATTGATAAAATCTTCATTCCGTTACATGATTTGAACTTTAATTCTTTATATTGCATGAATCTTACGTATTTTTATTGTGTGTTTCGTGATTTCCGTGCTGTTATACCCAAGTTTGATGATTCAGACCCGATCGATGCCGTGGATTTTAAAGGCGAAAAAATCCTTTTTGTACGCCTGCCTTGGGAAAGTAATGCTGGCTGACCAGAAAGAGACCAGAAAAAACTGAAATTGTAAATTTTTCATTAATTTTGACATTATGTTAAAACAGAATTTTTTCTCTCGCACATAGCAGATATCCAAAAATTTATTGAAAATGCCGTTTAATTTATAAAGCTGGAACAATTCTATTGTACATTACAAATTAAATAAATCTATACTAAAATAACTATTCCAAGACCCAACATGAAATTATTCTACTTACGTTTTGTAGAGAATGGGATCACTTCCTTAAAAGGCTCTACTATAATAATTTAAAAGTAAATTATAATAATAATAATAATAATAATAATAATTAGTATTATTATTATTATTTAACATTCACAAATGGTATGTCTTTTCCAAATTTCTATGTGTTAATTTCTCGTGTAGGAACAACAGCAAACCACTAATTGTTACTTTTTCGAATCGAGTGACGTACAGCCCCGTTTTGGACGCCCCGTGTTGGAAATGTCTCTTGATTGTAAGCAATCCACGTAGACGCGCATCTCTAACAATAATATTTCAGAATCATTCTAACAAACGGAACATTAATGAATATATCATTTTTAGTTAAAACTCAGTAGTACATTGTAACAGATTCCGGTCTGGATAGCAGCGGTCGCTAAGACTGAAGAGCCGTAATTGACTCGTGCCTGAAGAGTGGGGGGTTCGTAATCCCGCCTGGTGCACTGTATGTTTGTGTGTGTCCGTTTACAGTTACAGTTACCCCCAATGTTACTTACAGTAGTCACTATATGACCTTAGTAGCAGAAACTGACAATAATAATCAATAAAAATTTGGAGCCGTTTTTGAGAAAATTTTGAAAATGTCCTAGGGGGGCTTCATGTTAAGTACTCCAAAAATTAATGAATGTTCTTCAAAACCTCAGAGCTTCGACTCAGGCCAGATGGATGGGGGTTTCTTCAATTTGGAAAATATCGTATGCATAGTTTAGGCGCTAGTGTTGTTCACATACACCGGACAGATGGACGGACAGACGGTAGGGCGGACGTTTTGCTTTTAAATTGGTTCTTCGGAATCAAGGACCCACAAAAAAGGGATTCTGGCTACACCATGTATTAGGGATATTTTCTTAATTTAGCAACTGGATTTATCCACTTATTGGTTATCACGGCCAGCAATAAATGTTTTTCTATCGAAAACCCGCCGTTTTTTCGCGCATTACAGAGCTTTCCCTATACTACGTATATTACTCCGTATACACGTTCGTATACGGAAAGTAAAAATTGTAACAGTTTGATGTATTTGTGCTGGTTAACATCTTCACTGCTGTGTAAACTTTTGGAACAGACATTGTTCGTTGAGGTACAATACTGTGTCGTTCAGAAAGTTCGTCAATTGAAAATTGTTCGAAGTTCCGAACCTGGCTGAGTTTACCGTCTTCCCAATGGAGGATGGAGGGAAAACAGTATTTCGAAGAATGGCTCTGTCATCACAGTTTCGCTCCAAATTGTTTAAATTCTTCGATTGTGACTTTTGAGAAAATCTTCACAATAAAAAACTATCAATGACCGGGCTTCAGAACCGCCCTTCATTTGTTCGCAGTTCAGCCTTTTGTGTTCACTGGAGGTGGCGTGTGCTTAGTAGAAAACTGTCAAGAACATTGATTGAGTTTCTCTCTACCTATTATAGACCTTGTTAAACTTGTCACTGTTCCACTGCTGGTGTCGAACAATTGCAAGGGAGGTGCGGTACATTAATATTGGATGCTGGTTTTCACAAACGCTGATAATTGGGTGAAAAGTGAGTTTAAATTTGCGGAGAAGAGAAAACGCTCATAAATTCGAAGAACTATTTAATAGCAGAGGGAGTGCAACTTTGAATGCTTGAAGATAATGTGAACACGTTTGGTATCTGGCTTGCAGAGCGTGGCCCCCCAGCGGAGTGTGCGAGAAGTTGTTACAAATGGTGACTACAGTTTTATTTTTGAAATAAAGTGATTATATTTCTTATTCATTTCAGGTTTTTCCACATCACCACACTTTTTTAAGCATTAATAAAACGTTCTAGTTCAAAAACAATATGTTTTTACTTATGTACGTTTTGTACTTATGTACGTTTTGTAGTTATCTACCAATTTATTACTAATTTTACTCATACTAACGTATCCGCGAGAACTCTCGCATGTTATACCCCATCCTCTTCCTTATTTTTCCACCTCTATATTAGGCCTGTAATATATTATTCTTTAAGTCCCTCTATCCTCCGTCACTTGTGCTGCATGTCACCTAGTTATTGATTTTCGAGCAAAGACACCCGTGCACCGTGTAATTCAATTGTAAAGAATATCAACTGTAATTTCACATACAGTTGCAGATTCTACAGGCTCTGAATAGGTGGAGTAGAATCGAGAAGCGTGGAACCTGTAAAAATGTAATAAAATGATCAAGATTCCATCCTGTAGATTACGATATGAGGAACATTTCTTTGAGGCCTTTGGCCTTTAACTTTATGGATTCAAAAATCCTGACGGGCGTTGCGGGTTGCATTTTACATGATTATTTATTAGCGTTTTTTTAAACAAAGCCTTCATATTTTTAAAGTCAAAGTGCAATTCGCCACGTCTCCGTGAAATTCTCCTTCTTAGACACCTTTAGGAAAATCCCACGTGGCCACGCCGTGCTTGTGACTAATAAAAGTGGTAAGTGCCGGGCAAAATTAAATGCCTCCGCAAACGTCCCGCCCTAACGAGACCTCACGTCCTCCCAATCGCAGAGTTCGTGTGTGGTTGACGGAGATTGACGTCTGGCGGAGGAGGTGACCATCCCACCGCGGTGTGTCTAAGGGGAGCGCCTGTTGGAGGAAGATCCCCTGACTCGCGCCGAGGGTGCTCTTTGGAGGAGGCCTGGTCGAATGCACGCAAGCTGCAGCAATGCCAATGGCAGTTTACCCGCAAGGAAGACCATACGATGCAATCCCTACGTAGTAAATTCCTTTTGCGTAAATTCCTTCTGTGCGTGCGTGTGGATTTGCGGTTCCGTCTCTCACGGTTAGACCACTTCCCGTGCACCAATCGAGACACACGAGGCGACTCGACTCGATGCGACTCTATGTGACTCGATGCGACTCGACGCGACTCGATGCGACTCGATGCGACTCGACGCGACTCGATGCGACTCGGTCTCTTGATGGGGAACTGACTTTTTCCAGATTCGGCGATAAAATTCCAAGAAATGTCCAAAAACGTATTTTTTCGTGTTTTGGCGCTGCGATCTTGAGTACGCCGGGAACTAAATCAATGCCACCTACGTAGATGTAGGTGGCGTTGATTAAACTCCAATACCAATACCGACGAAGAGAAAGGGAGAAAGATAGAAAGAGAGAGAGGAACAGAGACGACGACGAAGAAGACAAAGACGACGAAGAAGACGGCAAAGAAGAAGAAGACGAAGATGATTGAGCATACGAGAAGAAAAAGAAGAAGAAAAATGAATAAGAAGAAAACGGAGAAGACGAAGACGATTAAGAACAAGACGAAGAAGTAGTGGACGGAAAAGAAGAAGACGAAAAAAAAGACGAAAAAGAAGAAGACGAAAAAAAGAAGACGAAAAAGAAGAAGACGAAGACGAAGAAAGGAAAGAAGTCAACCGAAGGGACTTTAAAACGTCGGCGACGTCACATTGGGCTAGTAATAGATATTTCCGATACTGCTGTTGACGCGCGCGCGCCGTAGCTTGTTTGTTAGGGTGTGCTCATTCGCCTGGCGTTGATCGTAGAAACCACGGAAAACTACCGGTCAGAGCAGCCGAACGCTAGAAGTCTCCTCCAGACAGCGACTAAATTCGACCTAGCTGACAAGCTAATGTCGAAAATCCTGCCGCAGCCTGGATCCGAACCCTGAGATCGTCCAGTCGGAAGCACTGCAATGCCATCAGTTGATGCCCTGAACCACTAAGCCGGTAACTGAAGAAGAGAAGAACATCGCTTCACAAGATCCATGTGGTGTCTGCTCTAACAAAGCAGTTCCGAATGGCCGTCTCCGCGTCGCTACAACTTTTAATTGGTGTGGCGTCTCCCTCCCAGCTACAGAGGGGCCGCCTCAAAGACATTTCTAAACAGAACTGTTGAGCTGTTCTTATCCCTCGTCCGTCACATTGATTGATTGATTCGTGTTTCCGGGCGCGTCAATTAATTAGGTCAATTGTCCCGTAAGTGCAGTGCGTGTTTTCTCGTGAGGTGGCGATGACCTTTTCCCCGCTGAATGACGAGATCTGAATCCGACCTACCGTCGACTAGCGGGGTTTTCCCCTTAACCAGGTATCTCCCACCAGCGGGGCACCGCCCCAGCCGGGACAAGCTGTAAGCTCCCGACCCGTCTCCCGGCATGTGTGGTAGTGTAGTGCTTGTTAGCGTAAGTGTGTGTGTGTAAGAGGAGAGGATAGGACAAGGAAGGGGAATGAAAGATCGTGCGCGGTCCGTGACCCGTTTGTTAGGGTACTGCTCCGGCATTCGCCTGGTGTTGATCGGAGAAACCACGGAAAGCTACCGGTGCAGCCGGCCGCTAGAATTCTCCTCCAGATCGTCCGTCACCCTCACCAGGCAGAGCGCTAGCGTACGAGGCGACGGTGTGCAAGTAGCAAACTCCAAAGGGTCCACGACATCACCAGCGAGTGCGCGGCCTACCAAACCGCAATACTAGTTTATGCAATTCGTTTGTAATGTTAAGCTTTATTGCATGACTACATGTATTGAAAATAAGCGACGTTAGGAGCGAGTTTTACAAATTTGAACGAATGCAAGAAAGCAACATTGTAAACGAGTTGCATACGCTATTTTTTGTGTGGCAGCATAATAAATTTATAAGAGAATGAAAATTAATTTTGCGAAACAACTTTCTCGTGACGTCTCGGGTACTTAACGTCCGTGCGAGAAGACGGTGGTCGGCTGTTCCGTTTACCTCTACCTCCCCCCCTGATTCTCTCGCTGCGATTGGCTGAATGTGTGATGGGAATGTGTCAAGGAGATTTTTAAGAGAATTAATATTGATTTGAAATAGATTCATGGTTCTCAACACCCAGACTACCACACATTTCCATTTTCCTAACAACTGGATATGAAATGACGGGAGTGGAATTTTTCTCTAGGGACTCTACTGCAAATGTATAATGAGCGAGCAATACGAGGGTGAATCAAATGAAACCGTAATTATTTTTTTAATATTATTTATTGTACACACATGGCACAAAACTGGATCACTTTTCTGCATAGTCTCCCCACGTGCAATGCATGTCAGTCAGCGCTTCCGAAGTGCCTGAATTCCTATAGAAATAAGGTTTGTGGGAGACGGCGCAACCACTCGTGCACCACACGGCGCACCTCATCATCCGAATGGAACGTCTTGTCGCCCATTGATTCTTTGAGTGGCCCAAACATGTGGAAATCGTAAGATCGAGAGAGTTAGTTGGATGTGGGAGGCTTTCAGATTTCAGATCAGACCCGGTTTTGTCCCCGGTGACGATTCGTCCAAGGAAGACATCACCGTCACGTTCAACGGGCCGGAAAAGTTCTTCACACGCATCGATAGGTCGCTGTTGCAATTCCGAGGTCAGTTGTACGGGGCACATCTGCAGACACATATGAAATTGGAGCACATCATGCACGATGTGATGTGCTGAACCATGACTAATGAGTACAGCTTTTGCAATGTCGTCTAATGTCACTCGACGGTTGTCCATCACGATTGCATCAAAGGTTGTAATGGATAAAATGGTCTCTGTAATCACAACGCGATGTGCCTGGCCTGCACACGGAGCATTGGCCACGGATGTCACACTATTTGCGAACTTCCGTACACTTGCTGCTGTGACAAACAGGCGTCACCATACTGAACCTTCATTCGTCGAAGAATATCAATAGGTTTCACGCCTTCATTTCGCAAAAACCGAACCACAGAACGCTGTTCCTCTCTGGTGCACGTTGCTGGTTGGGCAGCCATTTTTACACTGTTCCTGCGCCAGAGTTTGTGTTTCTTCCCAATGATGCCACCCAGGAGATATCTGGCACACTATTTCAAACATGTCTATCAACTTACAGGAAGCTAGCGCCACATTTGGATTTTTTATTGTATTTTGACGGTTTTCAGTTGACTTACCCTCGTACTTGTAATGGTTTCCTTTCCCGCCCCTAGTCGCGCCGATAAGTTCGTGACTTGCAACGATGTCGTCGGGCGTGCTACTGCAACATCGTCATCACTGTCGTAGATGTACGCGACCTCGCCAGTCGAGAGCTTTCGGCGAATTACATTTCAACACTGAAAAGGGCGAAAAGCAATGGCATGCGAAGACTCTAAGAAGTGACCTCGCCAAGGCGGCCGACAGCTCTCGAAAATGACTTCTTTTTTTGAGATACAAAGTCACAGCATCGAATGCACGCAATTTGTTCACCGGGTGTTCCTGAACAGAACGACCCCCAGAACGCGTCTTCCCGACGAAAACAAAATGCTAATGCCTGCGCGCCTGACGTATTGCCCGCGCGGGGGAAAGCGGAAAGGAGAAGACGCGGTGACAAAAGACGTACGACTGTGCGTCTCGGCGGCGACGCGCGCGGGCGGAGCCAGAGCGCAGCACTGGAGGTAAAACATTCAGGTAAAAAAAAAAGAAACACGACGAACGGCGGGCGATCTTTCTCGTTCTTCCCGCAGAGCGGACGGGTGATTAATTGATATTGTTGCTTCTGCGCCGAGATCACTCTGGCAGCAGATATTTCAGCTCGCGCTGGCATTTCATTGCTTTTGCACTGGATTTTTCTCGACGCGCGACGCTCCGGCGGAACAGAAATTTCTGCTGGAGCTGATGCGTTGATATTTATTTGCTAACATACCCTGGCGCCTCGGGCAACGGGTACTTTCACGATGACAGTTTGTGTATGTGCTACGCGAAGTTCGTGTTAAAAAGAAATTTTAAAAACAATGAAGTTGCTTGGCTCGTTACTTCTCAGAAACAGAGCTTCATGATAAAGTGTCAAGAGAAGTATTTCTTAAAATTCGGGTTTTATTATATTAGTATGTTTACGTGTCATCTATATAACTAGTGGTGCTACAGAATGGCACAGACTTTCCCGTATTATTTTCTATTTCCTTTGGTCTCGGCTAGCTATTCGGACTTGCCACATACTCTTGCTACCATCTGACGGCGCCCAAGCTACTTTTTTAAAACATTTTCTTAATTTTTTAGTTTCTTAATAGAAGAACGGAACTATGATTTTAAGAACACTAGAGAACAGTAAAACTTTGTCCTAAATAGCAATTTTCTTCCAAAAATTTGGAGCCGCTTTAAGAAAATGGCGTTTAAGCGCTACTAAACACGCGAAATTTGAAGCAGTTAAGCAAGTGTTAAACGAAGACATCATATATATCTAAAGCGCTTCACCACTGTAGGTGAATAAAGCCTCCAAAAACCCGGGTAGTTTTAGAATTGTTGAATTATAAAAAAGTTCCAAATAATTATAGACAGTCATAAACAAAATATATTTGTTATCTGACATGTTGAATTTATTATTATTTTTAGTTTAAACTTTTTAAAATTAATGCAAATTTGTAGATATTTGAATATTTATTATTTGTAATTTTATTTTATCTTATAGATTGTGATGTAATAAAATTAATGACCTGATGATGGAGACATAAATAGTCTCCGAAACGTTGTCATGATATTCTAGAAAGATCCGTAAAAAAAGAACCAATTTATCTTCATCGTGTCCAGAGCAATCGAATGTGATCACGTTCGCTGTTGACTTTAAAACACATTCAAAGAGATTTTAGGTCCTTCACAGTCTCCTTCTGTTGCTCTAATGCTTTTTCTAATGCTTTTTCGACAAAACATTACACAATAACCTATTAATTCTCGTCATTTTGATAAATCAACTCGTTACGATTAATGAAAATGTCGCAAAGAGAGTGTGGTATTCGTAATTCAACGTTCATTCATTTTCTCGTGGGAGTACCAATAACAAGTTTTTCTCTAGGATTCTTTCAATATATCCTAGAAGGAACCGGCTAAGAATGGAGGCAATCGAATTCGTCTTATTTTTTGGTGTTAAAAACATGTTTTTTAAAAAATTATCTTAATGTTCTCGAAGGATTCGGAGGCAAGGGCGTTGCCCTGCTGGTAGGAGATACCTGGTTGGGGAAAATCCCCATAAGCCGAAGTTGGTAGGAGCCGAATCTTGTCATCCAGCGGGGGAAGATAACCGCCACCTCCCGCGATAAAAAACTTGCACAACACTTAAGGGTCTAGCGATCTTAATCGTTGACGTGCCCGGGATCACTAATCTATCAATCAATCAACATCCATAGGGAAAATAGGAGGTTATATAGCGAGGCATAAGTGTTCTCTCGTGAAGTGAGGTGTCGGGCAGTGTATAGCAGAGAAATATAGAAGGAAGTGTTTTATAGGTGTTAATGAAGTGAAATGCATTGTAACATTAATTGTAAAAACATTCATTGAGTTAGATAATAGTTTTTTTCTCTTAATGTAATTTAATATTTAATGAATCAGTCAGTTTTTATATTATTATTATTTTACCATTATTTTTATTATTTTTCCATTATTATTATTATTATTATTATTATTATTATTATTATATAATTTGTTAGTTATATTACATTATTCGTAGTATTAGTATTATATGTTACTGAGAGACTGTGTATTTTATAGTTTTGTAATTAGCTGCCACCGGGTTATACCCAATTGCAGTTTAAATACATTTATCTTATTTTATATTTGAGCAACTTTCCCAATATCCTCCCCTTGATCGAGCTGCTTCAGACTCATTCATTTGATTGATTTTACTCCGGTCGAGTGGTAGTTACTGCGGTGGGCCGACAGGTCTATTACGCAGTCAAGAGAAAGATAGCGTAAGGCCCAAAAGAAAGCCCTGGATTAAAAGTAAAGGGGAACTACCGCGTTTCAGAAATTCTGAGTCATTTTGTAGTACTTGTTTTGTTTTGTATGAAGAAATCGCATCTCGATCAGGTTCGTTCTTCCGGTTTCTCGTGATGCACTGAGTAAATCCGGAGTTGGGCCCTGGTTTTGCTTTTAGGCATAATTGCAGCTTCAATGTGCGTCCTGTTTTGCTGATATCTCCTTTTGCTAGTAGTGGCAGGAGTACAACAGGGAGTTTAGTTTGCTATTTTTTCAGCATAATAAAAAATCAAACCTGTGGTTTATTTACCGATGCAAGTAAGCTTTACTATGTATTAATTGGAAGGGAAATTGTTTACTTTTCAAATATTTCTGACCATGCTTTGTTGGTTCTTTTTTTTATCGAGCAAGTGCATGAAGGATAAGAATGAGGTAGAAACTCTTGAGCTCAAGAAAACGAGTGAAAATGTGTCTGTGTGCGTGTGTGTGTCTGTGTGTATAGCACGTCGCATAGATTTTTTACTGCTTTTTGACGAAATCAAATAAATCAAATTATGTTCAGAAAACTATATTTTACTAGTAAAAAGTTCATGAAGATAGTTCGCAATGTACCTGGTATGTCTTTGTTTGCAAGATAAACGGTTCCTTTCAATATAAAGCCGTTCTCCTGCAATATGACAAATGATACGTGCCACTTTTCTTGGCCACCGACGTCATATTCAAAGTTGTTCACACAGTGCATGCATTTTTTACCCTTCTTGATCTTCATTTTTTCCGCCACTCCTGGACGCAGCCGACAAGCTGCCAGTCCCCCGAGGCACTAGATACGCGTCCTGGCGCAACAGAAGAGTAGCGAACAACTGCGCGAACTTTCACATGGGGTAACTCAAGTGCAGTCCTATGAAGGAAGAAATATGTTGGTATTTTATGTTATTTGTTTTTAAATCGTATAAATTCAACTGACAGTTCACTGAAGGAATTAAAGAGAATTCTCATATCGCCATCCTTCTCTGGGAAAAATACTCGTTTGCAGCAACAGAATTTTGGGTGCTGTGTAGTGACCATTAATAAAAATTATCTAAACCGGTATTGGTTTGCTGCAGTATTCTGCACATTCATTAATGTAAATGCATACTTGATTCACTTAATCAGGAGTCAGTTCAATCAAATAATTTCTTGTTTTCATCAATCACGTTCATTTCAATTATGCAAACGTTGTTGGGAGTTTTAGATCTGTTTTCTGGATTAGATAAACTACCGTATTTCAACAATGGGGACGATATTTAACAAAGAAGAGGTAACAGATGTAGAGAAATTTTCGTTCGTCAATAGAATACAAAATTGGGCGTACTCAGAAGAAACAATCCCTCTCCCAAAAATGTAATAGATGGTTGGGAGAGATATTTTTTAATATTACGGCGTGAGAAAAATTACTCGAGTTCTTTGACATCAAAAATAAATTTTAAGACCTCACAACACGACGGTGTTTGGTTATTCATGATCGATGACAAGAAACGTACCTTAAACAGTACATGTGGAGGGATTGCATTTGCGTCTACCAAATTTAGAGGCGTTATTTCAACAATATTTATACCCCTTACATTTAAATTGTACTAGGTCACTTTACACGAAATTCTCTTTTTTGACATCTCATTTGAACTGAGTATGTATTTCATGATTTGCCCGACAATAGAACATAGATTTTTTTAAGCACATTACTTTTAATTTTACAAGCAGATCTCCAAAGCAATTCCATACTCTGGAGTTAAAGTGCCAACTGCCTGCAGAATACGTAAGTTTGCATTGGAGTTCTAAAATTATATTTATTAGTTGTGGTATAAGATTAATATGGAAAATTGAAAGTCATGAAGTCATGTATTGACCATGTCACCTCATATTTTGTAATACGTTTTTTTTTCTGAGATCTTTCATTGGAGTCAATTTTCATTTACATCTCGAAGTCATCCAACGATGAAGCTCATCCTTGTGAGTAATTACGTCCGTCGCGTGGCACCACTGCGTGCTCACGAGCAGTGCTACCAACTCCTCTCAGGCGCCCTAAGGTGTTCGGGCGCTCGCGCCACGCGTTTGTTTTCGTCGGGGGGGAAGGGGAGGGGGAAAGACAGATGGGCCCCGAAGGCCTCGGACACCGCAGCGCGGCCGCGGAGCGGAAAGGTGGGGGGGCGAGGGGCAAAATCGAATATGGAAAACGCACGGAAACGGCGGCGAAGGCAGCGGTGAGGGGCAGCGATGGCGGGGGCGGCCGCGGGGTCGACGGCGATTGGCGGGGGCGGGGGGGGGCGGCAGGAGTGATAGCAGGGGGCGGCGGCGGGGGCAGTGGAATCGTAGGGGGGCGGGGGGACAGGGCAGCGTTGGGGCAACGGGACCGGGAGGAGCAGCGGTGGTGGAAGCGGAGGGGTGACGGAGGGCAGGGGAGCGTGGCGGAGGCGGGGGGTAGTGAGGGCGTGAGGGGCGGCGGGGGAGGCGGCGGAAGCGGCAGTAGGGGGCAGACGGGGGCGGTAGTGGAGGCGGCGGCGGGGGGAAGGCGGCGGGGGGCGGTAGTGGAGGCGGCGGCGGGGGCGGTAGTGGAAGCGTAGGGTGTGGGGGGCGACGGCGGGGGCGGGGGCGGCGGCGGGGGCGGCGGCGGGGGCGGCGGCGGGGGCGGCGGCGGGGGCGGCGGCGGGGGCGGCGGCGGGGGCGGCGGCGGGGGCGGCGGCGGGGGTGGCGGCAGGGGGCGGCGGCGGCGGGGGGGCGGGGGCGGGGGCGACGGCGGGGGCGGGGGCGAGGGCGGGGGCGGCAGTGGAAGCGTAGGGTGGGTGCAGGGCGGGGCGGTGTACGAGCAACGGGAGCAGCGGAGGCGGGGGCGGGGGGGCGGCAGGCGCGCTGCGGCAACAGAGCTTGCGGATGCCGGGTGCGGGTGCGGGTGAGGAAAGAGGAGGGGGGGGGCGAAAGCAAGACGAAAAATTAAACAGATTGGGAGGTCGCAATTTACGTAAAACTGCTGATATGCCACGATGCAGTTACGAGTATTTAGATGCAGTACAAGGCCGGTAATCTTCATAAGTAGGAAAGATGTTATCAAGTAACATATTTTTACAGGTACTTTTTTAGAAACTGCATGACATGCGGAATGAATTTAATCTTTATTATTTTACATATTTTGGTTCAATGATATATTTTCCATATTTTACCTTTAGTACATATTCTTTGCATTTTATCATAAGTACATAAATCGAAATGGAATGTTTCATATATAACATTCTTATTAAGTTGGCTCGTAAGCGTAACTGCAAACGTCTTTCTATGAAACAATGCAAATAATATGGAGCTTCGACTTTCTTCGCCATCAATTGTTGATTGGCTATTGATTCCGGACGCGTCAACTGCTAATGTTAGTCCGTAAGTGTAGTGTGTGTTTTCTTGGCTGAAGGCGGCGGTGAACTTACCCCGCTGACTGGATTGATTGATTGATTGATTGATGATTCAGGGCGTGTCAACTGCTAAGGTCATTAGTCCCGTAAGACTGGTGAAAACCTTTGTGATACAAAACCTGCGTACTCTTTTCAAATGTTTTTTGTGATAAATATATTTTAATTTCTTTCACATAAGAATATTGTATTCACAGCATAATTGACCTGTGAAAAGAATTAGGCTTCGTTTACTGGCGGTCAATGCACCGTCATACGAATTCATTTTCATTTTGGAAACTTAGATAAATGCGAGCAGCATGTAACAAGTTAGTGTTACTCAAGCGTTTCTGCTTTTCCAGTACGCTTTGGTTTCGATCAATGAGCTTTTCTTTCTTTTTGTTTCAATTGTGCAATGTTTGGTAATATGTTTATAAAAGTGACTACATGTTATTATAGGTTTCCGAAACAGATTGTATGCCGCAGACCAGAAAGACGTTTCGTGAGTATTTTGGCTGCGACTTGAAAGTTTGTTATCTAATACTGAAGCAGAGTGATGTTCAAATACAGGCCGGGAATGGAAAAGAATATAATCATAACCAACAAGTTATTGTTCAGCATAACGTTTCTTGCACTTGAAACTTTTTAAAGTTTTTTTTGTAAGTACATCACAATTGCAAGATCACCAGTTTTTATCCAATTAGATTGTGCTATTCTGTTTTTGTGCCATTACGCTGTTATATTTTTTTATTTCATGCAATTTGTTTAAAAAATTCTCAAAACCGCTCGATTTTTTATTAATGTTTCCTTTAGATAGAGTACAGGTCCCATTGTCGTTGAAATCTCCTAAATTTCAGGAATTCCAAACAGGTGTAAATAATGCTACAAAATATGTGCTGCTGTAGCACCACTAATTGAGTTTTCCAACAATGAGAGAGCAAAAGGCCGATTCGGTGAACGGAAATCATCAATGCGCCCGCTTGAGTTGTAATCAAAGCTCAAGTAGAAATGTTTCTTGCCATAAGTGTTCAACTAACTCACGGTGTTGAACAGCTCTAAAGAATAAACCTCTTCCTCAGTCTTCAAACAAGTTATATCAAATTTTGAAATATTACATCACACGTTATTAACTTTAGACAAGAATATTCATCACATCTTTCTAATACAGGAAGAAGAGATAGATTTCCATGGCTAAAAAATAGTTTCTAACATCTATTAGTAAACCTTCATTTTAAAAATAGTACGTTGACAACTTTGTATTTTAGGACATTTTCTGATTTCTTCATCGTCCTAGAAACACATGAAAACTCATAATTATGCGGCCAACTGGGCTCTCAATTCACTTCGTCAAATGATTCAATGAATACTTAATCGCGTGTATCTGATGAATAGGCATGTTGAAAGCGAGCGGGTCCATGCGCATTTTGAGGAGCATTCTCGAGTGCTTACTCTGTCGGGTGGTGTTTCCACAAACGTTCCGTAATTCTGCACCAACCGACCTTCGGTTGACCATGTACACTATGCGATCAAAAGTATCCTGACACGGAGGCGGTGGTGTTATGGTGTGGTCGTGTTTTTCATGGAGGGGGCTTGCACCCCTTGTTTTGCGTGGCACTATCACGGCACAGACCTAGGTTGGTGTTTTAAACACAATCTTGCTTCCTATTGTTGAAGAGCAATTAGGGTATGGTGATTGCATCTTTCAACACGATCGAGCACCTGTTCATACTGCACGGCCCGTGGTAAAAAGTTTTTGATAAAAAGTTTTCAAATAGCAATAACCGCACCTCAGTAAACTTTCATTGGTTACGGTATTGCCACTGCGCGAAGTGGAGGAGTGGTTTCACAACAATAACATCCCTGTAATGGACTGGCCTGCACAGAGTCCGGACTTGAATCCTATCAAACACCTTTGGAATGTTTTGGAATGCCGACTTCATGCCAGGCCTCACCGACCTCCATCGATACGTCTCCTCAGTGCAGCACTCCGTGAAGAACGGGCTGCCATTCCCCAAGAAACCTTCCAGCACCTGATTGAAAGTGTGCCTGCGAGAGTGGAAGCTGTCATCAAGGCTAAGGGTGGGTCAACATCCTATTATATTTCAGCATTACTGATGGAAGGCGCCACGAACTGGTAAGGTCATTTTCAGCCACGTGTCCGGATACTTTTGATCACTTTGTGTATGTGAGAATGTACCACTGTTTGAGGGCCAGTGTTTCTGAGACTAGTTAAATTGAAACGTAGGTATAGTAAGTTCTGAAAGTTTCTTTTCACGAATAGACATGTTATTATTATGGTTTACGAACGAACTAGCCGAATTAGCCATGAAAATCAAATTCGATGAAGTAAAATGGACGGTGGAGACAACACGACACGACACGACACATTACACTAGGGATGCCCCAAAATCACTTTCAAAGAATTAAACGAAAATTAGACCTGCGCCATTTTAAGCACCTTTTGCTCTATCCATGGAAACAATTCACGAAACAATTTGGATCCCTTTTAAATAATTTTTTAAGTGCATTAATTTCAAGTATAAGTTTCGCGAATAATACTGTTTTGTAATGTATGACCTTATTTAAATATCTATTTTAGAAACTATATTATATAAAAAAAATTGTATCATCGCCGTATGACGTTAGCAGTTGTAAGCAGCGACGCAGTGAGTATGAGAATTCAGTCTGTACGCACAGTATGAGCACAAACGAGGTATCACAACCAACTATTTGCATTTTAATTCAAACTCGAAACAATTTCATTGTTTTTGTATTTCTCCCGAGTTCCTAAGTATTTAACAATTCCCTCACACCTCACATAGCTGGGAACTGCGTAGTTCTCTTTCAATTTCTGAGCGTCTTGAAAATGAGTATTATAATTATACAAAGAATCGAAAATCTAAAAAGACAGTAGCATCCCACGTGCTACTCGCAGGGAACAATACACCGCCCTCTGGAAGTAAACCAGCGCCTTCTCTACACGTCGCAAGCCAGAGTTGAAGGTATCGACGTCGTCGCCTAAAGGGGATCTGCGAGATCGTCGCTTGTCTCTCTTCCCTCTAACACCCCCCCTCCCCCCTGCCGCTGCAGCTGCCGCCTCGCGGTCGCGCGGAGAATTATGTCTCGGTAACTCAATTGCGCCGCCAATAACGCACTTGTTCGGTTTTGCCGCTGCGGCGCGTGTGGAGACCGTGGCAGGGAAATGGGGCGAAGGCTGGGGGTGGAGAGAGGTGGGAGGGGGAGCAGATGGAGAGACAGGAGCGATGAGGGAAGCGGAGAGATACTGGAGATGTTGCAGAGAGGGGAAGAAAAGAGAGTGAGAGGAGAGAGAGGGAAGGAGTCAGGGAAAGGCGGAGAGAGGAGAGAAGAAGAAGAAGAAAGGAAGAAATAAGGAGAGACAGTTAAGAGGGGGGAAAGTGGGAGGGAGGGATAGAGAGAGGGAAAGGGTAAAGAGACAGAGGGACGAAGGTAGTGATGGGAGAGAGAGAAGAAAGAGGGAAAAAAGAGTAAGGGAGAACGGTGACAAGGATAGAGGGGAGAAGGAGGGCGACAAATAGAACGGAGGACTGACTTGGAGAGAGACAAAAGACGGAGGCAAAAGACGGGAGCAGATCAGAGGAGAAGAGGAGCGTAAAGGGGGTGAGAGTGAGGTAAGAGATAGGGAAAGAAAAAGAGAGAATAATGTATGAGTATATTTTTTGACAAGCTAACAAGATTTGTTTCTGTAGATAACGATCAACATCTTCGAAACATTGTAACTGGACTATTAACAAAAGTTAAATTTATGTGAGTACTTAAGAAAAAATTACTATGTTTTAGAAAGTTTTTAAAATAGAAACATAACTGACTTTAAAAATAGGGATTTTTAGTTTATCAAAAATACTTCTAATAGACAGTTCACATTATTCATAGTTCATTTTATTCACGGTTCATATTATTTAATGGTGCAGAAAATTTATTTTGAGATTTTAAAGAAAATACACGTTTTGAGATCCACGTTTTCAAAATACACAGAAAAAAGTGTGTTTTTTTCCAAAAATCCGTCTGTCGTGTGTGAACAACACTAGCACCTAAATTATTCATAGAAACGTTCCCAAAATATATATTCCCTGGACAATCAATACTGACTTAAATCTTGCTATTTTGAAAAATTCTATTTAAATATTTGTGGTACATTATGTAAAGCCCCCGGGATATTTTCAAAATTTTCTCAAAAATTGCTCGAAATTATTTATTTAAATTTCTGTGAAGAATAGAGTGAAATGCACACATAAAACTGGCGTATGTATTATTTTCATTGGTAACTCTGAATTTTTAAAAATTGCAAAAGTTTGAAATTTGTTGGTCTCCCCCCTCCTACAGCATTATTCACAATAGAATTTTTTTCTTCAAATGAAATTTGTTTCCAACTTTAATTAGTCATGTACATTCATTTAAAAACAATTTATTATTAGTTTTTGCGTAATTTCAAGACAAATAAAGACAATACCAAAAACAAGTTCTTCTCAAAAACCGCTCCACTTTTTCTACGGGTAGTGCTAAATGCACTGAATAACTTGACATAAAAGCCATTTTGATGCGTCTCTTTGATATTTCAAAACTTACGTTATAACACAAGCGAGATATCCTGCGCCGACCTACATGCCAGCGTTTGGGGATTTCCTTCTCCTTGTATCTCCTACAATGAACCATCCAGTCAACTCCAGGCGAATGCCGGAGCAGTACCCTAACAAACGGGCTACGGACCGCGCGCGATCTTTCCTCCCTCTTCCTTGTCCTATCCTCTCCTCTTACACACACACTAACATGCACTACGCTGCCACACATGCCAAGAGACCGGTCGGGAGCTTACAGCTTGTTCCGGCTGGGGCGGTGCCCCGCTGGTGGGAGAATACCTGGCTGAGGGGCAAACCCCGCTAGTCGACGGTAGGTCGGCGCCATGTTTCGCCATCCAGCGGGGAAAAGATCATCGCCACCCCCGAGAAAAACACGCGCTACACTTACGGTACTAATGACCAAAGTAGTTGACGCGCTCGGAACACGAATCAATCAGTCAATCAAAATCCAATGAATCAGACGGGACAGGCACTAAGTTTCCGTCCAGTATCCCGACATGCGCGGTAGCGTAGGAAATGCAAGTTTAAGGGTGTGTAAAGGGTAAGAAGGGAACAGCATGGGGAAAGAAATATTACGCGCGGTCCGTGTCCCATTTGTTAGAGTTCTGCTTTACCAAGCTATCCATCTAGTGGCGAAAATCCATTGAAGTCGGGACAAAAAATCTCTTAAGCTCCCGCCCAGTGACACTGCAGTAGCAATGGATGTTACCCTCAACCACGTCCGTGAGTCGAAAACAGTCAAAAGCTCTCATTGGGTTATTGCACAAATCGCACCAAAAGCTTAAACAATTATATCCAAGGTGTGTATAACATTAATTGTTCCTTTTCTTTCTGATTCTTGCAATTTGAGAAACCATACTGCCGCTGCGTCCTTCCTAAGGGGTTTCACAGAAGTTTGGCCCTAAGCTTCAGAAGATTGTGAACCCCTGATTTAAAGATTGATTGATTGATTGATTCGTATTTCCGGGCGCGTCAACTACTTTGGTCATTAGTCCCATCAGTGTAGTGCGTGTTTTTCATCGGGAGGTGGCGATGAACGTTTCCCCGCTGGATGGCGAGATCTGGCGTCGACCTACCGTCGACTAACGGAGTTTCCCCTCAACCAAGTATCTCCCACCTGCGGGGCACCGCCTCAGCCGGGACAAGCTGTAAGCTCCCGTCCGGTCTCCCGGCATGTTAGGTAGTGTAGTGTATGTTAGTGTAAGTGTGTGTGTAAGAGGAGAGGGCAGGACAAGGAAGAGGAAGGAAAGATCGCGCTCGGTCCGTGGCCCGTTGTTAGGATACTGCTCCGGCATTCGCCTGGTGTTGATTGGAGAAACCACGGAAAACTACCGATCAGAGCAGCCGGCCGCTAGAATTCTCCTCCAGACAGCGACTGAATTCGACCTAGCTGACAAGCTAGTGTCGAAAATCCTGCCGCCGTCGGGACTCGAACCTAGGACCTCCCGGTCAGAGGGACTGCAGTGACGTCAGGTTGATGCACTAAGCCATCTCTCCCGGTCTGATTTAAAGAGGTCTTCAGTAAAAGGGCTCGTAATCAGATCGTTTTAAGTATGAAGCTAGTGGCGATACAGACT
>JAHLJT010002630.1:33375529-33394865 GCA_031308135.1 Acheta domesticus
GGTTGATGAATGAATTATGACGTCGGGATGTCAAAGGGAAGGTGATTTTGGAGATAAGTTGGGCCGGAAGGCGGTTGAAGCGTTAAATCTTGTCTATTTCAAGAATTGATAACGAATTTACGGCTGTGTATTGGTTTTACAACCCCATTCTAGGCGTTTCGAGTTGATATCACCTCCTAATACGTTGTACTGCCAGGATTTAATAGAGTAGTCAAGTCGTCTGCTTGGAGCGGAGATTGAGGGCTTCTGTAGGCTGAAATAAATTTAATTGGGCCCGTGGCTGTGCCAATTTCAACTATTGTAGCTTCGATGGAGTTTAAAGGCGGTGTCGTAAGCCTGGTGTGTGGGAGCGAGCGCCTAATTGCAATTGCTGTACCACCTCCCGCGCGTCCCGTACGGTCGTCGCGATATTGAAATATCCTCTTAGATTGAATGATCGAGAGGGCTGATAGGTGTGTTTCTTGAATTAAAGTATGGCTATAGAATAGTCATCACAAAATTTTTCATTTCAGGTTTTTGTTTTTCTAAGAGTACCGTTAGCGTTCCAAGACGCTATGTTGTACAGACGATTTGACAAATAAGCCATTTAGAAGAGCTCCGAGATTGTTTGAAAAGCATTAAGTGTCTTGTTAATATATCATCCTGCCTTTCATGATAGTTATCACCTTTTTAGCAGTGGTGATAATTTTTGTTTAAGTTAAAGCCTTTGAATAGGTTTAATAATTCTTTCAGGTCCGAGAGCGTACCAGACGCGGGCTGTTCTTCTATTGGTGTTCGTCTTGACTGGTTTCGGGTTGATCGGTGCGTCCCCACCACGCCGGGGGGGGAGCTGCCGGACGTCTGAGAGCAGGGTACTCGGATTCTGGCGGGGGGGCTGATTCTGATTGGTCCTACGCTGTTCGCGGGCGAGGCGTAATTTTGGAGTTGCGCCGTGCGGACGCGTACTGCTTCTAAGGGCAGGGCAATCTTTATAGCTGGCCGGATGCTGGCCCGCGCAGTTGGCGCATTTCGGGGGGGTGTGGAGTTTATCCACAACTGGACATTCTGACGAGCTGTGAGGTCCCGCGCAGCCAATACATCGGGCTTGTCTGCGGCACCCGTTTTTAGTGTGTCCCATAAGCGCAGTTTAAGCAAGGGGGATGCGATCTGATCTTTCGGTTCTTCGAATTGAACTTTTAGGTAGAGTAGATGTTTAATCTTTTAATTTCTGATAATTCTGACTGGTTAAATTCGACATTGTAGAGTCCTAGGCCTTGAAACGTGTTCGGACCAATCTTTTTCTTAATTTCTCCTACATGATGTACGGTAATACCTTTGCTTGGATTTCAGACTTATTGCCTCGCATGAGAGGTTCGAATCAAGACCACGGATAACAAGACGTTTTCTACGTTCGGTCGTGGCTCTGTGAAAGTAGTAGAATAGGTCTGTGTCTGATTTCCGATCTAGCAGTAGTTTGTCAATACTTGGTGGTCTTCCACACATCGGGTCTTAGAATAGTGAGTGCGCATTAATCTGCGCGTAGAGCGGTTTTTGGCAGTGCTTCTCGCAGATGAGCTGTTAGACCTACTGGGTCACGATTTCCGATTTGTCTAGGGAAAAACTACCGACCGATGAGAATCTGCTATAACGCGGCGCGTTGATGGGTCTGCTGCGTTTTAGCACTAGTTTTTGATATTTAGGAATTACATTATTAGCGCTGCTGAGGAGCCTTCCTCTACGGCAGTGATGGCATGGGTCAGCATGAAGTGCACTGAATTTATTAGTAGTTGGTATTTTCAGGAGGCGGGAGGCGCCCGTTGTTTGAAAAATTTTTTGGGAACCATGAAGGATTTGTTATCTCCGTAAATCTTTGTCAGAAGGCTGGCAGTTGATGTTAGGTCATTGTCAGTTCCGGAAGGATTAGAAAGTTCTTGTCAGGGTTAGAATTGTCAGCTTGGTTGATAACAGTTACATTGGCCATGATGTGCGGTGGCGGAGGAGACTTAGTTCGTGATTGATTTTCGCTCATTGTTATGACTTTAGAGGAGGGAGAGAGATTTGAGAGTTCGGACCTATTACCCGCAGCAACTACATGCATCCGACGGCGAATCTCACCATAGATGGGCGATGGCTTCGTTGGGTTTTCCTCTTCAGCGGCTTCTGTTGTGTGGTGGGTGTTGGCAACCAGAGGAAATGATGGGCGCTGCGAGTTACCGCGCGCTGGTGCTTGGCTTGATCCCGCCGTATTCGTCAGACGTCGCGCTGTGCTGCTGCTGCGGATGGCAAAGCCGTCAGTCGTGGCCGCCGCAGCGCGGCGGCTGGGCGGTTGTTGTTTTTCGTTCGCACGGCCTGGAGGCACTTGCCACCACCTGACAGAGCGGTTTTTGCTCTTTAAGATTTGCTCTTCGGAATTTGCTCTTTTTAACTCTGTCAGAGGAAGCTGTACCACGGCCCGGAGTCAGGTCCAGTCGAACACACTCGAACACAGGAGCAGGGCCAGAGATCGGACGATGTGTCTCCTCTGCTGCCAAGATCCGGAATGTCAGTCACCGTGTTGGAGCCAGCCCGTCGCCGTCGTTTGCGCCTCCCCCTCCCCTGACCCCTCCTCGGCCCCCTGGGAAGGCGCCCATTCGTCTAATCGGAGGCCGTGACGGGCAGCGGAGGGGAAGGTCTGAAAGCGAAGGCCATCGGCGCCGCGGCGACCACTTAAGGAGATGAGCTCAGGTCGATGCAGCCCTCAAGGGCATTGCTGGCCCTTGGCCCCGCCCTCCTTCACCCCCGCCCTTTCTAGCCCCGCTCCTCCTGCCTTGCCATTACATTCGTCAGCGCACCGCCTTTCATCTTTTACATGGCGTCTCTCCGTCATGACCGCCCAACCTCCTTGACTTCGTTCTCATGACTTCACCTCTACTCGCAACGGGGGCAGACTTGGCCTCGCTCCAACTCTCCCTTGCCTCCCCCCGCTGCGAATATCGTTCGCTTCGCCATTGCCTTCCCTACTTGCCCTTCCCCCCTCCACCCCCACTACCTCTCCCCGCCTCCGCTCCGCCACCCCCACCCCTCCTTCCTCTCACTGCCCTCCGTCAATTGCCTTCTCCTTGACATCGCCCCTGCGCTCTCCTTACGGCAGCACGTGCACTCGAACTCCGAACGAATTGGGTTCCATGCCCTGGGAAACTCACTTCGGATGGAATGACGTTCTTAAAGGAAATTGGCCTTACAATAGAATATTGCTAAGCACTTGATCGGTAGGAGGTGGATTTTTGCATGGTAGCAAGTTTTATTACTTAGTTCGCAATCATTTCGCAGCACGCAACCAACCTTCAGTAATGAAATGAGTTCATGTTCCTGTGTTACTACACGACAAACATTTGGAGTACGTAAACAATCACATTAGATGCACATTATTGTGCTTCCTTACGTAAAATAATAATTTATAAATAGAAACTCAAATAGAAACAGCTATGTAACGCTGTGAGGATTTTATTTTTCTACTGAGATCTGTCATTTGCTGTCCAACATTCGTAGATATAACCTTATTCCTTCCGATGTCACGACAGTTCCACTCAGCACTTGAATTGCAAGACTTCGTTCTCCCCTGCCACTTCTCTGGCATCCACAGTCTCATCCAACAACTTAAATTCTCTCAGCTTAGCACCTCGCAGTCGCTGTCGCCTTATTCTACTTCATTTTAGTTCTAAATCGCTCAATGATTTGAAATTAATAACATTATTTAGCTACAATTTATTTGGAAAACCTCGTTAAAATGGGAATACAGCTTTAGAATCTAGCACGTTAGGAAACAAGTTATGATTAGAATTCAGCACAAAACTGCTCGTTAAATTTCAAATATTTCTACAACCTGGGTGTGCTTCTAAAACGCATACAGTGGAATATAATGCATTTAGGTACCGAAGATAATTTTTCACCATTAACGAATCAACGTCTTTCGCTTCTGTGTTTTTCCACAAAGCGGTGAATTTCGGAGTGAGATAATTTTAGTGGATTTGTTCGCTCTGATCTTCTACTGAGACGAATTCATAAGCGAATTTTCCCTTTAAAGAAATGAAGGGCTTGGGACGGTAATCAGATCCGCCACCTCTTACAGGAAGTCTCCGTAATTCAATAATGATAGCATCTTTCCGGTGAAAGTGTTGCTTACCTTGATACTACCAAAAGCCCTTTACATGAAATTTTAACCAAGCCATCATATCATAAATATTTGGCCAAAATCAACGTTTAAGGATTTAGGAACATGAACCGTATTATGGCGGCCGTGGTATTGACTTAATCATCAGAGAAATTCTCGCCCTTTCACTTTCTCTCTCCTAGAGATACGTTTATGTTCTATGGAAGTGCTTTTATGGAATAAAAATCATGTATTTGCTCTCTATGAATTCAGTTCTTAGAATTAATAAAATGTAGAAAAGTATATGAACTTATTTTACTTGCTCCTTCCCCGCTGTTTGGTATTAAAACAAATTCTTCAAAAAGGTCAATATACATTTTGTGCTCGTTTGGAACGGAATTTAACACGTAATTAACTTGGTGACGCACCAACTAATGTTTAACGTGACCCCCTGGTAATTACGTGGCAGTTTACAATAGTTGTATACAGTACGGGGGTAAATGTGACCGTAAAATGCACGCCGAAATACGCTATATGCGGTAAAATCCTTCCTCGAACCTTGTTTTTGAAGAAATAATCCTTGGCGTAAAACTGTTATAAAAGCTCTGCAATTTAATTGTTTCCCGTAATACTACTTAAAACGCAATAGCTCCTTTAAAATCTCAACAGCGCCAGGTTCGACTTCAAAATGAGACGTCGAAATAAAGCAACACAAACCACACCGCGCGATGGTGGCTACACAAGACGAGTAATTGCAGATTTTTACTTTCATTGAGAGCGAAGAGTCAAATAATAATCCTGTCGTATCAGTTATTTAATACGATCATTTAATTTGCGCCCTAGTTGTATGCGGGTGGCTTCATGTTAATTCTATTACGATTTTATGGTTCTGTTCCATTTCGCCTAAAATTGCTCAGTGTTTAATTACGCTGTTTGCGCAGCGGGGCTGTGCGTTGCCTGTGTTTGTCATCGCCCGGAGCGTAGGTACCTTTTATATTAGGTTTGCAACGGGATAAGAGCCTCCCCCACACCACCCACCCCAGCGCTCACAATTATTCATTATTACAACTATTCCGCGCCGACGCACACGGCCGGGCGCACTTCTTTTGTTTTAATAGTAGTTCCCTCGTAGACTTGTGACTGCTCGCTGGGCCTCTGGAAAGTCGCAGATGTGAGAAGGAAGAAAGAAACCTCCCCGATCCGCTGAGTCCATGCGTTTCCAAGATAAAGATTTAGCTGCAATTGAGGTGACTCTGGAGCAATAAACTCCTGTTCATGCGCTTCCATTTGTGGAACGATTCCAAAGTTTCTGCGCATGCGCAGTAACGCTACTGGAGTTCTTGAAACTCTGGAACCTTTTGAGGAAAGCAGAGCGTAAATAGGGTCCATCTGTTCATGTGTTAATATAATGTTAACAGAAAAGGTAGTAGTCAAGGCGGCATTAATGTCTCGTGGCAACATCGCTCTTAACAGCACTCTGGTGCAACCACAGCACTATTACTTGCATTTCAGCGCTTAAAGCGAGTATTTGTATCCGGACCCATCGACCCAAGCTAGCTGGATTTTTATATAATTTTGTTAAAATCAGATAGAAAAACTTTGGTAGTAATTCATGTAACCTGTTTCTGGCGCCCAAATCTTAATAAATTTGGAACAGGACATAATTACAGCCACGCTTTTGATGAGACGTGAGAATGGTACATTTCAGTATTAATACACCAATCAAGATTTATTTCAGTGTTGGCATCTCATATATTATGTGAATTTTGACGTTGAAGGATTTGCCAATGTTTTGGGAGAACTTCATGTTGAAATAATTATCTGAATGATTGTGAAATGCAACGGAAATTCTTTACTTTAATGCGTCAGGATAGTCTTATAAAAGGTCCAATAAGAAATAGTCCCGAAGATCCTTAACTGATTGGACGGCGTTTCCTGGAAACGCGCCCAGGCGATCGTGCCGAGTGGATGGGCTTTTCTCGGAATCGCGAGTCATATGAGCCGAACATTACGATTGGAAATAAAGGACATAACCAAATAATTGTACAAATAGCTTAGTCATAATGCGATGGGCATATGTAAATAAATAAATGGATAATGATACACAGCTTGCTTGTGCTAACAGCTATTATTATTGCTATTAAGAGTCACAGAGTTATACCCAATAAATTTAAATACATGCACCTGGAGTAGCGGATGATATCGCGAGCGTGGAAATCTTGAAGCTTCGAAGTTTTATTAGAATTCCCAGAACATTCGAGACATCCGAACATTTCTACTAACCTACCTTTATAACCAAACGTCGCCTTCTTCCTTCGTAGATGGCGAATCACGCGCTCCTCGCGTCTCCGCCCTCGCGCCCTTTTGTGCTTCCCTCATCAGCAGACGGTGGCGAAGGCGTTCCTTCATAGGGAATCGAACCCAGTCCCACTGGGGCCAACCTCCGAGGTCGAGACTTCGGCTGGTGAGTTACGTGTCTCGGGTGGGTCGATGGATCGATCGAACGGTAGAAACGCCTCCTCGCTCTGACAGTAATTGACATCGACCTACAAAGCTGCACATTTCCTTTCGCCTCTATTGATACAAAACATTACATTGCGAGATTCATTAGATAAATATTATTATAGTTACGATATACTTTACTGAAAAGTTCCATTATTATAACAACATGTTATAAAATTCTCATTGAAGTTTGTTGTTGATATTTTTCTATTAAATTGAAAATACTAATCCTTTCTAAAATATCATCTTTGAGATATCGTTTATTGTAAAGCTATTTTTATCGCGCGAAGAGGAAAAACGAAAAGATGAGATCGTAACATGAATGAAAGAGTAATATGGTTATTCACTTTTAAACCATTCTTGAAACAGATTTTGCTTGATTTTATTCCCCATTTCTGCTGTTATTTTCTCTTAATTGCGGAACATGTACTTACTAGGCTTCCTGCCGAACATCGCTGCGTATCGCGTCTGCGAGTGCTGCTTGTGCAGCGCAGTCGACTTCACTCATTCTCATAATTTTAAGCGTTGCAGTAAGGCGTTAAGAAAACTACATTTTTCTCAGAAAAACACTTAACAAGGTGAAGGGCACAGCAACATTGATAACTTTTCATAAGTACCAAATGCCTTTCTCAACGGATGTTAATAGCGAAGAAATCAGTAAAATTTTTAAGAGATTTTTGAACGTACAATGGTCATGGGCATAAAGTTTTTGCGGAAAAAATAATGGACCTGTATAATCTGGTGACACTTTCACAATGCGTGTATTTACAACTGTGTAACTCTATCGTCTTAATAATCTGATCTCTATTGCATAGGTAGACAATATGAAACGTATGACACAGTGGTCGCAACATTACTCTGCTTTGAAAACTTAAGTGAGCAAAACGACATTTTCTCGCGTGGAAAATACTATGCGCCCCAGTAGTAGGATCACCAGCACAGTAATACAGATGTACATGTTATTCAGTATGCACTAGTACAACTCAATAAGAACATACGGAGCAATTTGAACATGCACAGGTTGGAAAATAATTTTTCACAAAAGCTTTTTTGTGGACATAGTTCTGTAAGGAATCGATTGACACCTCGTTCCAGGAACCGGTTCCATTATTAACCTTCCGTTTCGGCGGCGGCGAACCTTTGGAGTCGATCCATCAAAACGCGGAAGAGGCCTCCACACGTGGCGTTCCCCAGGGGCGTCGGGGGACCTTTCTGTTCTTTTTGTGCCTACCGCTCAAACATCTTTTTACGGCTTCGAGGCATTTCTTGCTCCACGAGCTCATAACGGGAGGAGAACGTTGCTCTTCGTTCAAAATGCAGCGCTTCCGCGCGCTGCCGCCCAGGCGGCGCCACCTGCCCTTCTTTCGCACATTCGCAGTCGCGAAACTGCAGCTGTTAAGGAATGAAACGCGTCGCCTTTGCCAATACCTTTGTTATGAAGATGAGCTGCTCCTGGGAGAATATCCCGCACTAGGAGAATCATTGTTTCAAAGGTGGTAGTAGTATCAAATTGGATTTCAACTTGGGACAACCAGGCACTGGACTGTGCGTGTGTAATCATAGTGGTACTGCTGCACGTTTGTTGACACAGATGTAGACCCGTTACAACTAAATGAGACAAAAGATCAAATAGTCAATTTCGTTTTACATACATTTCGAGATTCCACCCGTATCTGACCTCATCTCTTATGTCAGTCTTGCCACCCCAATCTACATCACGTTTTTCCCACTTTATTCTTAACCAAGTGCTGTCATCTCCTCTGTGGTCGCCCTTGATTTCACCAATCGTTTCTAGAACTCCAGAACGAAGCGGCATTTGATCATCAGATTGGATCGCAAAGTACACTACATTGCTAAGCAATTTCGTGGATTCTCAAAGTCTTGAATAACCTATTTGTTTTTCATTTTCTCTCTTTTACCTCTTAGTTGAATAAGAACCATCACCACATAGCTCTGAAATATTTTTATTTTGAATGAGTTTGTTGAAGAATGCATATGAAAGCGTTTTGTTAATAATTTTGTAATGCAAGAATCCTTGATGGATAATGTAATTGATTGTTGACTTTTCTATCTAGAATTATGAAAGAGATTTGGCTTAAAACTCACAATTACATATGATATTGTACTCGGTGGGCACAATTCCTAATAGGCTAGAAGAAATGAGATTTTTCAGCGCGAGAATATAAAAGTAAATGAATGGTACAACGCATGAAAAATGAGATCAAATCTTGAAAGACAGACAATATACTAGCGGAATTGAAAATGTCAGTAGAACTGCAAGTTATAAAAGAGATAAACGTCGCCTATAGTACAAAAAACTAATAGGTCCGCCAAACAATCGTAAAAGATGAAACGATTTGTAAGTGGAACTTCGCTGCAATGCGGAAATTCCTGGGTGTAAAAGGGTCAAAATTTACAATGAAGAGCAGAGAGTAAGGCCAGTCATGAACCCATTATTTTATAAAATGCTGAAAGGAGAATAAAAAATACCCGGAAGATATGCCATGCAAGTGGAATGATGTAGTAATCACGTGAACCTAGTAATATCATGCTGATATTCTGTTTTTGAATGAAGTATCACCATTTGCCGCTAAACTGGACATAAAAACTTCCTGGAAGTTCGCATTTCACTCCGCGCTCTCAATACTCCGCAAATAGAGAAATCCCGTTACCGCATGACCAGTCACCTCTCTCAAGTGCGGCAACGCTAAGTAAACGCAGGTTATAGAGTGGATGCTAGGTTGTAATTCACATTCCAAAATATGTCGATAAATTGTTTCAATCACTCGTAACAGAATTCGTATTGTATTGTAGTCAAAATTAGAGGTGATATTTTGTCCACACTGGACATCAAGATAAATGTATATACACGTCCTAAGGGATAAAAACACAAGTTGACAATGTTTTCGATGTCATGGAGTCGGACGACTTCAGAAAATGGACGGATAAAAAAACTAGATAGAAAATAGACGGGCTGTAATGAGTAAGCTACGGATTTTTATCTATTTGCTTTTTTTGTCCTTCAATTAAAAATGCAGTATTTTAGGTTACTTATTCATTTTGAGGCATTAGTTGTATTATATTTTGATACATGTAATGCTTCAATATGAATAAGTAACCTAAAATACTGCGTTTTTAATTGAAGACTAAAAATAGCCAAAAATCCGCAGCTTAGTAACGAGGCCGCAAATAATTGAGGGAGCATTTCAGTCGAGGTGGCGTACCCAAGTGGAGAACGTCAAAGTTGGAAATCTAGAAAAGTGCTTTTGGCGGTATAGGGCAATTTTGTGGAATAGAATATTTGTAATATTCGATACGGAAGGGACATATGGAATTGGACACAGAGAAAGGACGTAATCATTTGTACTGTTCTTTAAATCTGTTCAATTGATTAAATGCTGTATTGTTTTTCAGTTTGTAAACAATATTGTGCGAAGTGTTTTTGTTATTATAACGAATTAATGTTCTCTTTTACTTTGAAATTAAAAGCGTTTTGATTTAATATTTCAGTAGGTTACCATATTTAAATACAGATGGTGCATCTCATATAATAGACGCTAAATAAATGATTAAAATCATATTTTTGTTTTCTCTATTAAATTAAATTTTTATGGTAAATTAAAAACTATCTCAGTATTAAAATATATATTTTATACTGATATACACATTTAAGTGTTTAACGTTTCTTAAAAGTGATATTAACATTTCCACAGTAGGTTCTGCAAATTAATGTGTAAAGTAAAACTTTCAAAAATGTCTCATAAAAGAATAATCTAGTGTAGAAGTTTAATTATTTCTTCGGTTATCACACATGATGTCTCTCCAGACGCTCGAAGTAGGGCTCTGGATCATGAAGACTTCGAACTGTTGCAGACACCGCCTTCTCCTCCGCCGTGCATACCTGCAACAACAGACAACAGAAACTGAAAAGGCTGCGCTCGTCACGTCACTAGAGACACATTCAGCCTCTGCCAGCGCTCTCATTCGCTCGTACCCTCATCAGCCAATCACAGACCTCCGCCCTCGGACCCAATGCCCAACGAGAGGATCGCTTTGCTGCTTGTTCCACCACGAGACTTACAACGCCTCCAATGTCACTCGTCACATCGGTTAGGAGGTCCATCTTCCGAGCTTTGGTCACTTTCTGGTGCACGGAAGAGGAAGAATCAATAGCCGTCCCTAAGGGTAGGAATGAATGTTAGATTGTCACGTCGGAGGTTAGGAAGAGGAACCAGCAATGGCCGTCCCTAAGGGTACGAGTGAGGGTTAGATTGTCACGTCGGAGGTTAGGAAGAGGAACCAGCAATGGCCGTCCCTAAGGGTACGAGTGAGGGTTAGATTGTCACGTCGGAGGCTAGGAGGTGCATTTCCGCGCTTTGGTCGCTTTCTGGTGCATGGAAAGGGAACCAGCAATAGCCGTCCCTAATGGTGTGAATGAATGTTAGATGGGGAAGGAACGACGCGTTTGGTACTGTGGCCCGTTTTTCAGGAAGTTTTCTGGTATTCGCCCGGTAGAGATCATAGGAAATATAGGAAATGATTGATCGTAATTTCATTCAACGCAATAATCTGTTTCGACATAGGTACTCAGCTGGGGTTGCAAAACTTTCCAAACAAAAACATCAGATAAATACATATTTACGAAGTTACAAGTACGTAGAATAAATACATAATAATAAATAGTTTGGTTAAAATACCACTTATAAAACAAAAGATGTTAAATGATTACCAATAATCTATTGCATTTTGTTTGCTTCGTATATCACTATTTTAATGCCACTTACTTGCTCGACCCCATTTCTTTCTTTTGATTAATAAATTTTTCCAAACTGAGCTCTATACTTCACAGGTTTATATTACATTACGGTCCTATATATGTCACTCATTCACATTTATTTCACATTATAGACTGCAAATGCTGATAATGTATAGTGTAAAATATTTTTTACGTTCAAACGGTTGCAGACAGGGTTGTGTTCCCCGCACAGGTAGAACGAAATCAAAGGAGACAAGACAAAAAAGAAACACTTTCCCATCCAAAAGAGAAAGAGCAACATGAATCGAGGTGAGATCGCAAATGGACACAGTGATGTGGCATCGTCTTGCTGTCATGCGATACACACGTTCCCTGGCCAGAAGTTTCTGAAACAACCTTCCTTTCCAACCGAAAGCTCGCAGCCCTTAAAAAATTGAATAAAGCTCTGCTTTCCACCGCCTCGAGATAACTTTTCCGAAGGGGAGAGAGGGAAAACTTTCGCGGTAGTTCGATTCTCCGCCGCTTGGCGACGCCACAAAAGAGCACTTAAGAGGAGGGACGATAATGGCAAAACCTACAATATAGCTAACGAGGCGAAACGCAAAGAACTTATCGCGAGCGGGGCCCTAATTCGAACACTTTTCACGCAATATCGGGGCAGCGGAAGCGCCCGTGAAAATATTGGGGCGACAACGTTAACGACTTCGCTAATGCGACGTCTTGTTGCTCCAATGATCAGAGGATTCGCTCTCTCTTTTGGGGACCGAAAGAAATCGAAACATTGCGCCTTCCATTCTTTCTTTTTTAAACGTTAGCAGTTTCAGTACGTACCGTAAACGCAATGAAACAAAACTCGTTGAATCATAAACTCTTAGTTTTCATTGCTTAAAAACAGAAATGTCAACTATTTTAGTTTCACACTATCAACAGGCATTAACTAACATTAACTAACAGTGGTAGAGTTTTTTCCATTTGTGTATTTTGTGAACTGATACCTTCTTCTAAACAAGCCACAACGCTCTTTCAGCATTGTTTTTGACAATAACATATTTTGTGTTTACTGAAGTACAGTTGCTTAGTTTCTGTTATTCTCTTTTAAATACATTTTTCTACTCCTTATTAAGATAATTATTTCATATGTGATTATTTGTGTGTAGATTATTGCAGTCTATTACTACACAGAAACTACACTTCTACAAGAAATAATAAATATCACCCTCAATAAACAGAGGCTTTTTTTGCAATCATAGACCAAAATTTTCAAATTCGTCTTACGGCTAATGCATTTGTTTCTAAAAAACACGAAAACAAAACTTGCCGTAAAAAATGAGGTATTGCTCACTCAATTTTTTTTATAAATGGCGACAGAATTCGGCAGTTAATATTGATCCATGTTTTGTTCAAATCGTATTATTTACATATATTTCAAATTTACTGCGATCACCATAACGCCGTTTTTTTCTTTTTTTCTTCAAGGTAATACACGTGTTCTTATTAGTAAATAGTCTAGATCCCTTTAGATGTATTTGCTATTCACAAATTCCAATATTTGTCCTAAAATTCACCATCACGTAAAGGAAGGAAGCACACGAAGTGAGCAAAGATCTTCAAGAGGGCTGTATTGATGCATTATTAAAATTACTACTAACGTCATGTGTGAACCGAACTATTGCACGGATTTAAATGCCTTGCACATTAATCTCTTTCAGATTGAACTTTTACGTAAAAAGACATTCATTTTGGTGTAGTTGAAAGGGTTCAAAGACGAAGATTACACAAGCGGAGGCAGCATGATTTATTGCGCCAAGAATCAAATGAAAAAAATCCTAAGACGTATTGAGAACGGATTTTCGATATTTCTTTTCACAATACAAAGCACTGTTACGGTAGATTGATTATTATATGAGTAAAACTAAATGGCAATATCAGGGAAATTGCAAAACGTGCTGAGAAAGCGAACATCAATCAAAACAAAAAACGAGCAGCGTTCGTCTCTCCTGGCCCCCTGCGAAGGTCACGCCAACGGCGTGGAGGGGGCCGTGCCTTAGATGAGAATGGAAATTCTCTTTGCGTGGACGAGGGGCGAGGGAGGGAGGGAGGGAGGGAGGGAGGGGGGGGGCGGTGCAGGGCGAGGCCAGCGGGTGCGCGTGGGAGCGGTTTATCTCTCTGATCCGAATGCGCATCGCGTCCTCCCCCGCAGCTGCTGCGCTCTGGTGGCGGCGCTCTCACACGCCCTCCGTGCCCTGCATGGGGGCAGGCGCCGAACCCCGGGCCCCCACGCCACCCCTACACACATTGCCCTCACTGGACAAGCGCCGTTAGAGGCCTTTCTACGAATACTCGCTCAGCATGCTCTTCACCTGCACTGACGCCAATCAATATGAACCGCGCGCGGAACAGGCTTTGGGCAAAGAGAAAACAATTAGTTTTTATGATTTTGTACATTTTCGAGGTTATACATATGGTCTACTTGGAAACTGCTCGTATATCTATTTGGTATTCTTCAAATATTTTCAGAGATTTGAGGCTCTGAAAATTGAGAAATGCATATTGTTGGAAAGCTAATGAGTAAGTACAGAGTTTCAAATGTGCATCCTGTTTGTCACAATGTAATTGTAAAATTGTCACTCCTAAATACAATTTCAGTTTTAAGAGAAAACAGATCATTTCGTATGAAGACAAAATTATTTGTGAAATGAAAAGAAACTGACCAAAGCAAAAAATATTTTGCAACATTTAAAACTAGTTCTCAGCTTGATGGTTATTTATTTACTTGGTCATAAACAGTAAAAACAGTATATGACGTATGGGGAAAGACTATCGGCGCACATTTTCTTGAGGATGGGAGGGAATGGAAGAGGAGAGAAGGGGCAGGGAGGAGAGACACGGCCAGGGCGGAGAGAAGGAAAAGGGTGGAGTGGAGGGGGAGAAGAAAGGAGGAGGGAAGAGGCAGGGAGAAGAGAATGAGCAAGGAAGAGAGAAAGGGTAGGGAGGGGCACGGAGATGGGGAGAGGCAGAAAGGACAGAAAGGGATAAAATGAGAGAAAGAGCGGGGAGGAGAGAAAGGGCAGGGGGATGGGAGGGGGCGGTTGGAAGGGAGGGAAAGGGAGATTGGGAGGAGAGGGGCAAGGAGGAGGGAAGGGGAAGAGAGGTTGGGAGGGGAAGGGCAGGGCAGAGGCTTGAAAAGGTTAGAGAGAAGGGAGAAAGGGAGGAGGGAAGGGGATGGGAGAGGAATGCATGAGAGGATCTGTGCGACCGAGACGCACCTGACGTCCGACCCTCCCGCACCGCAACAGACGCGCGCCCCCGCGGCGACAGCGCCAATTAGGGGCGTGGCGGAGGCGCGCCATCGCACGCCAATTACCCCCCTCCACCCGCCCACGCCCCCCGCGCGCCCCCCGCGGCGGCGGCGGGAATCGATGCGCAGCGTCTGCGGCCAGCGCCCCCTCCCCCAACGGCTTCACGCGCACAGACCACCTCGCACACGAAACATCTACACTGCACTTCGCAGGCCATTTCGTGCAAGATGGATCACGAAGAGTTTTGATGATGGATTTTTATACCAGTTACTGGCAAACATTTGGGGATCAGGTCTAAAAGAGCAGCGGTATGTAACCTGGTTGCGAAAGCAACTAACGCAGCAATGAATTTCAGTTCCCCACAGCTTTTTACTATAGGCGAAGAACACGCAAGTGCTGAGAAAACTTGCTCGCACATTCATTATTCGCAACTTCACTTTTAAACATTACCTCGATCCGCGATGCAATTTCTCGCGCTAACTTAGCATATGCATCTGCAAAATTCTCGCTTATATCGGACAGTTTCGCAAGCATCTTTTACTCTCAGAAGGCACTAGAACAGTAATTGTAAAGAATGTGCAAAGAAACTTTACATGAGCTTCGAAAAATAAACGTTCTTGGGTTGATTTCGTCAAATAAGATATAAGCATAATACATTGTCACATAACTCGCAAGAAAAAAGAAGAACTTGATGACAACTTTTTTGATAAGATATGAGAATTTGTTTTTTTTTATTGGTAGGAAAACACGTGCATAAACACAATAAATGTTCTGGAATTTTTTTAAATATACACGAAATCAGCTAAAATAGAAAATACTGAAAACCATTAGTTTCCAAAGGTAGTTATCTGAATGCAAGACAGGTTTTCTGAATACGTCAATGTCTTATTAATTACTGCAATATCTTCCGTTAGCAGTCTACATTAGTCACGGTCAGGTCAGTAAAACGGTGAACATTATAAAAGAAATTCATATTATCGTTATTTGATGTCTAATAGCACTATCTTTGTTTTCAATATTCCGATCTAATCCTCTAGATAAGAAACACAATGGTGTGTTCTCTTGTCACTAAAAAACTCGGAGTGTTAGAACAGAATAAAATTACTTGCACTATTTCTAACTTTAGAAATATTCAAAATTGAGGACGATGGACAAAAATGAGACCTGCGCTATTTTTATAAGGGTTATTTGCTTTATGTGAGAAAAAACTTTAAAGAAAAAATGTAAAGGCTGTATTGGGAAAAATATTGTTTTATCAACTGCCTATTATTTACGCAAAAATTATATTAAAATTATTAATTAAAAAAACAATGCCCAAGACATTTTTTAAAAGAATTTTTTAGAATATATCTAATACAGTAAAAAAGCGTCTCAACAATACTGTGGTTATGCGATGATAATATTTTTCAATTTTAGAAAATAAAGACAGTTCTTGTAACTGATTACTACTACGAAGTCCGGAGAACAATCTTCTAGTAGATTAATTATTCTTACTCCATCTTTCGAAGGGATAATTGATATTTTAGAACAATTAATGGTTAATATTAAAAGTTATTCTGTACAATTTATATTTTAATAAAGATAATAACTATAATAATATTAATATAATGAACAAGAAATTCGCATCAGGGATCGAAAAACTAGAAAATTGCTAATGATTAATCATGTCACGAGCTGATGTACGCAGACGTGCGTTGTCGTAAGGAAGGAGGAAGAGGCCTCAGACAAATTGAGGCCTCCTGGCACAACGCAATAGTCGGACCATTAAGATGACCCTCTAATGAGGCAGGTCATGAAATATGACCAAAGAATGGGAAACAGAGGCATTGTAAGTGTGGCAATAAGCATTGCAAAGAAAACTATGGAGACACGCAGAATGACAGAGACACTGAACTTCTGATGCTACTTAACATGAAATGTGAGACACAAAAAATGTTAAAGAAATCGTGGAGAGACAAACCACTCCATTGACAATATTTGAAACGAATGGACAGAGCATAGATCAATAAATATCAATCATTTATATGGCTCAAAAGGTGAAGAATGAAGTCAGAATCGGAAGCACTTGGAATAGCTGCCCAAGATCAGGCCTTGAGAACACGACATTATGATAAATTGGGTCTCAAAATTTCCCAAGATCATAAATGCTGCATTTGCCAGGAGCACGTAGAACTCATTGATCATATTTTATCACCTTGTACAATCCTAGCAAAGACAAAATACTTGAAAAGACACGACAGGGTGTGTAGCTACCTCCACTGGCAGATCTGTACCGCCCTCGAAGTTCCAAACACATGCCCCAAGTGGTACAAACACTCACCAAAACCGGTGACGTCTGCTGGATTGTATACAATATTTTATGACCAACAAATCCAAACTGATGCACGATAGCGTCAAACAAACCGGATATAATTATCCGGTTTTGGAGACAAAAATCGTGTCTACTTGCCGATGTTGCTGTACCTAGCGATCAAAACATCGTTACCAAGGAGACAGAGAAACGTCTTAAATACAAGAGTTTGGAAATCGAGATCAGCGGAATGTGGGGCGTAAAAACACAGGTCGTTCCAATAGTCATCTGAGCTTTAGGATTTGTTCCGCAAAATTTATGTAAGAACTTCGCTTAACTCCCAGGTAATTCAAAAAGACCGGTAAGTGCAAGAAATTGCTTTATTTGGAACAGCCCACATTTGCGCAATGTATTGTAGAGGACCGACAGTCCCTAGATCTGCTCCTTAGGTAGCTGGTTGCTACCTGGAGTAGATTTTATATTCAGCCGAGTCATAATATCTGAAATCGTGATGTAGTGGAATAATAATAACAATAATAATAATAATAATAATAATAATAATAATTACTGCACATAAGCTTAAGCTGGGTGGTAGTTAAGCAAAACAAGTTCTGATACATCAACATTGAAAGAAACAATATCTATAATAGTTATTTATTCACCGAGGATGTTACAAGGGTTCAATGACCAAGTGGCCACAAAAACCTCGAGGTTATTGGCCCGAGAGCTTATTGTCCCTCAACATCCTCAGAACCAGTTAACGTTCCGACATTAATGATTTTATTTTATATAATTTTATTTATTTAGATTTACTTATTTATAACTTAACTGGAAGTTATCTTAACTCGGTATGTCTTTTCATATTTATCTTCCATACTTCTCTCGATAAGAGAACACGTAGCTTCATTCAACTGTTTTCAAATTACGTCGTAACCACAATCTCCTCAATTGAGATAACTTATGCAGAGAACACAGAGCTCCATTTAGAAGGGAATAACATGGAAAACGAATCAGTAAAAATAAAGAATTTGTATTATTTGGTATGATAAGACATTTCGACATTTCTTTTCATAATATTCAAGTAGATCTCTTAATACTGAAAGTCATCTCTGGTAATTGCGACATTAGGCAAGAACTCCTCGAACTATGGACATCTCACAAAAAAGTTTTGAGCGATTTTGAAGGCAGCTGGCGCCTTGAAATGCGACCGGCTACAAACAACTGCCTGTGCAACTGCGCTGTGCGGCCGAAACTAACGACGCGCTACTGTCGCTGGCCGCCCGAGAATAATTGGGAGGCGACCGCCAATCGGCAGTTTTTTATCGGCGGGCGGCGCGACGTTCCAATTTCTGCGATAGCGAATCCATTACGCGAGCAACGAGCTGAGGTGAGAGGCTCTCTGGGCCTCACCCGCAGTGCGGCTGCGCGGGCGAAGCTGATTGGGTGTGATCACCCGCCCTTCCCTCGATCACCCGCTCACCACTTCACGCGCAACGCTCCTTTTCTGGCGCAGGGAGAGCGGGAGAAAGAGTGGGAAGGGAAGATAACTATTACATTGAGGTTTGCTCTTAACTATCGCTCCTTTTTTTTTCCCAAAACTTTCACACGTTGGAACAAGCCTCCACCTATTATCACCCTATCCATCAGAGGCAAAAAGTGCGCAGCATCTAGAATTCTAATTCTATTAAATAATTACGTACAACGGGCGTTAAAGGGTTCTAACGATCGAGCGGCGACAAAATGCAAGAGAGACCTTTGCGCGAGATCAATAGTACCAGGTAATGCCCCTGGTAGATATTTTATTTTACCTACATCCCTTTTCATATCTTCCCCTCATAATGCCAGATAACATGTAGCATCATTGAACTTTTTCATATTTTCCCTCGTAACCACGATTTCTCGATACAGATAATTTATGCAGCTGATCCTATAAGATGCACGGAAGGAGCAGAGCATCTCGCTTTGGAGGTGACGGCGCAGCTGGAAGGCGCTCGACGCTCGGGGCGCGACCTTCCCGCCACGCGGCCGTGCGCTGCGGGGTGCATTTGCGCCCGCTCATTTTAACTCTTCAATGCCGTCCGTTATGCCCTCTACCAGTCGCAACTCATGTTTTCTGGCTTCTTGATGCCAAAAAAAAATAGTTACGTCCAAAATGTTTGTCTGTCCGTATCTATTTCATCTTGATGACTGCTCCCAGCTATCCATAAATATGAACAAGACAACCAGTGTAGTAACAAGCTAAGCCACATTCTCAAAAAGTTCGCGATAGAGGTTTTCACGATTTGCTGGGGATACTCTGCGACTGGTGCGACTATCTGTTGCAGCCCAAAGCCCGTCAATTCAACAAACATAAATCGTTATTCGAAATGTAGAAATAAGGG
>JAHLJT010002630.1:33395865-33425148 GCA_031308135.1 Acheta domesticus
TTCCCAAGATCATAAATGCTGCATTTGCCAGGAGCACGTAGAACTCATTGATCATATTTTATCACCTTGTACAATCCTAGCAAAGACAAAATACTTGAAAAGACACGACAGGGTGTGTAGCTACCTCCACTGCAGATCTGTACCGCCCTCGAAGTTCCAAACACATGCCCCAAGTGGTACAACACTCACCAAAACCGGTGACGTCTGCTGATTGTATACAATATTTTATGACCAACAAATCCAAACTGATGCACGATAGCGTCAAACAAACCGGATATAATTATCCGGTTTGGAGACAAAAATCGTGTCTACTTGCCGATGTTGCTGTACCTAGCGATCAAAACATCGTTACCAAGGAGACAGAGAAACGTCTTAATACAAGAGTTTGGAAATCGAGATCAGCGGAATGTGGGGCGTAAAAACACAGGTCGTTCCAATAGTCATCTGAGCTTTAGGATTTGTTCCGCAAAAATTTATGTAAGAACTTCGCTTAACTCCCAGGTAATTCAAAAAGACCGGTAAGTGCAAGAAATTGCTTTATTTGGAACAGCCCACATTTTGCGCAATGTATTGTAGAGGACCGACAGTCCCTAGATCTGCTCCTTAGGTAGCTGGTTGCTACCTGGAGTAGATTTTATATTCAGCCGAGTCATAATATCTGAAATCGTGATGTAGTGGAATAATAATAACAATAATAATAATAATAATAATAATAATAATAATAATTACTGCACATAAGCTTAAGCTGGGTGGTAGTTAAGCAAAACAAGTTCTGATACATCAACATTGAAAGAAACAATATCTATAATAGTTATTTATTCACCGAGGATGTTACAAGGGTTCAATGACCAAGTGGCCACAAAAACCTCGAGGTTATTGGCCCGAGAGCTTATTGTCCTCAACATCCTCAGAACCAGTTAACGTTCCGACATTAATGATTTTATTTTATATAATTTTATTTATTTAGATTTACTTATTTATAACTTAACTGGAAGTTATCTTAACTCGGTATGTCTTTTCATATTTATCTTCCATACTTCTCTCGATAAGAGAACACGTAGCTTCATTCAACTGTTTTCAAATTACGTCGTAACCACAATCTCCTCAATTGAGATAACTTATGCAGAGAACACAGAGCTTCCATTTAGAAGGGAATAACATGGAAAAACGAATCAGTAAAATAAAGAATTTGTATTATTTGGTATGATAAGACATTTCGACATTTCTTTTCATAATATTCAAGTAGATCTCTTAATACTGAAAGTCATCTCTGGTAATTGCGACATTAGGCAAGAACTCCTCGAACTATGGACATCTCACAAAAAAGTTTTGAGCGATTTTGAAGGCAGCTGGCGCCTTGAAATGCGACCGGCTACAAACAACTGCCTGTGCAACTGCGCTGTGCGGCCGAAACTAACGACGCGCTACTGTCGCTGGCCGCCCGAGAATAATTGGGAGGCGACCGCCAATCGGCAGTTTTTTATCGGCGGGCGGCGCGACGTTCCAATTTCTGCGATAGCGAATCCATTACGCGAGCAACGAGCTGAGGTGAGAGGCTCTCTGGGCCTCACCCGCAGTGCGGCTGCGCGGGCGAAGCTGATTGGGTTGTGATCACCCGCCCTTCCCCTCGATCACCCGCTCCCACTTCACGCGCAACGCTCTTTTCTGGCGCAGGGAGAGCGGGAGAAAAGAGTGGGAAGGGAAGATAACTATTACATTGAGGTTTGCTCTTAACTATCGCTCCTTTTTTTTCCCAAAACTTTCACACGTTGGAACAAGCCTCCACCTATTATCACCCTATCCATCAGAGGCAAAAAGTGCGCAGCATCTAGAATTCTAATTCTATTAAATAATTACGTACAACGGGCGTTAAAGGGTTCTAACGATCGAGCGGCGACAAAATGCAAGAGAGACCTTTGCGCGAGATCAATAGTACCAGGTAATGCCCCTGGTAGATAATTTTATTTTTACCTAATCCCTTTTCATATCTTCCCCTCATAATGCCAGATAACATGTAGCATCATTGAACTTTTTCATATTTCCCTCGTAACCACGATCTTCTCGATACAGATAATTTTATGCAGCTGGATCCTATAAGATGCAACGGAAGGAGCAGAGCATCTCGCTTTGGAGGTGACGGCGCAGCCTGGAAGGCGCTCGACGCCTCGGGGCGCGACTTCCCGCCACGCGGCCGTGCGCTGCGGGGTGCATTTGCGCCCGCTCATTTTAAACTCTTCAATGCCGTCCGTTATGCCCTCTACCAGTCGCAACTCATGTTTTCTGGCTTCTTGATGCCAAAAAAAAAATAGTTAACGTCAAAATGTTTGTCTGTCCGTAATCTATTTCATCTTGATACTGCTCCAAGCTATCCATAAATATGAACAAGACAAACAGTGTAGTAACACGATAAGCCACATTTCTCAAAAAGTCGCGATAGAGGTTTTCACGATTTGCTGGGGATACTCTGCGACTGGTGCGACTATCTGTTGCAGCCCAAAGCCCGTCAATTCAACAACATAAATCGTTATTCGAAATGTAGAAATAAGGGGGTATACCTAAAGGGCAGGGATGACTAATGTCTGTCGAGCCCCAAGAGTGAAGTGCGACCCTTCGCAACTATTGCGGTCGATAACTGTAGGCAATACGTAAGTACATCTCAAGGCAATTCATTACGGTACCTGATCATAATATGCTTCCCCGAGGGATGCGAACACCCGCCCTGCCTCTAAGAAGAGGAAATGATGGAGGAACGGAATGCAGCTGACAGCCAATAGGAGCCTCGCGTTGCTCGTTAGAAAACTCTGCTCCGCACCGCCTCCCTTCCGGGCGCGTGGAAGCGATACCCTGAGGGATAGAAGAGCGGTGAAGAAGGGTTGGGAAGTGAGGGGGATAGAGGGGGTGGTGAGGAAGAAAATGGTGAGAGGAGGGGAGCATAAGCAGAGAGAGCGGTAGGCGGGGTGGAAGGGATGTGGAAGGGATGTGGACGGGGAGGGATGGGAGAGAGGTTGAGGAGAAAGTAGGGGTGGGGAGGAAGAGATGAAGAGTGGAGGGAGAGGGCGGATGAGAGGGGGAGGGAGGGTGGGGGGAGGAGGCGGGCGCCCCGCCGGGTGCGGAGATTCCCGCGTCCTCTCCTAATAACTGAGCGCCGGAGGCGGCGGGGAGTTCGGATCCGCACCTCCCGAAGGAGGTGGGTTATCGGAGGCTGATTCCCTCGACCTCCTGCAACTTTTAGTTTTCTTTTGCGCTCGAGGCTTTTCCTCTCGGAGGAGGAGGAGACCGCCTTTGCACAGGTGGAGAGCCATTGGGAGTCCAAATGCTGGCCTTCTAGTCGCTTCTATTGGACGTTACTGACTGCTGCCTTTCTCTTAAGCTCTTTGTCGCAGTTAAAAATATAAAATATGCTGATAAACATTTTGCCATTTTATTGCATATTTTGTTCCAAGTCTTATCATGTAAATACAGAAATGAATCTGCACTTCCCTCTCGGAATGATTTTCACTTCATAAGATTCAAATTACATATTTTTGTGAATTTCCAGAAATTCAGTTGAAGTGTCTGACGTAACTTTCTATGATCCTTCGAAAGAACAAAAGTGTTGTTGTAAGAGTTATTTCCATTCATCATTGAATTTTATAGCTCATCATTTACTTTGTAGTATTTCTATTGTGAGGGAAGGGCATAACGTTGTCATTATGATTTTTAGAGCTTTCATATTAATTAATAACAACAAATCAGAGACAAGGGAGTTATCGTTGAAAGACGCCCTTAGAGGGATAGTGAAAACTTTAAAATTAATACACCGGACATCATGGTGTTCCAGTATAATGGGATAGAAGTGAATATTAACTGTAGATGTAATATCCTCCGAGTTATTAAAATGAATTATCTGATCTAAAACCTCAAACAAAAAGGTTCTGCTAACTCTTCTGTTTACATGCCTTTTCAAGTATTTTCTAATAATAACAGTAATATAGAAAACTATCGTAGATCATGAAGTACATTTATGCCCATTATTACAACAATAGTGTAGAAACTTATTCATGCCCTTGTGTTGCTAACAAATCCGGATGAAAACATCATAGATTTCTCCCAGAGATAAAACTCAGAATTCACGTTGACTGTGACTTCGATGGGAGCGTTTTGTCCTTTTATCGCAATGGAAATGATAGGAACAATAGTACCTTCCTCTCACTTGGCCCCTCCTTCCGCAGCCAGTGTCTCATCGTGGCGGTGGAGGCCACGCGCCTCGCCCCAGCCAGCGATTCTCTCTCTCCAATTTTACTGAATCTCTTCAGATTGCTTGAGAGGCCTCGCAAAAGGAGGAGACAACTGACTGGCGACGAAGCGCTCGCGAAGAGAAGAGGTGGATTATTGTGGAGCTGTTGTTCATTGTGGAAAGAGGCAATTCTCCGATCAATGGGCAATAAACTATCTGCTGCTCCATACCTTTGTGATTACGAATTCGTGATTCAATATAAAATAGTTCTTTAATTTCTTTATACCTCACATTATTTGACGCGACAGTACTAAATAGCCACTTTAAGACTAGATTAATAACCCTGAAAGAATGGTGTAAAGAAAGTTAGAATGAGGATATACGTGAAAATTAATAAGATCAGATTTAACTACCTTCTCCACACACAAACCTTTTTGTGAATGACGTACGCAACTGTATGGTAAAAGTGCACGCTGACTACAGAACAAGTGCTTCAGGTTTGGATGATTGACGGGCTACTGATGCAGTGGGGACGAGCGCCAATTTAAATGAATGTGAACTGAATCCATAAGGACAAAGAAATCGTGTTTTGTTTGTTTATGAAATATTTACAGCGTAACTCAATTACAACATACACGCGACGTAAATGGTTGAATTGCAATTTTGTATCGACTAGACCTCATTAATATACTGTAATTAAAACGCAAATGTTTTTCAAAGGCTCTAATTATTATTTTTTATTCAGCACTCACAATTGAAATAATGTAAACTAATAATTAAATGGAGCAAAATGGGAGAGTTTTACATTGTGGAAAGGCGCAATAACATCCGTAGAAATTTATTTCGGGGCTTTTTAAAGTTCCGTGAAACATTTAATACGTGTTTTTCAGCCTATAGCTGTATTTCTGTATGGAGCGTTCCGCAGGCCACGTTGGGCACAAAATGGACTCTCTCCCATTAGCGCATGCGCTACCGCTAATCAGTACTAACTCTTTTGGCTGTGAGTACAAAGAAGAAATGCCACAATTTTCACAGTGATGATCTGAAGAACGTAAAATTGTACGGTAAAAAAATAAAATACACGACATTATACTAAGAAAGCGAAGAGTTCACAGCAGTAACCAATTTCTAAAGTGGACGAATAAGTAACGATTTGTAATTAAATTGCATGCGCCACAAATAATTTCTCATCAACGAATAGCTGTTGCAAACCAGTCGACACGGCCGTGTGGGGCGAGTGCCCAACTTGTCGTGGCTGCAGCAGCAAAAGCGCTGCAGTGGAGTGCGTGGAAAGTGGGGCCGTGGAGCAGCAAAGCGGCTCTTCTCAAGCGGCGCACGCCAACTCTTTCTCCCTCGTCGCACGACGGCAGCTGGGCCGTCAGCAGCGACGCGCAGAGGGCGTGAAATGGAATGGAGCACTCGGACTGAGAATAGGTGGATTAAGAAAGCAAATAGTTCAGTTGCATTTTTCAGTAAAAATGGGATTTGATTAATCGTTTTTCTGTCTTACCCGTTCGTTATCTAATGAAAGCATATTTTTTTTTTCTTACGGGAGCTCACACTGCCTATTTAACGATAACTTACGTGAATATTGGAAATTAGAGATATAGATGCCTATTTGGGGTCTTGCTGAAAGGCTCTTTGGGGCCGTGGCGAAGTCGAGTGCAGCGCGGGCCCTCTGGAGCTGCGCAGAGGCGCCGCCAGGGGCGCAATACTCTGTCGGCTTCTTCGCCTCTTGGAGGAACAAGGCCCCCTGCTAACGGGCGCTGGGCCGCGCGGGGGCCGTGCGAACAGAGGAGACAGCTTCAGCTTTATAATAAATTCCCATTTCATTACTACAGACATTATTTTTCTCCTTCATTACAAATGAGATGTCTTGCAATAGTCCTGTCTGTACTGAAACTCCGTCCATTGTAATTGGGTTGCCGCCCACATTCGCCCTACGAAGGTCTCCCAGAAGGTGCCCTTTATCCGCAGCGACTGCGTTGGCCTTCCGTTCTTTGTCATCTCTTTGGTCCTTGTCTTTTAATGAACAAGTGTCTAATTGCCTTTAACACTGACACAAGTTATCAGGTAATAAAAGTCCCTTTAATTGCGTGTTCGTCTTTCTTATGGCTGAGCCCTTTGCTGTTCCCTTGATCGCCAGAGGCCGGGGCGGTGGCGGTGGCGTGGGCGAAAGCGGGGGCGGGGGCGGGGGCGGGGGCGGTGGCGAGGGCGAGGTCGAGGGCGAGGGTAAAGGTGAGGGTGAGGGCGACGCCTTGCGTGTCGACCACAAACGAACAGAATCATGTCCTCCCAGCCGGATCCTCCAAATTCCTTTGCAAAAATTTTTCGTTTACAGCGGAAGTACAAGAAAGATTATTTGCATCGCCCTATGTTATTTTGCGAGTTTTTCGTCTTCTAGTCATTTTTAATGTAAACGACGGATTTTGAATACGTAAGACCAAATATAAATATTGCTACGTGGAATATTAAGGTACAAATGCTATTACATATTATTTGGGGTGACTAGGAAGGTTAAATGAAGCCTATGATGGTGATTCATTTATTTTTATATCGACATGATTGTAATTCTACAATGGAATTGTGGAAATTTCCGAAAATTAAGAGCTGTATTTACGTAATATGCATGTTAAACTGATTACGTATCTTTAGTGATACACGTTCAAGATCTCTTTTCTGATATCTTTTACAAAGTTTACAGAAGATATATTTATAGTCATAAATTAAATTTATTAGTTACGGCGGGGCCAACATAACTACCTCTTTTAGTAAGTCAACATCCGGGAGGCTTGCATTGAAACCGGAAGGGAGTAAGATATTACAATAATTCCTCCTATATCATCACCAGGAGACATTTTATTTTTACAAAATTGAAGTACAGCAATAAATAACGACAAAAAACTACCAACTTTTAATAGTACTGTAAAACAAATGTTAAAAAATAACAAAGAAGGAAATATTGTGATAAAAGCTAAATAATATCACATAAGTAAAACTGAAAGGAATCTATTGTTCTATTAAATGGCTTTCAATTGTTCATATTTTGTACAAAATGCACCTCTTTAGATTCAAATGATAGAAAGTAATGTTATGTACATTACCCGAAGTTTCGTGTTTAAAATGTGATACTGTTATTGAGCAATGAAAATCAGGACAGACACAGAGCCGGATGTTCTAATGCGAAGTCGCTTCGCTGATTGAAGGTCGCAGGGACACCTTCCGCAGCTGCCGTGTCGCCGCCGAGCGCTGATGGGAAAGCGAAACTGCACGATGTAAATTCCCCCGGAAGCTGCGCGCCAGCGCTGCGAGCGGCGAGGCGGGGAACGAAGGGAGGGAGCGACGAACGAGTTGGCGACGCGACGAAACGCGATCGTTGGCGCTTTCGCCCCGCGGCACCTCCCTACCCTCCCTCCCTCCGCCTTCCGTCCCTCCCTCCTTCCGTCCCTCCCTCCCTTCCGACGTCTCTGGCGACCTCCCGCCCCCAACACTCTCCCGGCTTCACACCCGCTCGTTCTAATCCTCCTGCATGTCAACGCCCCCTGACCACACCCCTTCGACATCCTCGTGCCATCGCCATCAACATCCAGGATTCCACCCCCCCCCCCGCGCCCAACGTCCCCACCTCCCCGACATTCTGGACCGCGCGATTCCCCTGAACTGTTACGCCCCAACCCTCCCCAGCCCCTACCCGGTGCAACTCCCAGCCTCCACCCACTTCCCGCCGACCCCGTCTCTCTCCGTCCACTCGGCAGCGCCCGTCCTCCCACGCAGCGACAGACAATGAGCGCCATAAAAAGCCCACAGCGCACAAAAAGCGGGAAACGCCCAACACTACCCCCTCCCCCATCCCCTCCTCTTTCCTGAAACATTCACCCGCTCTCGAACGGCAATGCATTGCTTGCAATGACAGACGAAACGAGAGAGGCTATTTCACGTAAAACTGCTGGTGCTAGGACATAGCATGGACAGACAGATGTCTAAAAAATATAAAACATGCTATTTCCATCGCAATCTTGACATTCTTTGGGTAGAATTGGATAACATAGTTTTTCCTCGAAATAATCTTCTCTCTATAATATTACATAAGGGTTTCCGAGAAAGTTAAAACTTTGAACTCGGTGAGAAATGGTAAGGGGTAAAAGAAACTTCACATTATGGTCAGGAAGGTATCCTCTCAGTTTTTTCTTAATGGACCAAGAAAAACTACAAAGGACGAGAGGAAATTCAACGATAAACTCGACTGATATCCCCAACGGAACCAGCCACAAACCTCACCACTTCGCCACTGTGGCGCTAGATGCTGTGCATTCTGTGCATTGTCAGCGCCCCTAAGAAACCTACCGCTACTACACAAACCGCCTCCCCCATCGCTTCAAAGAGCGAACGGGACGCGCTAAATAACGCTGCTTCCTTGTCGCTCTGTGAAACCAATTTGGTGCAAACATCGCCCCGGTAATGTACATGCGTGCGATTGTAAATTAAATTAGCCAGAACAACCACGATTTGAAAGAATTTGTTTGAAAACTACGAGATAAATAATATTCCTTTCTGGTTTATAGATTGTTATTCAAAGTATAATTTTTTTACAATAAATTCGTCGTTTTCAGCTTGTGGTTTTTCGTTTTTTTGCAAAATTCTCTCAGTAGCCGAGTTAACCCGCAGCTCTCGTCGGTTCATACAAAAGTTGTTATGGACTAAAATGCAATCATTTGATCTTTCGAGACCATTATAGCCCTAGAAGAACTCCCTGTAAAGCAACGTTTTTGTAAAATATCATGTCTTGTTTACATTTTACTTTCCATTCCATTCTCTGTAGAATGTTTTATTACACTTTTTCTCATTAAATCATCACGCATTTCTCTGAAGATCATAAGTAACATTATGACCGCATATTATTATCGTACATTAAAATGATTGGTAAAAATTTCACAAAAATACATTCCACAAAGAAAACAACGACTAAAGTAATGTTTCTGATCGATATAATGCGGGCATTTTTTCAGATAGTCGTGAGAGGCACAAACTTATAAACTTTGTGGGTCAAAATTTTATTAAAACATTTCTTGATGAGTCATAGATTTTTCACACCGTCACAAACAGGAAATGTATTATAAATATTACATGTACACTGACCAATCTCTTTTAAAAGTCTTTATCACGAATTGTGGAATAGCTTAATGAGAGCTCTTATGTGCATTTCTGCAAGAGAGAGAGTTTTGTCCTTTCCTCCGCAAAGGAGTGACCCTCTCTGACTATTTTCTCCTCGTTTCACCTCCGCACTGTCACGATCACCAAGGATCTTCCGCGCCAATTGCGAAGGTTTCTAAATTTGCACTTCTCACAAGCATCGCCCCTCAGCGCCCCCGCGTTCGTTTCAGGCACTGAACACATTCAGTAGACACGGAGTTTTGTTTAACTTCATTAAACAACAATGTATTCAGTAATAAAATAAAGATATATATGTTAGAACTTTGCATCAGTTACAAATTGTAATACCTGCTCCTGCTTGCAATATGCTGCGTCCTCCGCTACTGTGAGACTATTCTGGTGCCGGCATACAGCTTTTGGCTCAAGCAAGAACTTCTGACATTTGATCACAACGGATGTTTTGGGAAGGATGGTGTCTAAACAAAATTCGAGTTAGCTCTATCAACACAAGAACAACGCAAAAAACAAGTTAAACATAAATATCCTGCCCCTGCCTTCGGCGGGCTGTACGCCTTCAGCCTTCCAGTTGGTCTCATCGAAGTAGTATTAAATCTTGACTAGAAGGGGCAGGCTAGTGAGCAGAAGAAATTGTTGCAGATTCCTTAACGATATAGTAATGCCAGAGAAAACTTTTGATGTGCGAATCAGTTTGTCTCAAGTGGAGTCGGACTACGCGGCAAGTGCTTCTTAACACAACGGCTGAACCTTGTGTCACAGGGGTGCCCAGAAGTTGGGGTGGGAGTGGCCGAGGAATTTGCTCCAGACCCTTTTTCTTTTCCATCCAAAATAAATTAAAAATATATTTATCTCTACCCCAAATTTAACGCTTGTTATTTCTTATACATGCAGTTACTTAAGTTATTTCTGATACTTGCAGAAATGAATTCTGTTAATGAATAGGGAGATGAGCGGTTTTTTAAATTAAGGGGCCCCCAAGTATCAACTGCCCTTGACCGCTGGCTTTGTCTGAGCTCCCCTGTTCAGCCATAAGACTTTAATTGCATTGCAGAGGAAAACAAATGTGTACACTAGAAACCCTAAGATGACTTGATCAGTCTTTTTTATGAACTAATTTTCCACTACACTTGAAACTAGAATAACAAAGCAACAATATTAGACGAACTTACACAATTTCAGAGTCTAAATTTATCCCTTACAGACCGAAATCTCAATTGCTTACTTCATGGTCGCTGAAGAAGGAATTCGCAAATTGCTTCTTAAAAAGCGAGTGAAATGAAACTTCATGTGACGCGACTTTTCACCAAGCGTGTCAACCCCGCACCGAAGCAGCACTAAGGAGAGCTCTGAAGGGCTGAGGGCGGAGGCGAAGGGCGAGCTCTGAAGGGCTGAGGGCGGAGGCGAAGGGCGGCCCTGGTGTGACGTCAGACGCCATGCGGGCTCCCAGCAAGCAGAGTCCTCATTCATCTTTCGCTTCTGCGATGAGGAGCCTCCCGCATGAAAAGTTGCCATTCGGAAGAATTAACGTTTCAGCGACGTCATTCCTAGCGCAGGGTGGAACTCGCATCCGTTGGGTAGGAATTCGTCACAAAAATAAACGATTTGAGGTTATTACGATTTTTTCACCTTCGGCTTTTTCGTTGTTTTGCAATAAATATTACACAAAATTATTTAAATTGTTATAGGAGCATTACAATTTGTTATACATACCGAAGTAATACAAAAAAATTACAATTTTACAGCTTCAACGAAATCCTATTATCACATGTAGAAATATGACTAAAGAGTAAATCACAAAGGTAACTGAACACTAAAGGGCTTGACGGATTATTCTCGTATAATTTATTTAATCTTTATCAACATATTAGTTATTAAGCATAAGTGTTGGAGTTGTAATACGTTATTTAAGAACAAAAAATGTATTTTACTGAAACGATAATATAATTTAACTTAACGTAATCTACAAAATAATAAATATAGTGGGGAAGGGTCAATTTACACAGAACAACAATGTTAAATACCCATAAAAATTTTAATCGCTTTAAAAATGAATGTTATTTTCGATTGATGTAAATTATGTTTGAATTCATAATTCCAATCAGTGCCTTTGATGGTTCTATTTGGGCCATTCATCAGTGATGTGTTCCAGCTTTTGTTTTTTAACACAATGCTCCTAATTTAACTATATACATGTTTATCTAAAAACAAAAATGGAAAAAGAAACAACAAACACCTATCGAATAATTTCTGTAATTTAAGATTTTCAAAGCTAGTTTAGCAAAACTAGCTCAGCACACACTATTATGCACAATTGATCTCTACATCAAGAGATGTGCAAATGAGATTGCAGCGTGTTTGTGGATAGTAGTGGCTGTAAGAGAACGAGAGAGATTCTAGAAAGCGATGGCGTGCGGAGGCCGTTTTTGAAAGCTGTCAATGTTTACAATAATTTCCATTAATACACGAGTGCTAGTTTCTGTATATTAATTATTAATTCTCTTCAATTCGAATTGTATGTGTACAAGAGTTGAAGAAAATGTACATATACAAATTTTAATTCATAAAATTAATGTACTTTCTGTACAATGGCATATTGATAATTGTAATTCTGTACCTTTATAAATCTTTCTGAAGGTGAACACACACAGACACTCGAAACGTTGGGAATAAATAATACACAAAACGTAGGTTTCATACATTGGTATTTATTGTTATAAAAACTGACTGTCTTCAAAAAATAATTGGAATACGGTTGAAACAAACTTGTTGTGACAAAATTTCAATTCTAAGACTTTTTGCTTTCTTTTTTTATTAGCATTTATATTTGCAAGTTACTGTTAAATGAAGCTTTCTCAAGGACACCAGGACAAGCACCTGAAGCAGTAACATTAGGTTTATCTGCAGACCATGAACACTTTACATTTTTTAAAAGAGAAATAAACCGGTTATAGTACTAAAGCGGCCATATCACGTGTACCGAGTCTTACGATACACACGAAATAGCAAACTCTACTAAAGAATACTATTGCTTCTCTTTGCATAGTATACCTACGAGCTGAGGAATCGTGTAATTGCAACTAGTCAACGTCAGTCTGGCATGCTGCAGTCCGTATTCAAGAGGATGCATTTTGTTTGGTATCAGCTTACAACCTCCGTATCGTTATGGAGAAAGGACACGCAACGGTTAACGGGTTGCGTTTACACAGAACTGGAAATGACAACGTGGGGGGGCACGAAATGCTTTTAGAAATTCAAAAGGCTCTCACAGCTCACGTGCGTTGTAATTTGTTCCACATTTCCATGGAATAGATAGGCAGAACTAATGCGAACTTAATAATTGCATAAACTCTAGAGTTAGCTTTCGGTTATGATGTGAAAAGAAGGTCTCATAAGGCAATTTGCCATAACAACCAAAAAACAAATAGAATGTCAATGAAGGGCCCTTATTACATTCTGGAGATCAAGTGGATGAGGAGGAGAAATTCGCCGGCTGGGATCCCCTGGGGGCGCGGGTGGCCAAATGAGATCCTCAATTTGTTGGGGATTTAGCCCCGATCCTCATTCACAAACGGTTGGGCCGAGGCTCCACTGAATTTCGGCGTCCACGTCTTCTCTCATGAGCTCTCCCACCATTCACTCGCGCACTATTGCACATCAAGCGAACTACGGAGAAGAGAATTTCATACTCTCTTCCAACATGGTTCTACTGGTCAATTATCTGCACTGCTAATTTAGAATACAGTGCAACAGTGGGAAAACTAGGCAGCCACTGATCATGAGAGAGGTTTTAAAGGTTTCATTACCCAATAACATTTGAAAAAAACCAATGACAAAAACAATTGTACTTATCCGCCATGAAACATCACACACAGGTTTTTACGTGCAATAAAAAATAGGATTATGATATAAGAATGCAAAAATTCGATTATGTTGTTAAGCAATTTCTCATCCTCGGTGTTGCGGCTATATTCTAATAGGACGTTACTGCTTGTCACACAGCCAAAGTCACGCGTCGACGAAAAGAAGCTTCAGAATTCACGTGCGCGGTTCCAGAACAGCCGATTTCTGCGGCTCTAGGATCACATTTTCCACATACTACATTAACTTTATTAGTTAACGACTTTTATTTAATAAATCTTTTAAAACAATTACTAAAGTGTGCCTGTGGCATGAGCTTTCTGAGGCTCCAGAAATAGGGTCCGATCTGCCAATACTAGGCGAAGATCGTAGACAAGGAAGTTAAATAAGACAAACAGAAGGATTTAGTTCCACACGCTCTGACCTCCGGTGACCCACTTCTGCGTCACAGAATTCACACACCGGATGACATGAAGTCGTTTGACGCGTATTGAGTGAAATGAGGTTGAAAATGTTTCGACTGACAAACTATTTCTCGAAGTTTAGTATCGTTGGCGTTCTCCGTTCGTACTTACTTTGAGTCGTGTTAAGAGGGTGTGGTTGTGAGTGGAGCGATGTGTAATTTGAAGTTACCATTGTGTGTGGGTCGGTTGGGGTCTTGGCAGAAGAGCGCAATACCCGACACGAAAAATCCCCTACCCATTATACCCCCCGCACGGGGGAGGCGTGGTCACTTCGGTGGCCGCGTCCTCTGGTGGTGAACGCGGCGACCACCCGGACCTCGAGCACGCGGCCCCATCTCAGGTCGTTAGCCTAAAGGTGTAGGCAGTGAGTAGGAAAGCCAAGCTCCGGGCCGTCGGCTCAACCCGGCGGTCCCTCAGTTGGACCCCTGGCGCGTTGACCTAGAGTCCGTCCGACCTCATGACAGGATTGGGTGAAGGATGCCCCTCGGGGTGCTCTGGATCTCACATTTAGAAGTCCGGCTGTTGCTTTACCTTCAGCCAGGTTGTCACTGGTAACGGCTTCACCCAGGTCGATAGCCTTAAGTGTTGGCAGTGGGAAGACGGGTTGGGGGCCCCAGGCCTGCCCGGGAGAAATCCCGGGTGGCCCCCAGTTGGGCACTTGGCTTCGTCGTGGCAGTGGCCCGATACTCTGGGCAAAGAGGAGGGACGCGGTGATCCCGGCGCATGTGAGTGGCGCGTCGTCATACAGGCGACATTGACTCCGGTACCAGTCCAGATAACTGGTAGCTCCGAGCTGGCGGGGCGGCCCTAGACCCAGGCATTGTATGGGGAGGTTGCCGCGAAGGCTAACTGCGTTCCGGCGAGATCTGGATGTAAGTCGGATGGTGTACTTGTACACCGGATGAGGGTGAGAGTTAGAGGCTAACGCCTAGGCATCCACCCTGGGGCTTCGGCCCCCTTATAAAGTACAAGTGCTATGTAGATAAGCACGAATTTCATATATACCCATTACACCAATTGAACCAGTTAGTGGAAATGCGTGGCACTGCGAAACTTTTCTTCTTCTTCGTATTGCTGTTCAATAAACACAGATTTTCGAAGAAAGTGCGTTTAAAAAATATAACAAGTATTTTGGGAAAGAAAACTGCTTATTTTCTCTCTCGACCTGCACCAATCTTTCATCTTCTGAACAGCACTATCGGACTTTAATCCTGATATGCGTCCCGCTTTACAGCTCTAAAAAAATTTAAACAATTATGTTCATGTTTTTGTGCAAACGAAAGGGACGATAAATTCACAGTGTAAATCAGCCTAATGGTCTCTGAGTTGGAGGAGTTCGCCATGCTTTCGTTAGTAAAGAGCGCAGTTTCAAAAATGAACTTTTATGAGGTTGGCTGGTGAAAATACACAGAGAAAGCCCGAAGTTGCTATTGCTGTAAATGGTTGTAATTACACTGCAGGAGGAAATTATAAAAATTTCTTCGTAATTTTCATTTGTAGAAACCGCCGGCTGGAACAAAACTAAGGTGTGAAACGCAAAATAGTAAATTCTTTGCGAAACCTCCCAGAACAGTAATTTCCGCTTCTGTGCACCGCCGTTCGGACAGCAAATGCAACTTAGAAAGCTCCTTCCAGCGGTTGCGCTATTACAATTTGCTGCAACAATTCGCTAAGACAGCAACAATGAATTTGCAGTAGAAACTGCTAAACAATGAATGTATCACGAAATGTAATGCGAAGACATTTTCAAATGCTTCGTTGTCTTACCGTAATTGGTAGTAATCGTTGTGAACAAAATTTTGTTTAATTTTAGAAAGTATCCATCAAAACAGTAACGTGAAGAAGTAAATTTTTTACTGACGAAATTGAGTGTCAAAAATATATTTTACTTTTTTCTAATAAACTGACAGAAACGTCACTCAAAAACCCAGAGAAACTAAAAAAATATCAAAACCATGAAACAGTTTCGATTCCGACAGAAAAATGCAGTGATTTTGGAAACAAGTTAATCCCGGTTTTCGTTTGATTGGAATGAACATTACGATGAGCTTGAATGACCTGCCCTTAACGATTTCTTGCACGTGATAGGAATAAACCCTAAGCGCAAATGCTCTCTTTTGTGAAGCCGAATTTTCTGTGATTTGGTAATCATTTACACTTAGCCCGATATGTTGAGGTCAAGATTTTTTTAAGCCTATGATTACAATTTACTATCAACAGGCATCACTTTCTGAACGTAATTAAATGCCTCATGAGCTTTGAATTTGCACGATATCTAAAACTGTCCTCCTCTTGCACAAATGTTGCTGCCTCTTCACAAAGCTGTTTCTGCACTTCTGTTTCGAAGGCCATCTTCAAGTTCGAGTCTGTTTGCCCCCCCCCCCGTGTCAAATTTTTTTCTTTCCTCTCTTTGGTGGCAATTCTTCTTCCGCAGAATTAGCAACTTACGACTCTCGCTCGTCGTCTCCGAAAGACAGATTTCTTCTTTGCACTTTTTACGACCAATTTATCACAAAATTGTACACCATGATTGCATTACTTAAGGTCAATTGAAGACCAAAATTGGAATTCTTTTTTTACAATCGAATTATATGTAATTAGGGATTAGAGCTGATAAAATTGAATGTGGCGAGGTAATTTGAAAGGGAAATTTCAAAGTCAAATAATACAAGGATGTTGTAAGAACAAAAATGTTAATTTCACTAACGTAAGTTGCGTTAATGCAATGCTCACAACAATCTCATTCTGTTGAGGCGCTGCACTGCCGCGCTCTCAATGACACTAGTCGATTGTGTACCTTATTCGAGTGATCTACTTCTCTACAGTAAAATATTGTGGCGCCGTTGTGGTGAAGCAAGCACTCACGGATACAAGCTCTATAAATACAAATCAATAACAAACAGAATGTACTTATGTGTTCAGGAGGTTACTCTGACCCTTCAGTCTTCCCTTAGCCATAAACCTACTGCTTCTTGTACCTCCACCCAAATACGGTGGTGAAAGAGAAGTGGTCTCCAGGGTGGTGACAGTCGACTGCTGTCGAGGGCAAAGATTTAATTCATTTATTAATGTTCCGGGCGCCTCGACTGACAAGGTCGTTAGATCCGTAAATGATTTTTTTCCTTGGGAGGTGGCAGTGATCTTCCTTTGCTGGATGGTGAGATCCAGCGCCGACGTACCGTCGGCTAGCGGGGTTTTCTCCAACCAGGTATCTCCCACCACCAGGCACCTCCCCAGACAGAAGAGCTCTAAGCTCCCGACTGGTCTCCCGGCGTGTGGGGTGGTGTAGTGAATGCGAGCGTATGTGTAAGTAAGGCGTGAGGATAGACATGAACGGGAAGGAAAAACAGCGCGGGGTCCGTAGTTCGTTTATTAGGGTACTGCTCCGGCATTCGCCTGCTATTATTCGGCGAAACTACTGAAATACACAGATCAGAGCAGCTGGCAACTACAATTCTTCTGCAGACGACAGAAATCTATAACCCAGGACCTCTCTGACTGGGCAATGCAGTGACATCGGTTGATGCCACGAGCCGCCTCTCCCGGTCTGAGGGCGAGGAATGCAGATTGGAGAGAGAGGAGAGGGGGCAGGTGGTGCATGGGGTGGAGGGCAGGGTACTGGAGAGAAGTGAGGGGGAGGTGAGGCAGGAGATGTCAGGGGGTTGAGCGTTGAGTTGAAGCCAGGCCAGTTGGGGTGAGTCGTGGTACGATGAGGACATGGGACGTGGGGAGGTGAGAGGAGGGATGCAGTGTTCTGTGGTGCGAGCACCGTGGCGGGAGGGGTGAGGGGGGAGGGGACGCGTTGTGTGTTGAGGTGAGGCGGGGCCCCGAGATCATCACCTGCGCTGTTGACGGAGCGCCTCTCGTGGTCGTCGCTCGAATTAGGCAGCGGAGGGGAGCCCCCCTCCCCCTCCCCCTCCCCCACGCCCACACAACCACAGGCAGCGCACGTGGCCTCCGCCAATCAGATTCTCTTCTATTTACATACAACGAAATGGTCTCAAACACCTTATACAGCCTTCAATCGGGTCAACTGTTATTGCCTCATTGTAAGACTTATTTCTATAAATAAACCCGAGTTATTAAAATTAATCAATCCTAAATGATTTGGTTTCTGTGATGGACTTAAACAAAAGTTAATAGTAGAGCAGAGTTCTATAACACTTCATTTATTCTTAATTCATTCAATAATATGTTCAATATTAACTTCAGCATTAACTTCAATAATTCACAATCATTCACAACAATATTCATCATTCTTTACTACGTTTTATATTCATCTAATTACTGAGTGACGAATATTATGAAAATTAGGTTATAAAACAGTATATACTTTTTCGCAATATTTGCAACTTTTGTACTTTTCAAAACATGATAGTTACAATGAAAATGAGATCTGAGCCATTATTAAGTGTCCTTTGCTTCTACATCTGAAGGAGTTGAATAATCTTCATGGTTCTCCAATGCTTACAAAATGTTGATTTCTTAGAACTGACCATATTTAAAGTTATGGATATTGTAATGAAAATGAAAACGTTTTTACTATACATTTTCCACACATTAATTTAAACAAACATAATTTTCCGACACTGGAGTACATCTTAACTTTTATCGCAAAAACATGAGTGCGAATAATCATATACTTCGTAGTTTTATTTAGTTATAATTGGAAGTGAACAATGTATATTTTTCTTTATGCAACCAGATATTATAAATATTGTTCTATTTGACGTGTAACGTGTTGTGCCACTCGACTTGTTTCCTAGTGACAAATCTTGTACACTGACCTGCAGATTCTCGTAGGTGCGTGCTAGCAAAGAATCAACCCACTATCGCAGCAGTATATCTCGAACGAAACAACCTATGCAATCTCAGTCTTTATATTTTCTTTCACGCAACACAAAGCACGTCACAATGCACGACTCAGTTAACGACCATTAACAACACAAATAAACTAAATAAGTCAAACGAAAATCTCGCATTTTAAACAACAGGCAGTAACGCTAATCTTCCTAAATAAAATTGGGTCGGTAATTATCCTGTTATTGCCTTTTGAGACGTGAATTGTTGTCAAATTGTAGACACGTGAAATAGTAGCACTGCTTGGGGGTAAGATCCGTTTACTTCAAGTAAAAAGGCAGGAACAAAGATCGCTCAGTTTCTGCTTGATAACCAGGAACGAAGCGCGCAAGTTTCTTAGCGTTTTCCCAATTTCTTCATTGTCACAGAAACGCGTTAAATAATACACATTACTATTACAAATAACAAAAGTCTAACAAAAACTAGGTAAATTCTGCATTCTCCCTGTATTCTTTTCTGTTGTGGACTGCCGTTAATTTTCCAGAAAAGCTAGACATACCATATGCAATATTTTAAGCAGAGGAAACTAGTGAAAAGAAAATAAACGAAACAGCTTGAAACTATTTGAAGAATCACGTGTTTAGAAACATTATTTGTAGACGACGATAAACACAACGTGTTGTATTAGTGCTATATACTTTTTGAAGAAGGAAGGAAACAAGCAAGCATTCTTTGGGGTTCAAGATTATATTCATGAACCCCATCTCCAAAAAAAAAAAACAACTGGTGTTAAAGAACACATCCGTAATTTTTTCCTGGTTGTTCCCGGTCCACCTACTGGCTGGATTGTTAAATACGATTAAGAAGGAAGTTGCTTGCAGGGATTTTCAATTCATTTGTACGCATAAAAAACAAAATAAGCTACCCGTAGCCCATTTTACCTCGTCCTTGTGAGCGACTCGCGTTGTTTCCTCATCGCAATTCAAACGCCCCTCCGGCAACATCGAGTCGCAAGAAACCTCAACCTAGGGAGAGCCTCACTGAAAGAAAAGAGAGCTGGTTCGCTCTTGTTTCCAATTATTCACCGCAACGCAGTCCAACCGCAGAATTCATTTTGCAAAGGATAACGGGAGGGTAATGAGGGGAGGGGGCGGCAAAGGGAAAGTTGATTTGAGTCAGCGTCCACCGCCAGGAGCGCTAGTTACGCGGATTAAAAGCCCCCGATATCTGCGAGCCACTACTACCAAATGTCCCGTACACACTCTGTGGGTCCAAATACCACAGTGGGATCTCCTCAGAGCTCGTCTCTCGCCATAAGGCCCGTTTGGACCTGAAAAGAAATGTATGGAGCTTCTCATAAATTTACAAACTTCCCTCTTGAGTGGACTACGCAGACAAGTTTCTTCAAAATAAATTTGAGAATAAAGTATTCGAACAAAGCTTTGGATGTTTGATGTTTTTTGTCAAGCGCGGGAACATTGTAGCCGCTCACAGGTTGGTGTAAACCAAATGAAGAATGTAAAAACATTTCTATAAAAAATAACCTTTTTTTTTCTCAACTCGAAATTGCCATACTTTTGACGAAATTTGCAGAAATTCCCAGAGTAGTTATTTTCATAACATCACTTGTGGTTATACTGCGATTTTTCTAAGAGCGACTCTCAAGGAAACTCAAATCCCATCTTCGCGATGGAATATGTCACGGCATTTCGCGTATTTTCTCGGTCTTGCCGGTAGAAGTCGCATGATCGCAAGCACTGCTTCATACGGTCGCGATCGTGCGAAATCTAGCGGAACAACAGAGAAAGACGCGAAATGCCGTGACATATTCCATCGCAAAGATGGGATTTGAGTTTCCTTGAGAGTCGCTCTTAGAAAAATCGCAGTATAGAAAATTATAGAGGACGTTTGTGAGTCGCATAGCAAAGAGTGGACTTATTTCAGAAGCTTCAAAACACTACTGAAATTTGATTAGACTATGCCGTGAATAAAAGTCACTCATCGACTAAATATAATGAAGATAATGTTAAAAATAACGAAAAATATATCTTGATGGGTTGTTCAGACGCTATATTTATTTCTGCAGATTCCGTCACGAAAAGGATGTCTATTTATTTTGCAAAACGTTGAGCATCATCTGCGACAAGGCGAGAGCGATACGTATACATGTAAGCTTTTCGACTTTGGGCGCCCGTGATTGTTTATATTAACTTATTACAAAACGTTTTTGGCCGGACTCAAACTAATAAACTCATGAGTGGAATAGCCATATTAAGTGCGTGAGGTGGATTTTTCATGGTCGAGATTGAATTTTCAGTAACACAAAATTTGTATTTATTTTTAATATAAAAGCGTAATGTCTATTTGTTGAATAATAAGCGGCACAACTACACTATTTTTGTTTCCACAAGCAATTTTCATGGCACAGACAGCGAACGTCGTTTGTTTTCTCCTTGGACCTCCTTTTGGTGACTGATGTGCATACTAATTTTCTGGGAAAATGTAGAGGTATTTGATTTTCCCCCTTTTACTTTCTGTCGAAGCGTTTCTGGCTTTGAAAGACTCTAAACAAATGAAATATCCGCACACGTTCATTTCGTATCCAATAGGGATTTTAGATTCTGCAATGCATACCGCGGAGAACAAAGGAATGGTTGAGCAAAACAGTAAAGGTATTATTGTTTAGAAGAATTCTTTGTTCCGCGGAGGGCTAAATGTGAAAAATAAAATTCAAAGTAAAAGTGCATTCAAATTTAGTTTCAAACTGCGAAGAAAGTAATGATTTTGCTAGTCTGATTTCTCACACTCGCTCCAGGCAGTTCCTGTTGGGCTTAGTATTACTATCAAAAGCTAAAGCGTGAAACGAATATGCTTGATATCTAATCCTGGAATAGTGGTAAACTCCTTCTAAACAAGACAATAAGATGGCAGAAGCTGAAAAAACACTCTGCCTCAAAATAATTGAGGTCAAAGAGGATGTATAGCAATGAAGTGCATTCGCTGCAGTCAGAGTGAAGGATGCCTAATCTTCTCGAAGTGGGTACATTTATTCAAGAACTTTCGTCGTCATCAATAAAAAACAAAAGTCCCTTATGCCAGTTCATTCTGTTTGACTACTGTTCTCTGCTTTTACTTTCTAGCGAGTGTTTAGGGAAATAAATGGTATTGTTGTTTGGGAAAGGGGGATGAAAATAAGTTCATCTCCAAAACTCTGAAGCAATAGCAGCTCTAGAAACGTCACCAGCAACTTTTTGATTACGAACCTAAGCTTGTGGAAATGCTGATAAAATATTTTTCACGTTATTCGAGGATGAAAGAATGTTCGTCATCTTTGGCAACTTAGAAATGTTTAGCTTCGCATCGATCTTTAATCAGGAGACTGTAATGGCGACCAAGTTGGCCTTCGCCTTATGGCTTACGAGGGCCCCTTTCGGCCCCCTGAGGAGCGCCCGTGTCGCCCTCTGTCGGAGCGCCGGCGAGGCCGGAGACCGATAATTCGGAGATGAAGTTAGCGAAGCCAAGTTGCTCCACACAGCGGTGGCGGTGGCGAGGCCGGAGGCGCCAACAAATGCCTAACGCCACCCGAAGCGAACCGGAAGCGGCGGCTCCCCACACCCCCCACACGCCCCTGCGAAGCACGATACAGTCCGCTTTACTCATCTCCAGGCGACGCAAGGCTTCTCTCCACTGAACAACGTTACCGCAACCAACCTTGTTTGGCTACTGAGAAGTAATGCAGAGAGAACGTTCTAGTGCATGCTCTGTGAGGTGATCAATCTGTCTACATAGCGCATGAAGAGTCGACGACGTAACTGAACGTTAGGACTGAGACGGATGATTTTCATTTTTTTAATTATACTGCTATAAAAAGAAACTGTTCCCAAACCGGGAACTAGATATGTTGAAGATTAATTCCGAAACCTTTCATTCCATTTTTATGATTTTTAATGCAAATGAGATTAATTGAAGCCATGAACGTCTGCTGTAGTGAAGCCAACGAAAAGAGTTGTTACGGCTGTGCAATGCCAACTGGAATTTTCGTTAAGAAAATGAACTCTTAAAAAACGTCCCCTACGAGAATAATTTCCTGAAGGCTTGTACTGCAAGGCGCGAAAAAATAATAGTATATTATGCAACTAGTTTATAATATTAAGCTTCATCGCATGAGTACATCACTTAAAAAAAAGCGCAACATTAAGAATGAGTTTTCAAATTTCTACGAATGCAATAAAGCAACACCATAATAAGTGGCTTAGTTATTTTTGTGAAACATAATTATAAGTTATAAAGAATCAAAGTTAAATATTGGAAACCACTTTATTGTAGCAGAGTATTTGACATATGTGCGAAAAATGGTGGTCGGCTGTTGAGTTAACCGCTAGCTTTCCACGATTCTCACTGCGATAGGAAGTATCTGTGATGACAGAATTATTTGTGTCATAAACGACAAATGTCTCATGATCTATGCCAAAAGGTATTCTTGTTTGAAGGATTTCTTGAAAGTAAAAAGGTCGTTCAGGGAAATCATCACTTTGCAAGTTCTTTGGAGTAATATTAACATCCGTCTACTGTACGACCGTTCTTTTGTATCAATCTCTCCCCTCTTTCTTTGTCTCTAAGAATCTGTCAATCTGCCTCGTCTGATTAATCTTTCTGTTTCTCGATATTGCTCTCCTTGCCAATTTGTCATAGGTCGTTCTCTGTTTATCTCTCTCCATTAGACTATTCCCCTAAGTGCCTTTCTCTTGCTATTCCCTTTCTCGTCCTTACACCTTTCTCTCTCCATCGCCTTCCGCGTGTCAGTTGTTTCTTCCCCTTTCCTCGTCGAGAGTCTCCTGCGAAGGGGCCTCGGGCGCTTCCGAGAATGAAATTCTACAGAAGAGAATACGATACCTTTCCATCTCTGCGTAAAACCAGGACGCGGGGAGACCGCGCGAGGCGGTGGCTTGACAATACGGGAAGTTCTCCATTCGCAGAATTCCACTAGACGAAGAGAAAAATGTGGACTCTTTGACGTCCGAATAGCGATTCCTTCACTAAATATTTTCGATATAGAAATATTTGAGAAAAAAATAGATTAAAACCTGTTAGCTGCAATTCACAATGTAATATATTGTGATATGTAGTAAATACGAGTCTCTCCTGAGAGCAACAGGACGAGCCTTCGCTGCCAGTCGTTTCTCCACTAGTTCCACAGTCGCATCTGCATACGCTGAAATACAAGATGTTCAAAATAGAAATATTCAGGCAGAAATAGAAGCAAAGCAAAGCAAATCAGCCTGCGGTGTGTTTGCATTTCATTGATCACAGAAAAAGATTATTTTACAAAATGTTAATAAAATGTACTTCAAAACCGCATAAATCTAGAAACTAAAAATTTAATTGTACAGTTCTCGTGTTTCATGACGTACATATTTCTCCTTGAATTTCAGCGAAAAGGAAAAATGTATTAGTAACGGATTTACTACAAAAAGGTCACCCCGCATCCCTCAGATGAGTCGCCTTTCATGTGTCAATGCGCACTCGAAGCTCCTCTGTTTCTCTCTTGCGCGAAGGACCTTGTCACACGCTCCGAAATAAACAGGAATTCTATGGAATTGCATTCACATCTTCTTTTACGAATCATAAATCACGTTCAAAATCTCGTGCAGATACAAAGACGAAACGAAAACATCGCCGATGACATGATAACGGTAATATTTCATGCCCGCGAATACATTATGCGCCAAAGTCTCCTTCCTGTTACATCATCAAAAGGTTTGCGATTTTCAAACGAAATACTTGTGAATGGAATTAAAAGCGTCTATATATTAGCTTTTTCTTTGAGTGGAGGCTTCTAAATTTCATTTCAGTCAGCACGCGGAGAGACAAGCAGTGGCAGAGGATGCGGGCGGGCTGGGGTGGCGACCAGCGCCGCTAATTCCGTTAGTCTCCGCGGCGGCGCGGCGATCATCCCTCGGCAACGCCACCCCCACCCCCACCGCCGTCGCAGTCTCTTCCCGCGCTCTCGCGGAGATCTTCCTCGAACCGCCCACACAGAGCCGTTCCCATCTGCGGCCAGCAGGCACCACCCCCACCGCCCCCACACAAGCACAGCCTCTCCCGCTCTCGCCCCTGCCGCCGCCGCCGCCCTCATCGCCCCTCGAACCGCCAACGCAGATGGAGCTGCTCCCACCTGCGGTTCAGCAGTGAGCGCCGCCCATGTTCCCCTCCCTCCTCCCGCCAAAGCTGACGTTCCCTCGCTCCCCCCCTCATCTGCCCTTCACCCCTCCGCCCCACCCTCGCCCACCCTCTCGCCAATCCTCCACACCACACGCGCCCTACCCTCATTCCTCACAGCTGGGAACAACCCTCGCGGTCGTCAATACCAACGTTTCCATCTACCGCTCTCTCCATCTGTCCCCGCCACCTTGGTGCAGCTCTGCGGCAATTTTCGCTGCCTGCATGGTATTATTATATTATATTAGTATTATATTCGGTTAATACAGAGAGCGAAAGGTCAATAGTGGGTTTATCACCATTCTTTCTAACGTTTAAAACATTTTCATATGAGTTATACAGGGATTATGTCACAATTACATGTCATAGCCACGGAACAGAGGAAGAAGGCAGTTTTTTTTCTGCAATGTTTCATTTTCCATGAACTCTGCGCCAGTGTATGCAACAAATCGATATATTAATTAATTTAATCCGAGTAGCTCGTGAAATTTGTGACGTTTTCTCTTCGTCAAATTTTTTTTTGCGCCGCCTGTGTTAGCTTTACAAGCAGCGAATTTAATCACTAAACGAATTTCAAGGGCTGAGACCGTACAAACACTGCCGAATATGAATCCGGAAGTTCGAGGAACATAAAGAATCCACCGTGTCATTTCAAACCCAACGCAGGCGTTTCCAAATACAGAATAAAAATGCAACCAAGGCGTTAGGCGGAAAATTCAAAACACCAAAGATATTATTCTATGTCGCTCGGTGCTTCCTCTCCAAGAGTGATGAACGAGGGAAAAGGGGACAATGAGTTAGGGGTGGGGGCGTGTGTGTGGGCGTGGGACGATGGTCACGTCAGATCCAACACCAAGCCCGAACACCGAAAAGCTTCACTCTCTCACTATCACACTCTCTTACACTTTCACTCCCTTTCTCATTTTCTCTCCCTCTTGCTCTCGTTTTCTTTTGCTTTCGCTCTCTCTCTTTCCCTATCTCCTTTTTTCTCTGCCTCACTCCACTTCTCTGCCTCTTCCCAATCTCACCTCTCGTTTTCCCTCCCTTTCTCTCACTCTTGTACACAGACGCACACTGGCACATAAATGAAAGGAGTACGTTACAAAATACACAGATGAAGTTACAAGTAGATGACTCGGACTTGTCATTACCACTTTCCATTTCAAAATTTGGCCTCCGGTTCATTGCGCTCAGTGTCGGCGCCTCTCTTGGGCAGATGGAGAGATCGCCGCAGACCCCGTCATCCAGAGAACGCGACAACGACATGCACGAGCATATATTTTAAGCAGCAACTGGAGGCGGAGCGGCAACGTGTTCCCTTCGCTCCAAAGCGCCGAAGCAGCGCTGCAGTCGCTTGCGAAAGAAACATTTCATTGCGCGTGAGGCCCTCGCGCCGCCGGTCGGGGCCCTGAGTGCGGGGAGGGTGAGAGAGTGAGAGAGGATGAGGGAGAGGGTGCAGGAGAGGGCGCCCCTCGCAGCGCCTGGGCTCAGCCCCCCCGGTCCCTCTCTCCTCACTCCTAGTCGAGCGGCCTCCCGGATCAATGCTCGCTTCGCCCTTCCATCGATGACGCCTTCACTGCCGGACGATTACGGCAGGTTGAGCTACACGGCAGACGTATGGAGGAGAAGCCTCCCGGATCAGGGTCGCCTCGCATGTTTCTCAACCATTGAGAGAGTGTGGATCATCGGAGGGTTGAGCGATGCAGAGGGCAGGTGACTAGACATGGCGATGACGGCTGGAGCGAAGAGATAACGAGGGAACGGAAGGACGAGCGAACAACCACAATGATTGAAACCAGCAGTCTCAAAATGGTCAGAAGTGTGGGCGGTCGCATCCCCTACAGCAAGTTGATAGCTACGTGCCGTTCCTCCATTTCCTCTCTGAGCCACAGACGCGCTGCGCTGCCCTTAGCCACCGCCCAGGGGCCGCCCGCCCGCTCGCCGCAAGCGCTCCGACAGAGGCGCGGCTCTTTAAGCCGATTGGCCCCTCCCCTCCCCTCCCCTCCAAAGAGTTGCAACGCGCTGAACGAGGAATAAAGGGGCGCCGAGAAAGTTGGCGCTGCGGTTCAGGGCCAATGGACGTTCGTGGTTTACTAGTGGGCAACCCAATGTGTGCGGTGGAGTCTCCGGTTGAGGTTGGCTGTGGAGAGAGAACGATTACATGTTCATAGACTGCGTTCGGATCAACGGAAGCATTCAGGGGAAACGCATCAGAACCAGGTCGAAATCTACCGCTGACTGTAGGCGAATGGTAACGGCGGTTGCTGTGACCGGTTGTTTTTGCCTACCAATGCCAGAGGAACGTCGGAGCGGTGCTCCAACCAACGGCCACAGACAGCGAACCTTTGCGCACTGCACCACCCCACATGTCGCGAGGTTATCGATTCTCCCCGCTGGGGGAGAGACCTAGAAGGGAGAACCTCCAATTCCCGACATGTAGATGGACACCGGATCGTAGCATTCAGAAGAGGAGGATCACCACCATCCCCCAGGATAAAGCATTCACTACACTAACAGGATAATCGGTCATAGCAGTGGACGTGCCCGGCGACATCAATCTACAAACCTCAGAGAAGACGCTCTTCAGGGAAAAGGCCTCCAGTTCCCCTTAGTGATCTGACAATGACACCCGATGCCATGCCACACATGTGCCACAATCGCGTCCTAATACTATCCATTGCTCCCGTCACAAAACGCATGGCCTCGCAACGTACAACAACGGTGCCACAGTTGCCCAATGACCGCTTTTTGTTATGGAGGAGGGTACAGTCGTGGAATTATTTTCCATACATTTCAGCTCTACACCGAACTTCTTCCGATGAATGACCGTTTCGCTTCCAATGAGAAACCTTCACATCTTACAGAATAATGTTACTAATTTTATGGAAACTCAAAATGTTTCCAGAAACTGGAAAACTATAAACGATCTTTTACTACGTATTCAGGGGTCAGAAAAACAATATTATTTCGTGATTTTGAATTTGAAAGAAAATTAATAAATTTCATGCTTCTAAACGAGTTTAATTATATCTACAAATATAATACTTGCGCGTGGATATTCACATACACTAGTTGGCGTTTCGTGCATAGTAGATTTCTCGGTTGCACAACTCACAGATAATCCGAAATAAATGTTTGGGATGTAACCTCTTTTCGATGTAATGTCATTCAATAATCAAGTTATTTCTGAAATAGCAATGAATGAAATAAATTTGAAATCAAAGAGATCTCTTGGTGTGAACGCGTTCAGTTTTGATAGCCACAATTGTCAGATCTCGAACTACATTTAAGTTTTTTACTGTTGTTTTTGTGGTTGTCATCGTAGCTTTGGTGCTACTTCTGATGTGAACTGGGACCCACCAATCTTCCTCCTCAACAGAGTAAGAGTAGTGAAAATAATATGTATACCCCACCACCATTTCAATGTCGTTCATGATTTTTTGGTCCATTTCTATCCTTATATTACTCATGAAGAGGGTTGTAATTTTTTAACACGAATTAGGGAACGCAATGTAAAATTTAATAAAATTGCTACGAAATGAAATATATAAAATTAGGAACGTTAGATTTCGTAGAAAGGAACAATTCAGCGTCGCGAAGTATCGTCGGTTTCTATGGACGCGTATTTGAGGGAGACATACCAGTTCGCTAGAGAATAGACGCCTGCATAAAGGCCGGAAATAGTAACGTGGCATTCGGATTTTAACTCCTAGTTAGAAGCGAATTCAGGATATTGAATGTTTGGTGAAATCTGCGGAAGGAACTTCAGCAAATTTATCTAACTTAGCACAAGAGATGTAAACGGACAGCGTCGTTTGGTGAGTGTCAATTCAGCTGCAGTTGAATGTATGGGCGTTACCAACAATCGCGGGCATTTATTTATACATATGGTGTTGCTGGAACATCGAGTTTAGTATATGCATACATTTTGATTCATGTTTGTTGGAGGATTTGGGGAAAAATCTTATTTTAATTGCCTATATTTTACTCAAAAACTCAAAATTATGCACAAACCAGTATTATTTCCAAAAACATTTACGTCATTAATTAAAGAACTAATTGTTTATAACAAATTTAATTCCAATAATAAAGTGCTATCTTTAATAGTATTCTAGGAAAAGTACAAAAAATTGTGTTTCTGTAATTTCTAAAAAGTAAAGTTATCAGTAAAAAGGAACGAATATTGTTTTGAGTGTGTTTCACCCTCTTCTTATAGGAACTTCAAAGACCAAAGGTAATAGTCGAATAAGGGGTGAAAAGTGCCGCAACCAAATTAATAATCACGATTATATGAAAGAGAATAAAAAGTGCCCTAGATTCCCAAAAAATCCTGAATGAAATTTTTGAAATTTTTCGACGTGATAACGTTAGAGTACTGTCTCAGTTTTCCCCCGAAAATGTGTCTTATAGCATTCTATAACATATCTTCTTTTTCAGATTTTTAAAGAATGTGGAAGACAGTGAAAAATAATTAAAACCAATTTAATCGGTTTAAAAATTTGAAATTCGCTCCAAAATGTGGTTGAACACATCTTTTTTTTTACCATTGTATCCGGA
>JAHLJT010002630.1:33425248-33442793 GCA_031308135.1 Acheta domesticus
GTTGTTTAATTCTTCCAAGAATTTTTCTGGATGTTGAACATAAATTTTAATGCAATAATATTGAGGCAAGATGCGAGCGGTTTACATAAGGTCATTTTAATTGATTTAAATTTGATGAATATATTTCAGGTACATAATAAATGTTTAATTAATCGTCTGAACTTGAAGCTCACTGCATGGTTGAATGAGTCACAAGAAGAAGGGGAACTGCCGCATTCAAATTGCGCCCTTTGCGAATCGCGTAATCCGGTCCGGCGAGCGCAGTTTCCGAGGCGGGAAATCGCGGGGAGGGCGCCGTGCCTGCCCCCTGGCGGCGCTGGGGGGACTAGGCGCCGGACGGGGCGGGGTAGGGCGGGGAGGCCTAATGGGTCGAAGGAGGCATGTAGCCTTTGTTCCGAGAACGCAGTGCAGAAGGTCTGCTAAACGGTTTAGCCATTTGTGGGACGTGGCGGCAAGCGGGAACAATCGTAAATAGCCAAAAATGTCACCTGGTGGCCCTTGCAAGGTTTCGTAATATCGATTCGCAGATTCCCTTAGAAAATCGCGGTCGCTGAACCTATTTCTGATGATAAAGGATGTTTTGAAATGTACAAACCTTAAATTTGCATTAAATAAGTCACTTTCTGTTCTAATATTCATTATAATAAATTATTAATATGATCGTCTGATTTTGTCCGGCCATTTTTGACAGGTTATTACTAATTTAGTTTAAAAAATTATTCTATGAAACCGCAACTACACGTTTTACGATTTCGTATTTTTAGGATGGTTCTGAATTCCTGTTTCGCCTGACTCCGAAACTGTCTATTTGTTGCAGTTCGTTAATTTACTGAAGGGAAACGGCAAAGTCATGCTAACGCTTCTCGTTAACTCAAGATCGGTTCTCTTCCCTCGCGTGAAAATGCATCGAACGTCGAACGTCGTCTGGCGCTCCCAGCAGCAGCCCTGCAGCAAAGGGCCTCCTGCAGGTGGCGCCACTGGATGAACCTCGACCCCTCGCCCACAGGGGAGGGGATGCGGGTTCGAGGCCTCATCAATGAGCGCGGAGCAAGAGCGGAGAGGCTCCTCCGCAGCCAACTTCTTTTCTAACCACGCGGGGATTCCCCGAAGAGCGAAGGCGCCTCCGATTCCCTCTCTCGCCCCGCCACCTCGCACACCGCCCCCCCCAAAGGCTGCCACGTGCCCCGATATGCGTTCTCTCGCGCGAACTCCCTCCTTGCCACCCCGCAGAACGCTCCCCTCAGCGCCTTCCACCCGCCATCACCCAGCTACGCTCGCCATCTGTGCTCACGCTCCCCTCCCACACATCTACATTCTCTGTTATCACCCTAACTATTCTCTCCAGCTATTCTCAAGGCCGTTCTCCAACCGTTTCTGCCCGGATTCCTCTATCTGTCCCCCCAGGAAAGAGAAATCGCCTTGGTTAACGGATTCTATAAAGGTATTAATTAATCTCAAAAATAAAGCTCTACCCAGATTTCGCAATGCTCGTACCGATGTGAATTGGGTATATTATAAGAAGTTGCGCAATGTATGTAATCAATCGATTGAACAAGAAAAACATAACTACTTCAACACAATAGCAACAGTGGTTCAAATGATCTATGGACCAAACTGAGAGCATGTGGTGTTCCTCCCCCCCCCCCCCGACAACCATCTATCAATGATCCACATCTGTTGACTGACGCAAATTTGATTAATAATTTCTTTGCAAATTCTGTTCCTATTACTAGTACTTTAAGTGATTGCGCATTGCATCCAACGATGAATGCCACTATTGAGCATATTACAGAATTCAATTTTAAACCTATAAAATTTCCACGACCTCTTATATATTCCCCGTAGTTTAACATTAACAGGAGCAGCTAGCGATGGTGTTTCTGGGTAAATGGTCTTCTTCTGTCTTCCCTGCTGTCGTAATATTCTTGTACATACTATCAACCATATACTTGCGAGTGGGGAGTTTCCATCGGCCTATTCCAAAGTCAAACAAGCCTGAGTTACTGAAGGACTTTCGTACAATCACAATGCTCCCATTTCTCTCTAAAATTGTAGAATTTATCTGTAACAAACCACTTTTGAGTCATCTTAACTCAATGGGAGCTATACCTTGTAACCAGTTCGGTTTTCGATGGGGCTATAGTGTTCTACTGCACTTACCTTTCTTAACGATCTTGTTCTGACTAATTTTGATAAAGCCAAATGTAACGATAAAGGCAATAACCTTTTCCTTTCTTGATGGCCGTCATTACTCCAAAAATCCGACTGATTTCCAAAGAATGACATTAACTTTAAATTATAAATAATAATAATAATAATAATAATAATGAAATTCATAAAATGAAAGGAAAATCCCCGAATTATAACATAGTGGAAATCATGTTTATTTGAATGGTTCTCCCTTTCATATTTTCTCTTCCTCTCATCCCAGTTTGTGTTCATCCTTTCAATGTTATGAATTACAATCGATTCCCTCTCTGATGATGATGGATCATTATTTATCAATACTAGCTCATAAACCTGCTATTCCATTATTTCGCTGCGAATATGTCAAAAATTAATCGAGAACATGAAAGGTGTCATGAACATACGAGTAAAATGCGTGTTTGAAGCTAAACATTTGTGGGAAGCGCAATATTGTTAGCAAAATAAATATCAATTGATAATATCGCAGCCTTCGTCACATCCACTCACAGAGGCGGAAGCTTCATAAATAACAAGTTTTCAGGCGCACGCGAACTCTCAGAACATAACTCTGACGGAAAACCAACAATAAACCAATAAATCTCACACACACGATGCCAGTGTGGTGTAGGCACAGAGCAATCTGGGTTCCTGCGTCTATGTCATGCGACTCGCCAAAGAGAGATTTGCCAGAACCTTTGGGACATGAGTTATCAAAAGCATTTCCTGTAAATGTTTGGGTGCACGAAGATTTTTTTTCTTGGAAGACTAGAGCCTCTTACACGTCAACTCATCACTCGGGACCGCAACCACTTCGGAGGACGAGGGGAGATCGGTTGACGCGCAAGAAAAAGAATTTAGCCAATTTCCAGAAATGTTGGAAGTGCCACAAGGGCTTCATGTAAAATATCGTCAAAATATAAATACCTTAATGATCTCCGGAAAGGTACAATTACACCTGACTATTGTATTTCCCAAGTTTCAGCTCAAAAGCTTCTAATCCGACAGACATGCGAGATATACACAAACACACACAAGCAGACTGTCCGTCCATAAAAACTATATTTTCGGATGCAAAATTGCGAGTACCTCCTGTCCATCCACACCAATCCTAAACACCTTAGAACATCACCAACAAACCTTAATCCTAATGTGTGTGTGTGCACGTGTACGCAGAATTACAGCTCAAAACAACTTTAATCACGGATTTACGACCAAAAAAGCAAGGTCGTATTGTTGAGGTCATTCCAATACTCTTCCTCTCTATACTATAGCACACGGAGGAAAAGTAATAATATCATCATAATTCTTAGTTCACCCTCCACAATAAATCGGAAATGAAAAACCACTGATTATGTTATCAAATCCACAACCGCAAGAGTACATACGTTTCTGTATTGTCACCGTTCATACGACATTTATTTGCTTCAAAATCAATGCCAATGTCAAAATTCAGTAGTATGATATTTTTTTTCTCTGTTATGAAAGAAAGAGCCAATAATGGAGACAAATTATGTCTACTACTGGAGTTCATATATTACTAAGATTTCTACGGGTGCAATTACAAAATAATATTTCGTAATATTGCATTACGACTCTCATTACACTTACGCAATAGTGATCTCTATCTTTCGCAATTTATGAAAATAATATCCACTCCGTACTGTTCAATTCTGCTAATATGGAGGGTTCGAAAACCTTATTAGGGCGATGCTCTGCGGCAAGGTTCACTACATCAATGTACCCCCATTAAAACACCTGTCACGATATTGACTTTGTATGTCTCTGAAAGACTAAAGTGTCAAGCAGTCCTCTCGCTTATCCTGATCAACCAAACTGAGCACAAACTCTTTTAGTGATCTTCTGAATCTAGTACTCTTCACTCACCTAGAGCATTCGAGTACATTACAAGCAGTAAAACGCAAACGCATTAAATCTGCAATTACAATTACGCTTAACATGGGCTATATCGCAAAAAAGGAAAAAGAATGTTCGTTACGATCTGTTCATTCAGCCGGCGGAAGCGGGCTCTCAAGAAACAGCTTTTTCCTTTAAAAAAGATACAATCCACCTCATTCGATAATCTGCAATCCACCCCTAACACTCGAAAGCCTCGTTGTGGTAACTGGCATTCCTTAAATAAAAGCAACGCGATACAGCCCTCCAGCCCCGACCACCGAGTGCGGCTGCCAACGCTGATTGCGTCGTGGGCCCGAAAAGAGAGCCTTGCGGCACGCCGCGAGGGGGCGGACGGCGCGCGCTGATTGGCCCGCCTCCTTTGACCCATTACGCCTCCCCGCCTTTCCCTCCGGCCGGCGCCTAGTCCCCGCCAGCGCCGCCAGAGGGTAGGCCCGGCGCACTTCCCACCTCGGAAACGGCACTCGCCGGACCGGATAAGGCCATTCGGAAAGGGCGCCATTTGAATGCGGCAATTACCCTTCTTCTTGTGACTCATTCAACCACGCAATGTGCTACAAGTTCAGACGATTAATTTATTAAATACCTGAACTACATCAAATTTAATCACAATTCCCCTTCTTCAGTGGGTGTCTAACAAAGAAAAGGAAAAATGAGATAACAATATAAAGAATAAGTATTATGTATATGTATAACAACAAAGACTAAGTCTTTACGATGTTACCTCGTTTTTCATTTTCTTTGCTAGAAACCCACTCAAGATGGGAAATTCTGAACCGAAAGTTCACTTTGGGCATGTGATATAAATAAATTTTATAACTTATTGTGGCTGATTAACCCTTATCTCCCATTACCAATATGGATTACCACAATATATTGAATTAGAGATTCTCCGGTCTTGCAGAAAATAGCTGGAAGAAGAATAGTATGGAAAGAGGGAGAGAAAGAGGAAGACAAGCAAAAGCCAGAGGAGCAGCCATCGATGGAACGGGGGTTGGAGGGCTCTTCCAGAACTTCACCCCGCGAATTCTCCGCCAGAGTTGTGCAACTTCTTTCTCTGCTGCGACGAGAACCCTCCCGCCCCCGCCCCCAGATGCACTCGTGCGCGACGCGGGCAGCGGAGGGAGTAACGAGCCCCCGCCCCCTCCAGCCAATGCAAACGGGGCCGGAAGACTCTCTCCAGACCCCCCCCCCTAGGCAGCGCGGGAGATGCAATTTTGCAAAGGGTTCTACAAATTCTGCGAGGGCTGATCATGCTTACAAGGCAGGAATTGCAAAAAACTGAAGTGAAAGTGAGGTGAAGTGAAAGGCACGATAAAAGTAGTGTCTCCAGAGGAAAATACTGGATGAAATTGATAAACATGCAGCTCAGAGCTGTAACGTAAAGTACAAGTTACTTGTTTTCCAGTTTTGCTTTTGCCTTGCTCGTGCACTCTTTTTTTCTAAGATTTTTGATGTTGTAGTGAGTAATGGAGAGACAGAGAGAGAGAGAGAGAGAGAGAGAGAGAGAAATAGACAGAGCTCCTTAGGCTGGACAAGATTCTAAGTTCACGACATGTGTGGTAGAGTATTGCATGTAAGCGAGTGTTTAAGTAAGGGGCGAGGATAAGACGAAGGAGGGGAAGGAAATATCTCGCGCGTTCCTTTGGTAAGATACTGCTGAGAAATTAGCCTCGTATTGATCATAGATTGCACAGAAAGCTAGCAAACAGAGCAAACTACAGATAAATGGGTGATGGGAAATTTGCCTCCATTGGGACTCAAACCGCAGGACTTCCCGCTGGAAGATGTTGTGACAGCCGTTGCCCTGAGCTCTCTTATCCGGTCACACCACGAGCTTTACCCTTATCTTCTTCTCACGAATGGAAGGCAAGGCCAGCGGTTCTCATGTCTGTTCATAAAAACGAAAACGCTCTCAAGAAGAAGAAGAAGAAGAAGAAGAAGAATCGGCAGAGTCGCAGCGCGCGCTGGTAACTTCATAACCTCCTCTCTCTCTTCCCACTTTCTCATCCACCCCTCCCTCTCGCCCCTCCCACGCGATCTCGTCGCAGCCAGCCAGGATATCGTCGCCAGCGCCCCGCGGCGAAATAGAAAATTAATGACTTCGTAATGAACCGCCATCGCCTCGAGGGGCTCCGCCCTCGCCTCATCGCTTCTGTTACCTGTTGCCGTTCGCTCCAGAAGGAGGAAAGATTGGTTCCTTCGATATTACAGCGACCTGGTGACCCACTTCCAAGTAATTATGTAATGCGTCATTTAATGTACTTCGAAAATGTGACGAAAGAGTGGCGTCTTTTAGGAAAATTTAAATACAAAAAAATAGTGGAATATCTGTGATTTTTTAAAGAACCTGAAATAAGTTTTATGTCAACAATAAATGTGACAGTTGGAAATGAATAATTCCATTCCCGGGGTATTAAAAGCTACCCAGTAGCCGAATACGTTTATCGTAATATATCACTTAACATATTTTAAAAATATGATCACTCGTTGTCATCTAAAAGTTAAAAGTATAGAATGCTTAGTGAAGAACACAGAATATATTTTCAAAGATTCTGATTGAAGAGTATACCAGAAACAGAAATGAATGAGACTTTAAGGAACAAACAGTTAAATAAGATATATACAAGTATTTGGAATGATGTGAAAACTACTGTAAATGGATGGCAGAATCCAATGAGATGGTACAGAAGCGCAGATAGATGGCATCGCAGATAGTCCGGGTTCGGTGCCTGCCAGGAGCAAATGAGCACCACGGCGGCCGGCAGTCCAATCCGAGACTGAAGCGGAGCTACAGAGAGTTTGCATCGCGGGGAACAGCAGCGCAGGGGACTGTGGCCAGTGCAGTGGTCTGTGGTTAGTGCATCGGAAAGTGTAGCAGTGCAAAGAAAGTAAGCCATGTCAAAATAATCAAGAAACAAGAGAGCGTTGTGAAAAAATTGCGATATAAATATAGAAGACTATATTTATTTATAGCGTTCAATTAACAAAAAACGACTTTGTTAAAATAAATATGTGTTTTAATTCACCACTACCACTTGCAGAAACGAAATTCACTGCGGATATCTTTGGTGAAAGTGTGTTGAAACTAGTGGCGACCCACCGACACTTTTCCTTCCCTTAGTAATATTACTCAACAATTAGTCCCACTTTTTAAAAAATGCATTACATTACTCAAAGATCTATAATTAAATGAATTCTAGAAGAAAACATCCAAATCACAAGAATCAATATGGTTGAAAAATAACTTGAGAAGTTGGGATATATATATATATATATATATATATATATATATATATATATATATATATCTTAAAAATTCGAGCAGCAAGGATGCACGCCAAAAATTAGTTATGTGTGGGATGTGGTTGTGTTAAAGTTAAAAAAGTTCTGCATACTTACTGTACGGAGAAAATAAAATCCCAATCAAATTGTTTCATTTCGTTTATATTAAGTGACGAAGACTAATGAAACAAAGAAGGTTTACACAATCTGAAACAATAAAATCACCATTTCCTGTGAACCCAGTTCAACTCTTTCTCAAATAGAATGATGTCATTCAGCAACAGCTGTATATTTATGATGTATTAAAATATAACAAAGAAAACTTGCGGTCCACCTACATTGAAAACATAATCGTAACCAATGCTGTTCTTTGTGAAAGACATGACGATTTGAAGACATTGCGTTTACATCCACTCGCAAATCTTTGTATTTCAAAACACTCTCCGAACTCAAGAAACTTGCTATGGTTTGTCGAACAACAATCTGACACTGGCATGTTTTTTTGAAGAGGAAATGCAGTTGTGTTTTAATAGATCCATTACAACTCACACATCAACTAATGAACAAATGATGGCAAATAAGCGCTCATTCTATTATTTTTATGACTTAATTAAAATGTAGTTTTCATATTAAAAACTGGTCAATAATAGCAACCGATGAAACCTTTGGAGCCAACTTCTTTTCATTTAAAGCAAAAATCATGAAATTTGATTGAGAGGAACGCTCAAACTTATTTCCAAACGAAAACTTCAATGTTTTAAATACAAATACGTTTGGAATTTTCTAAATGTCAGAGATTTTAATGAAAGTGTAGACGTGCGAGTGTATGTGAATGTGTGAGAAATGGGAGTGTAAGCGACCCATGCCCGTTTGCTATTGTACTGCTCCGCCATTAACCAGGTATTGGTAGAAAAAACACCCAAAACGGGAGCAGCCGGCCGCGAGAAATCTCCTCCAGACATTACTATCCTTTACTAGCTATGTAGCTGGCGTCGAATATGCGCCACCGCCGATACTCATAGGTCCTTCCAGCCTTAAACACTGCTGCGGCATGTGCCAACTCAGGCGGTCTCATCGGTTTGTCTTCCTCCCAGTAGCTCAAATGACCCTCTGAAGAGCGAAGCCCAGAGACGAGTGGGTGCAGCTCGTGAGAGGCGAAACGTCCTCCGCAGCCCCTCCTCTGGCAGCCAGGCTCAGCAACTCTCCCGCGCCGAACCGCCAAATAGGATTTTTAGTTTACCCCCCTCCTTCCCTCCTCGCAGGCTGCTTCATTCCCTCAAGTTCCTCTGTATAGCGAACTCTTCCCGCACTCGTCACGCCTTAAAAGCGATTTCCCTCCCCCGCCCCCGCCCCTGCGCCCACTCGGAAGCGATGCGGCCGCCCAGCCCGCTTCCGCTTCATTTAACCGCTTCTCGCCCGATTACCCGCCCGCTTCCCTCGCCGCTCCGTTCCCCCCGCCCCGCGCCTCGCCGCGCGGCCTCCCTCAGCTTCTCCGCGGCCTCGCCAGATCGCGCTGATTGTTGTGTACTCAGCGCCGCCTCACGCTTTGGGAGGGGGGCGTCGTATGCACTGGACGACAACTCTAGGGACGGCGCACCTCAAATGCGCTAGTTTGCCTGTTGGGGGAAACACTGGATTCACAAAATCAAAGTGACAGGGGAAAAGAAAGGTATTTAAAAAATATTACTACTGATATGACACTATTTCATGTTTCGTATCATGAACTTTTATCCTTAACTAATAAGAATAAATACACTTTGTCGGCTTTAATTCTAATTATGTAAGGAATAACACTAAAATATTCTCACCTGTTGTTACGTTAGCTGAAATTTCTTGGTGAGAGAATGGTCTCATTTTCGTTGAAAACTCTGAATTTTCGAAAATTGCAAAATTTGAACATTTTTTCCGACCCTTCCTAGAAGTAAAATATTAAAGATATACTTTTCCCTTCATGAAATCTATTCCTTAAAGATATAATTTAAAATAAGGTCACGTTAGATTTTTCGAAAATTTGAGAACTTTCCGCGTAATTTTGAGCGAAAATACCGGCCAGAAAGTATGTGCTATTTTGGCAGCACTAGTTTAACTTTTTCCGTGATTTTTAAGTGTTCTTCGCTGATTTAACCGATTTTAACATTTTAATGGCTCATGTTTCAAATAATATTTACGAGATGTCGCAAATCCTTCACCGAATTCCTGAGTAGCCTATTCGATTTCTACGCTCAGAAAATGTAATGCAGCCGTTGTAAATATATAATCTAAGGTTCCTGTGTCGCTTGTCAGCGCCATTGCCGCTTAGGCCGATTTCACAAGAAGTAAAGCAGGAATTCTCTGGTAAAGAACAGTCCGAACCAAAAGTTTGGAGCCATGTTCACGTGAACGAAAGGAAGAAGCCTTGTTTACATCAGCAACATATCCAACAGCTTGAGTTCATCACAACTGGTTCTGATCAAATTTTTTTTAAGTTTTTCTTCGCTTTTACGGCATTTTTAAATCATTTAAAGCATTTTATTCATCAATTTTGGAGATTTTTAGGTCATTACAATCCTCCCCTACTGATGACCGAAACAAATAGTCACAGGACGCACAACTGAGAGACTAAGGGAGGGGCCCAAACGGACGCAGGAAAGTATTGTTAGCAGCCTGGAGGTGGCAGTGGCAGAGAAGAAAGACGAACACAGCCTCGAAGGGATTAGGCGAAGGGACAAATCGCGCGAAGGCTCTTCGGAGGCGGAGAGGGATCCGCGCGGCTTAGCTGGCGCGCGCTCCGCTACGCGGCGCTGCTGTTCCCTCTCGCGCTGCGCCCCCGTTCTCTTTCTCCAACAGGCGCAACGACGCAACCCGCAAGACAAGAAGACCGCAGAGGGGCATCGCTAAGGCCCTCGCCCCTAGTCTTTCCTGCGATCAACAGTCAGATGCGAATGCTACTTATTGGACATCTGGACATCTCCACTGGAAGAGGGGGACGTCACGAGAGGCTAATAATAATTTGTAATATAACTCAGGAAATGTTTGGTTATGTTTAAGAAATAAAGCGGCATACATTCATCAATAGATTGCAATCTTTTTCTGCAATTTTGTCTTAAAATATATACATTTTTTGGATATGGCAAGATTATAAATATTTAGAGCCTTTTCTAAATAAGCATTCCTTTCCGTGGGGGCACAGATGAATTATTTCTTAAAAATGGACTACAGCAACATTCACAACAATTCCATTTCCACTGCCTGCCCTGCCCATGGCTACTCCTCCCCTCCATTCACCCTCCCACTCCCCGTTCCTTCTTCCTCAGCGCAATCACCAGCCCTCCTCATCACGTCTCCCCTCCACCCATTCATTTTCCTTACCCCCGTCACGATCTCCGTCTGCCTAGAAAGTACACTCCGCACCAGTCACACTGCCGTGTCCTTCCCTGCCTCACTCCGCCCATCCCCGCCTCCCCTCCCCTCCATCTCACTCCACCCCGCCCCCCTGTCCCCGCGTCACCACTATTATCCGCCAAAAAACGGCGCCTTCCTTCCTGCCCTGCCCTGAGATCACTGTTCCCGCACTCGCCTCGCAACTCTCCCCGTCGGCTTTCCATTCTCCACGCTGCCCCACTCACCCTTCTCTCCTCCGGCTAAAGCCTTGCGCCTTCCTTCCTGCCCTGCACTGAGATCACTGTTCCCGCACCCGCCTCGCAACTCTCCCCGGCGGCTTTCCATTCTCCACGCTGCCCCACCCACCCTTCTCTCCTCCGGCTAAAGCCTTGCGCCTTCCTTCCTGCCCTGCACTGAGATCACTGTTCCCGCACCCGCCTCGCAATTCTCCCCGTCGGCTTTCCATTCTCCACGCTGCCCCACCCACCCTTCTCTCCTCCGGCTAAAGCCTTGCGCCTTCCTTCCTGCCCTGCACTGAGATCACTGTTCCCGCACCCGCCTCGTAATTCTCCCCGTCGGCTTTCCATTCTCCACGCTGTCCCACCCACCCTTCTCTCCTCCGGCTAAAGCCTTGCGCCTTCCTTCCTGCCCTGCACTGAGATCACTGTTCCCGCACCCGCCTCGCAATTCTCCCCGTCAGCTTTCCATTCTCCACGCTGCCCCACCCACCCTCCTCCCCTTCCATCTCCCTCCGGCCAAAAAACGTGTGCCTGGCGGCCCGCAGCGCCCTCGAGCGCTGTTTAGCGGAGGTTACGCGAACGACGCCACCCGGGGGTGGGGGGGGGGCGGTTGGGGAAATAAGTTACGCGCGGCGCCCGGGCGCCTCTAGCGCGGCCACGCAGCGCCGCCGACAACTACCGCCGCAGCCTTCATTAGAACTTCCCAGAGGGCAAGAGGAGGGGGGCGTTCATTCTCTTCATAAACAGCTGCGTTCAAATTTAAAGCGCTTATTCGGCCCGCGCCTAGGGATTGCTCACTCCATAAATCCTGATTCGGGCGCTGATTGACGAAATAATGATTCATTTGGGAAGAAGAGACCGCTCGAGGGACGAAAAGGGGAAATGAAGTTGGTTCCCTGTTCGCGGGACAGAGAGGCGTTTCGCCCACAGCTGAAACTAGTTGCTTTTCCGCCATTTTCGTCGGGTTCCATAATACAGAAAGGCGAGCATAATACAGTCGTAACATTGACACATAAATGAGAGATAAGAAAAGATTTGTCCTCGGAGTTCAGCCTTCCAGCGGCTGACACGATCGTAAAGCGAGCTATTTTCGTTAGTGCTGAAGACACGGATTGGATGCAACGTGCAGGGCTTCTCACTGGTGACAATTGTGAAGTTCCTTCCCAAGCAAACGAGTAATCGTATTGACTACACTACTCTAACTCGACCACAGTGGTTTCTCCCACCAAAGAACACTCCCAAGCAACTCTGTTCAACAAGAACGGAAATACCTTCACAAGAAAATATTTTAATTTAAAAATAATGGTCTCAATTCACCAGTTATTGAAGAAAAAGTTCGAAAATGTAATCAGGGGTTCTTATAAGAAATTACGTTAACCAAATTCAATTTTGTAGAAGTGAGATCGAAGTTGTAATGTGCACTCTGCCGAAAATAGGAACTGAATCTCAAAATTTTCCGCTTTCGTTGTGGAGGTTGTCAGAAAAGAACAATAAAAGGAGACGGAGAGATACGGAGAGACGCCGGAGGATGACCATGGGAAATCGAGTAGCGAAAGGGCTGCAGCAGGGTTGCAGGGACTGCTTGAGAATCTTCTGAAGGCTGCCCCGCCACGAACCGAACTCCTCTGCTTCTCGCCCTCCGCTTTCCTTCCCTTCCTCCACTCTCCGCCGCCCGTTCCCTCCCTCCCTCTTTCGCTCACGCTGTCTCCCCTTCACCTTCTCGCCACCCTCCTCCCACACGTCCCACGCCGCCAACTTTCAACGCTCTGCGCCTGTTCCCTTTCGCTTCCATTCACTTCTCTCTTTCACCCTACACTGTATCACTATTTCCTTTACCATCCTTTACATTCCCGCATCGACCATCCCATCTATTTTCAGCCTGCCTCATCAGATCTTCTCAGCCATTTCTTCCACCAACTTTCTATTCCTCCCCATCTGCCCTTTCCTGCTTTCCGCTCCGCCCTCCCCCCTCCCCCGCGCCCCAGCCGCTTCCCCCTCCGCTCCCGCCGCGAGGCAGGTCAGGCTGAAAGGCCACTTTATCCCTCGCCGCCGGCAGATGTTTACAGAGCCCCCCGCACCCACGGCCCCCGGCATCAAATTTACAGCGGCGACCTCAAGACCCGCCGCGCCTCGCCTCGCCTCGCCAGCCCACCTCGCTCGCAAAAGCAGTGGCGACGCGCCGCCGACACGGGCGCGCGGAACAGCCAATAATTAAGCACGCGGGGACCATAAAGGGGACAAATATCAGGGTGGAGGGCTGCGATTTTTAATTCTTTTTTGGGAGAGAGAAGCTTTTCATCTCTTTCAGATTTAATTCTGTCTGCGATAGGTCAGCAAACGTTTCTACAGGATATTATACAAGAGACGTTATTCCGACTCATTTTGTCAGTGATGTGTTTCATTTCTTTGCCTTTCATTCACGTTACATTCGCTTTCCTTGATTAGGATCTTTAGTATAAAAAGGGTCTGCTCTTAAAAAGAAAATAAAAAATATACCTTGAGATTTAATCAGAAAGCAAGACACTAACATATATTCTTTCTCTCTTGACGCAGAAGCTAAATATTACACACATTTCCCCGAATTAAGATTCCCAGGAAAAGCATCGGACTCGAAATATTTGTTTGCCTCGGACTGGAAATGAATAACTTGCCGTCTTAACATACACTTATTCCCTTCGCCAACAAATAAACAAACTGTTTATTGTCGGCCCCGTGGACGAGGTCGCCAAAACAGAAGTGCCGCAGTGATCTCTGACCAAGTGGTCGCAGATTCGAGTCCCACCTCGGGCATGGTTGTATGCGTTCGTCCTTTCACCCCCTATCACCACCATATCGTTTCATTCTCATACCATAACGTTAAATGTAATAGTGGCCTCTATTGACCCAGAAATTGATGCGGCCTTAAATAAAAAAATTAAACAAGAGTTTAATGATCGAAGAATCAAACGATAACTTTTAGATGAGGGGGTAACTTGGAAGGTTATAAACAATAATTAAGTCTATCTTCCTTAAACGTATCAACTCTAATCAGATAATAAACTCCAATGGCAAACAGTCCTTGCCATTCCTGCCGTCCCGGAAGAGCCCTCCAGCCAGGCAACAGCCGCTCCCCGGCCAGGCCAAGGAGAGGGGCAGGGGCAGCAGCTGCCAGCTCATGCATTAGGGAGTTAAACACTTGCGTTGCAATTCATTTCCTCGCAAGAATCTTCTCAATATCGGAGAAAGAAATCCACACAGGCTACTCCGCCAACTTCAGCGTAGAACCCGTTTTACATGGCCGATTTTGCATAATTTTATGTACAGAAAATGAACGGAAAGAGGGAATTTGTTTCTAAGCGGTTTATTTCGGCGTCGAAACCTGATAAACGAGATATGGCACTTACATGGTCTTTTCCTCTGGACCTGCTAAAAGCGCTGAAATCAGCTGAACATCGCACCTGTGGTTACAAATTAAGTCGGGCTATTTCAGGTTTGAGCACAAAACAACGCTACTTTAGAACAAAGTCCATGTTTTATTTCTCGCCACACTAAACTCTTCACATTGCAATTCAACATACTAGAACGCTCTCGAAAGTACAACAGAAGTGAATCGCACCACATGCACAGCAAACGAGAAGAAGTCCCGGAAAGTGACGCCAAGGGCATGGAAGTCAAACTGATGGAATCTGTACCGAAAAATGAAGCAGACGTCATTTTTCAGCACAAATTACATCTCATCTGCTCTGCCGTTTTCTTGTACCGATGAAAAATGTCCATGTAAAACGGTGTTAACAAGAGCGATGTTCTAATGTTATCTCCTGAACGCCAGTGAGAGCCTGAGCACACCAAGGGCGTGCAGGCCAAGCAGGCTCTGCATGACAGCTATTGCCTTATGAGGAATAGTGAACCAGGACGTCAGAACAATTTCTAGATATCTCACATTGATGATGAATACACTATCAGTAATAAAATATATTTTATGGTTTACTAGTTCATTACTGTGTGTTTACAGACCTGAAACAAAACCCGTAATGGCATACTTAATACCCTTGCGGGTCTTTCTGATTCTTATGCCCTAGGGCCTTTTGAATACTTTACGACCCGCTCCAACACAACACACACAACATTGTTATGAATTCGATTTGTCACAGTTAAGATACAAGCAAATACAAGAAATAAATGGCATAATGCTGAGATAAATAAAATAATTCGTCATAAACTTTATTTTCCCTAATTGATATGAAAATTGCAATTTTGGAATGTTCCCGTGAATTGTATAATTGCCACCAATCATTCGCATTTCACTGTTACGAGTTACTTTTTAGAGACATAATTATGTTCTTCTTCAGTAGCCGTACTAGTAGTGGTAGTAAGATGTATAAGGCACAAGACATATTCTCAAATAACGTTTGACAATAGACGCTAATAACCTAAACGTACTGCTTCATCAGTGCCATTTACACTGTTATTCCACACTGGTAAATCTCAAATACACCAAAAACAGTTTCATACATTTCTCAAGATTTTAATGGAAAAACACTGTCCGTAGTTTTGTTAGCTTTTGCGAGAATTTCCGCAGGAACATCACAATATTCTTTCATTTTGTACGAACAAATCATTTCAATAACGATTTTGTAATAGAAATTAGATATACTCTGTTTTGTTTATCTGACCTCATATTGACAATGACTATTACCAATGCGTCTTTTCACTTTAGACGCAAGAAATATTGTAAAATGTTTCGAATTCCCCGTTTTATTCACCATCGAACTAGTAAACCATAAACTTTTGTATGCACCAAGAGGCCCTCGGGTTTGGAAGTCGCCCTCGGGGCAAAAAACATCTACTTAACGCCCTTAATACATAAATAACTATTATGTTTTTTCGAATGTGTCATAGCTTCTTATTGCCCTATACACACTGCATAACGTACCTGGATCAAAAGATTCGTGATTATGGGGGAAATATAAAAAATTGTTGAACAATGCAACATGTTCTCTTATAGAGGGATTTATGACAGGGAAATATAAAAAGGCATAGTCAAGTTAAAATCGATTTAATTAGTAAATGCGTAAAGCTGAATCAATAAAATTAAGTAAAAATAAAATCATGTATTCATCACAGGCATTAATATTTAATGATCTCAGACAAGAAACTGGGATTATTTCTACACCTTTTGTTATAATTTTGCATTGATTTTGCGCTTATTCAGTTTTTAGACTACATATTTTATGAAATGACGGCAGCCAATGAATTAAATTTCCAAACTGTAGTACAAAATTCAAAAATTTATTTAATTTTGTTGAGTATTGCTTAAGAAAAATAATACGGATCCCTCCTACTAATACTTACTCCATTCATTTCCCCTCATGCCCCCACATATTCTCCATCTCTTATGCACCGTTTCGGAATTATTGGAGAATATACTGTGCGTTGCAGTAATTGCTTTCGTATGCCATAGTTTGCAAACTTCTATTTTTTCATTTTCAATCTGTTGATGCAGGACTAGAAAATAATCCCCAAAACAGCTGTAGCACCTCTGACGGATTTTGATTCGCTGTTGTTGTTTTTTTTCAATAAAATGTTAAATACTTCAACTATTCTTAGCATGTTTTATAAAGGAACAAAACTTTTATTAACACAGAGGATTATACCGAAGATAAAAAAATCAAATTTCCATTTCAAGGTATCAGGAGACTCACCAACGACACCGCAACTGAACAGAACAGCAGCGCAGAACAGGGCGCAACACAGCAACTGTACGTTCGTACCTGGAACAGAAAGGACACACTGAGAATCGATTTGGTAATCGATAAACAAATTGAAATTTTAGACAATATAGGTATAGACAATTTTAGACAACATAAGCTAAAACACATTAAAAATGAGATCTAATTATCGTAATTATTTCCATCTCAATGGTCGAGAGTCAGTCATTCCTCAACAAGGCCATCTTCATTTTAAAGCACGTTGAAATGTGTTTTCTACTTTATTTCACACTAGATATAGTAATTATCTAACAAACGTCATATTAATAATTAAATAATTATTTTAATTATATTAAAAATATGATTTCTTATTGACCCAGCAACTGGACTCGAAACAAAATTCCTCCCTCTGGCAACTGTTTGTAAACAGCTGACGCTCGCCGCTTCTCAAGGCCACCTGCAGGCCTCAAAGCGAGTTGGGTAAAACTCAACAGGGTAGAACGTAATAATGTTTCCCTACGAGCATTTAATAATATTCGGATTCCTGCTGTACCAGCACAATTAATCCGATAAATGACGCCGATTACACGCCAGTTCCAGTTCCAGGATTCCAGTTCGGAATCCACAGCCTGACGACCAATCACATTCCGAGAATTTTCGGAATCCATGGGCAGGATTGCCTTCTCTTTGCAATTCGCACTTCTTTTAAACTGCAGTAGACAAGAGAACGATTTCACAGCATCCTGTACGTAACCTATACATTGTTACTCTCATATTTCTCGGTACATTTCACTTTCAACAGAATATAAATCTTCAAGCCAGCGACGGTGACAATAAAAAGTGTACTCCACCTGAAATCACGCAAATCGCAAA
>JAHLJT010002630.1:33443793-33513620 GCA_031308135.1 Acheta domesticus
ATACTTAATACCCTTGCGGGTCTTTCTGATTCTTATGCCCTAGGGCCTTTTTGAATACTTTACGACCCGCTCCACACAACACACACAACATTGTTAGGCAATTCGATTGTCACAGTTAAGATACAAGCAAATCAAGAAATAAAATGGCATAATGGCTGAGATAAATAGAATATTCGTCATAAACTTTATTTTCCCTAATTGATATGAAATTGCAATTTTGGAATGTTCCCGTGAATTGTATAATTGCCACCAATCATATCGCATTTCACTGTTACGAGTTACTTTTGAGACATAATTATGTTCTTCTTCAGTAGCGTACTAGTATGGTAGTAAGATGTATAAGGCACAAGACATATTCTCAAATAACGTTTGACAATAGACGCTAATAACCTAAACGTACTGCTTCATCAGTGCCATTTACACTGTTATTCCCACTGGTAATCTCAAATACACCAAAAACAGTTTCATACATTTCTCAAGATTTTAATGGAAAACACTGTCCGTAGTTTTTGTTAGCTTTTGCGAGAATTTCCGCAGAAAATCACAATATTCTTTTCATTTTGGTACGAACAAATCATTTCAATAACGATTTTGTAATAGAAATTAGATATACTCTGTTTTGTTTTTTTGTTATCTACCTCATATTGACAATGACTATTACAATGCGTCTTTTCACTTTAGACGCAAGAAATATTGTAAAATGTTTCGAAAATGCCGTTTTATTCACCATCGACTAGTAAAGCATAAACTTTTGTATGCACCAAGAGGCCCTCGGGTTATGGAAGTCGCCCTCGGGGCAAAAACATCTACTTAACGCCCTTAATACATAAATACTATTATGTTTTTTTCGAATGTGTCATAGCTTCTTATTGCCCTATACACACTGCATAACGTACCTGGATCAAAGATTCGTGATTATTGGGGGAATATAAAAATTGTTGAACAATGCAACATGTTCTCTATAGAGGGATTTATGACAGGGAAATTAAAAAGGCATAGTCAAGTTAAAATCGATTTAAGTAGTAATGCGTAAAGCTGAATCAATAAAATTAAGTAAAAATAAACTCATGTATTCATCACAGGCATTAATATTTTAATGATCTCAGACAAGAAACTGGATTATTTCTACCACCTTTTGTTTTATTTTGCATTGATTTTGCGCTTATTCTTTTTAGACTACTATTTTATGAAATGACGGCAGCCAATGAATTAAATTTCCAAACTTGTAGTACAAAATCAAAAATTTATTTTATTTTGTTGAGTATTGCTTAAGAAAAAATAATCGGATCCCTCCTACTATACTTACTCCATTCATTTCCCTCATGCCCCCACATATTCTCCATCTCTTATGCACCGTTTCGAATTATTTGAGAATATACTGTGCGTTGCAGTAATGCTTTTGTATGCCATAGTTTGCAAACTTCTATTTTTTCATTCAATCTTTGATGCAGGACTAGAAAATAATCCCCAAACCGCTGTAGCACCTCTCATCGGATATTGATGCGGTGTTTTTTTTCAATAAAATGTTAAATACTTCAACTATTCTAGCATGTTTTATAAAGGAACAAAACGTTTATTTAACACAGAGGATTATACCGAAGATAAAAAAATCAATTTCCAATTTCAAGGTATCAGGATACTCCCCAACGACACCGCAACTGAACAGAACAAGCAGCGCAGAACAGAAGGGCGCAACGCAGCAACTGTATGTTCGTACCTGGAACAGAAAGGACACACTGAGAATCGATTTGGTAATCGATAAACAAAATTGAAATTTTAGACATATAGGTATAGACAATTTTAGACAATATAAGCTAAACCACATAAAAATGATATCTAATTATCGTAATTATTTCCATCTCAATGGTCGAGAGTCAGTCATTCCTCACAAGGCCATCTTCATTTTAAAGCACGTTGAAATGTGTTTTTTCTACTTTATTTCACACTAGATGTAGTAATTATCTAACGAACGTCATATTAATAATTAAATAAATTATTTTAATCATATTAAAATATGATTTCTTATTGACCCAGCAACTGTACTCAAAACAAATTCCTCCCTCTGGCAACTGTTTGTAAACAGCTGACGCTCCCCGCTTCTCAAGGCCACCTGCAGGCCTCAAAGCGAGTTGGGTAAAACTCAACAGGGCAGAACGTAATAATGTTTCCCTACGAGCATTTAATAATATACGGATTCCTGCTGTACCAGCACAATTAATCCGATAAATGACGCCGATTACACGCCCCGTCGATTGCAGTTCGGAATCCACAGCCTGACGACCAATCACATTCCGAGAATTTTCGGAATCCATGGGCAGGATTGCCTTCTCTTTGCAATTCGCACTTCTTTTAAACTGTAGTAGACAAGAGAACTATTTCACAGCATCATGTTCGTAACCTATACATTGTTACTCTCATATTTCTCGGTACATTTCGCTTTCAACAGAATATAAATCTTCAAGCCAGCGACGGTGACAATAAAAAGTGCACTCCACCTGAAATTCAGCTAATCGCGAATACAACTCTACAATTATTGCCAGAAGAATCAAGTAGTATTATATTTTTTATTTATTTAATAGGTAATTATAACAAATTTATACAAAATTTCAGTTCTTTTAGCTATGTGGCTAGGCTGAAGGCCTTTAAGCCATTACAATACCTACATCCTACCTCATTCTAACCTTTCGAATTCTGGCATTCAACCCTAATGGTCTCTTCATCGCATCAAAGCCGCGGAAAGGAAACCATAAGGTACGGCTGAGGAAAAAACCCCTGAAGGGGGAAAAACCTGCCGTCAAAAGACGAGTACATGCTAAACTACTAGATTTTTTTTTCTCTAAACTATTTATTTATTTCCTGGCGTGGGCATTTTCTCCATCCAGTCTTTGGCCTCCACGGCTTCTGAAATCAAACACCGCCACAGAAGATCGCCCGCACCACCGCCTCTTCGAACGATTTTCTACTAATTAACTTAATTATCGCATACTGACGAATTTAATTATTACTAACTTACTACTTATTATTAATGATTAGCATTACTGATTACCTTTCTAGTTAACTTAATTATCTCTTGCTTCTTGAATTAATTATTTCATCTCTGGTCTAGGCTCCGCTCGTACTACTAACCAGTGCTGTTTTCCCATTCCCTGATTACCGTTTCCTTGACAGTTCGAACCTTTCCTAAAAATGTTCCTAATTCTTTCATGAAGTGAGATCTATTATCAGCTAATATGTTTTGAGCGAGCGTTATGTTTCTGAATTGGAAGCAATAGTTCCCCATTCCCATCCATTTTCCTCTCCAAGTTTCTGTAGCGCAGCAATTTAACAGGATGTGGATCCAATCTTCTCTATCACCGCAAAGTACACAGATTCCATTGTCGTTCGAATCCTTCATTCTACGTTGCATCCACCCTCCTACCCTAAACCAAGCGTATCCCCCTCTTGCATCCCTTTTTAGTGTGTGTACGTAACTTTCGCATCCCCATACAGGTCTCGTGTGAGTTTGTACCACTAACGAACATTTTTCTGCCGATGCTGCCAAAATATCTTGCCTTTTAATATCCGAAAGTCGATCTGAAATTAACTGTTCTATCTCCCATGTTCCCCTATTCTCAATCATTTCAGGAGAAACGTCTCCCAAACCTGCGCGTTCTAGTACCCGTTTCACTTTGAACGCCCAATAGCGCTGATCGTTTTCCTGTAGTTGCGCTCTAAAGCACCTGCGAATAAGCGTGTCAGACTCCTCACTTGCTAATCTAATCCAAAACTTAATGGCTTTCATTTTTAAATCTTTCCAAATTCCTACACTACCTACTTCTCTTAAGACGCCGGCATTAGCTGCGAATCTAGATACTCCGAGAATTAATTTATAATAATCTGTTTCGATGCTTTCTAATCTGTCTATTCTGTCCACTCCCCAGATTTCCGCCCCGTAATTCATTGCTGGGAGCACTAGCGATTTAAACATTGTGTCGCACACCTTTAAAGGCAATTCCGGTACTCTACGCATTACGCAACCGATTTTGAGAGCAATTCTTCCTTTACTATGAGCCGCATCTATGTGTTTATTCCATCCCCCGTTCATAGAGAATTTTGCACCAAGATAAGTAAAAGTTTTAACACGGTCGAGTGCCTCCTGTGCGTAATACCATTTCTCTTTGTTACCCCAAATAAACCCATTCTTGAAGACAACAATTTTCGTTTTTTTAATATTTACTTTTAGTCCCCGTTCGACACTATATCTTTCTAGGGTGTTTAAACTCGACTGTAATCCCTCAATCGTTTCTGAGCATAGAACTAAATCGTCCGCATAAAGTAATCCGGGAATTTTCAGGCCATCAATTGCCGGTGCAGATGTGTCGGTTTCCTGTACCCATGTCAATAAATCATTTATGTACAAGATAAACAACAGAGGTGAAAGAGGACAACCCTGTCTTACCCTACTGTTGATTTAATTTTTTGCGTTGTACTTCCGTCACCGCACTTAACGCAGAAATTTACTTCTCTGTACATACTCTGTAACACCGTTAAAACTTTACTTGAGATGCCTAGTTCATTTAGTTTTCGCCATAACGATTCTCTGTTGATTGAATCAAACGCCTTTTCGAAATCCACAAAACTGCAATATAAATGGCCTCGTTTACGTGAAAGCGCCTGTTTTACTAGTGTATCTAACACAAAGATATTGTGGGTGGTCGCGTAGCCTTTCCTAAAACCTGCTTGCATTTTTGAAATTTTACTATACTTTTCCGCCCAGTCGCTCAGTCGAACGTTAAGAATTTTACAGAACAATTTACTTAGCGCTGGTAAAATACTAATGCAAATAATATTAGTATTATAATATTAGTTGCTATTAGTTATATATATATAATAGTAGTATTATAATAGTAGTTTATGCAATTAGTTTATAATGTTAACCTTTATTTCACGAGTACATGTTTTGAAAACGAGCAACATTACGAGCGAGTTTTTAAATTTGTACAAATGCAATTAAGCAACATTATAAACGAGTTGCAAACGCTATTTTTTGTATGACAGTATTATAAATTGCATTATAAAGAGCATTAAATAATATTTTGCCAACGTGAAGAAACTTATTTATTTTTTTCAGTTTATTACTAACAATAAAATGATTCCGTTATATTGAAAGGAAGATTTTTATTTTACAAAAGATTATCATTTTGTATTTAAGTATATCTACTTGTAAAATATTCAAGTGAATGAAACAAGTGATCATATAATAACATCGTTAGAAGTTAAACCTGTGTTAGTACAAAACACGGGATGTAAGGATTGTGTTAAGTGTAAAACACAAATTAATATTCAATTTCAAGTAGAGTTTACGGAAAACACACCTTAAAAATTAACATAGAAATGAAACAAAATGCACCTCTGAGCGTCCAGAATAGACGCAGAAAGTAATTGTACAGTCGAAGTAATAAGCTAAGCGGAGTAGCTAATGATATATTTGCTAACCTTCTCTCATTCGAAACACTGATAAGGAGCGAAGACATTAGAGCGAGTTGCTAAGACATCGTGAAAGGTGAAAACGGGCGTCAGCAGCAGACAGAAACAAGTGACGCCACAAGACAAGCCACATGCGTGTACCTCTGTAGTATGATGTAAATAGGCCTCATGAGGGAAATTAATAATTGATGTTCTAGGTTCACAAAACTGTAAGCAATCGACCCCGAACACAGGGGTTTGGCGTGGCGGTGTGCGGCGGGAGAAGGCGAAGAGATAAGGTCGCCACGTGCGCTTAAAATTCAATAGTTTTCTTACGAAATATCCTCACTTTCCATCACTAGTCTACTGAATACGTATCTATTAGTACACAACCCTTTTTTCTTATACACCGCAACACAATGTTAACCAATGAACAAACCATTACGATCTGCATCTCCCCGACACGCTACCTGCGTAATGTAGATTTATTTCTATTCATTTTTATCTTCACAAATAAACAAGAACATTATACGCACAGGATCGCAATGATTTAATGACAACAGCGCGAGTTAATTTGTCAAGCTTTTCCGAAATCCCTTTGCGGTCGCGGAAATCCAGTGAGCACCAGATGGGCTCTTCCGACGCGAACAACTCAAAACCCTCGCACAGCGCCCCTCGCGGAGAAACAACCAACTCCACGCGTTCGGAGGCAGAAGGGTTAAAGCAGCGTGAAATGTATTGGCCGCGCCTCGCCACTCCGCTCCACTCCACCCACACGAGACAGCCCTCGCGTTTCTTCATTGTTTCATTGTTGCGGCACCACTGGCGGTCTATGGCCAAACACGAATACACTTTCGGCATTGTTTCAGTTGTGCATGTTCTACGCGAACAAAACTATTATAATCAAGAAAAGTAAATATAATTGATACAATAACAAATCAAGAAATATATTCATACTGTTGTATCCAGGAAAACACAAGTTTCGTAAACAGAGTTTTTATTGAACAAAAGTAGCAAGGCAAACTTTAACAATCCGGTAACCAAAGAATTAAACCAAATAACATAGCCAGGTTACCGTTTACCACTAGATGTCCACAACACAAAACCGTTTCAACAATATACCAGAAGAGAGTCCAAAAACACAATTGTCGGGTCTAAAAATATCGCCTTGTCAATAACTATACCACTTTGCACTCCGAAATTCACTCTATCACTGCCTGTCTGCTCGGCGGCGGAGCCCGCTTTTATTCCCCCTGGCGGCATAGCCTCGCATCCATTCCGGGGCTTCGCTAGCTGGCTGCCTCTTCTCCTTTCGCCCGGTCTTGTTACGGTCAGTTGCTTCCCTTGTTGTCGCCGAGTGCTGGCGGTGCGGCGCGCGAGTCAATTCGCCGCGCACCACCATAACACATACTTTAAATTATATATTAAATATTTTAAGTAATTTCACGACAAGAAACGACTAATTGCTATATGTCATGTACTATAGGAAGAAGAGCGCCCTACGCAGTTGCTGTATCACTGGTATCTACGCCCTAACCCAGATAGTTGAATGAAGAAAACACGTAGCAAAGAGCGATAGAGCAAAGTTTGGGAAGAGCATAATACTCCTACGTAATAAGAACTATTTGCGAACAAATCAGCAACAGATTTTGACCATTATCTCTTATCAACTTGCGCGCAATCCACTTTCTGCCTCGAGAGCATAGAGAGTAATTATTTCAATAAATACATAACCCACTGATCTCAGGAAACCGTGAAATGAAATTGAAGGAAGAAGCCATTCCGAAAATGTTTTTAGCAAAATGTAAGTAAAATTAAATTAAACAAAATTTTCAGAGTAAAAATAACAGTAATCGCTAGAGACTTGTTATTAGCTGATGAACTCTGGTGAAGTCCATTAAGAAATAGTGATACTCGTGCACTAGTGTTTGGCAGGTCTCTTTGCCTGTGCCAGAATTAGTACCCGAAATCTCTTTGAGGATGTCAGAATATGCATCTAAAGAACGCAGGTGCAAATGTGAAATCAAAAACTTCGTTGTAAATGTCATTCTACAGCTCATTGACAAAAAATGTACTCCAATCCACTTCCTTTCCTGGAAATGTGTACATTTTATTCTGACATTTATTATTTTGTGTAAATTTTATTCTGACATTATCTAATTTTGCTAATTTTGTTAAAATGTGAGAGTGCCATTGCCACGGAAGGAGATTCCCCTACAAGATTGCAAAATATCTCGTTCGATTTGTTACTAAGATAGGTGAGGAAGAACACAAAATTCTACTGAAGCTTTACTTTTATGGCCGAAATACATATCGCAAATAATACTGAAAATATAAAAATAAATTGCATCTTCTCATGAGAATCCGTAAGATGAAGTCCAATTGCGTAATTAGATCGCGTTTCTGAAGCGGTGAGGACTCCAATTCAGGACACAAGAATGTACGAGCATTGCCGTGGAGTACGAGTAGTGCTCGTGTGAATAATTGCATAATAGAGTTTAATATTACGGTGCAGGGGAGGGAGTCGCCGTAGCGCCTCCCGATTGGCGACCCGTGAGCCACCTCAGCCGGTGGGGGGAGGCTGCGTCACGTGGACGGCAGCCGCGCTCGGCGGAGACACGCCGTCCGCATGTGGACGGCCGGACGGGCCGCGCCGGACGGATGGACGGGCGGGCAGGGCGTCGGGCTTTCCTGCGGCGCTGCAAATGTCGCTCCCAACGCAGCGAGCCTCTGCGCTGCTCAGTGCACTGCGTCATGCACGGTGAGCCTGGAAACGCACTGTTGGTTTCATTAAAGTTGCTTCTTTCACATCCATCATTTATACTGCAAGTTCTTTGACCACGCATGTGTGATTTTTCATTTTCCTACGGGCGCAGTAAAGACAAAATATTATAATCCTGCAGCGGAAATTAGAAAAATTCTTATCGTTGGGCCCTAGTATCCAAAAAGTGGATAAATCTTGTTCTCACATGTAGAAAATTACTTCCTCTCACCATTGTGTACTCGGAATCAACGTTTTGTGTGTTCATGAAACCGAAAAATCGATTGAATCTCTCTCTGTCCGCCCGCCTGAGAGTAACGTAATATTTAAATTATTTATTTTCCTCATTTGTGTTGAATTCATTCCTACCAACCTTGGCAGGAAGACTGCGACATTCCTGAAGAAGAGCCCGTAAAATATTTGTGTTTGTTCATTCACCAATTTTTCTGATATGGATACCGGTTACATTCACTTTTATTAGTACTAAGTAATTATTATAAGTGCCTGAAAACGTTTTATGGAGAACTTTGGTCAATGTAATGGGGAGATATGAACCAAACATTGAGAGGAACATTTCAAAAGTAAATGTCGGAAAATGAAAGTACATTGAAGAGGAATTGGCCTGAAGAGAGCGCTTTATGATTTCCTAAACGAGTCTAAAAGGGCAGCAGTGGCCCTCGGCCGAGATGCATTGTGAGAGCGAATCGTCGCCCGTTGGGTCTTTCCATCACCGCAACACAGCCCTGGGGTCGTCGTGCGTTCTGCGTCGCAGCCGAATCAGTTTCCAGTGCGCGGCGCGCTGTTTGCACAAAAGTCGAGTCAATATTTATCAGGTGCAGTCATGTTGCGGGCGTTTTAACCAGCGTTTTAACCAGCGCGGCCCTTGCCACAGGTGAAAGGGCGCTCCGAACTCACGAAACGACGTCATGTTGCGGGCGTTTTAACCAGCGTTTTAACCAGCGCGGCCCTTGCCACAGGTGAAAGGGCGCTCCGAACTCACGAAACGACTTTCCTGCACATTTCGAGGGGCGCTGTGCATGCGCGCCATCTGAGGACTCGATCGCCGAAAACAATCGCAGTTCGGCTCTTTACACGCTGCACGACGACGAAATAAGTTCCCCTTTCCTATTTCATTTACGTTACAGACAAAAAGAATGCTTCTCCTCATAAATACACAGGGTGTTTGTAAGGAGAAAGTAAAGCAATTTGACACCGTTTCGGAGTGTATTTGTCTTTGAGTTTATTATAAAACAAAATACTTCCGCTCTCATTGCGCTGTGGGAGTTTGTGTTAACTCACGCCATTCGGCCTAATACAACATCACAGCTCGACAAGTTGGAGCTCACTGGAATAACACGGAAAGACGTGCAAAATATATTACGATATGTTGGCGAACTTGTGTGGTTATCAACATCTTGTTAATTTAATTTAGAGACCAAAGAAGAGGTCCTTCATTGCAATGGATGTACACTTTTCTGTTCACAATGAAAAAAATGCTTAATTCCATGCTTTCAGTGAATCGTCTGGTCGATTGTGAAGAAACGTCTTTGTGGCAGAATCAACTCAACGGCTTCGGAAACAGAGAAAATCTGACAATCAACACTTTAGTCCGGGACAGCGGAGGTGTTTTTCCACGTGGTTCCGCTAAATGCATTCACGAATTGCCTCTCAACATTAAGAAGAGACTCGTTCGATGAGAATGTGAGGTAGCATATCCCTATGTGAATAAGCCAATTGCCCGTGCGCCAATGCGCAGTCCGGCCGGCAACTGTTTCGGGTCAATGCAGCGCGAGGGCATCGGAAAGCTATCGGCGACGTTTTATGCAAATCACATTTCCACTAATTCAGCGTTATTTAGCCGAATAGTTAATTCGCGTCATTGCATAATCTACCGGAATGGGAAAGAAATGTAGGTGGCGCTCATTGAATAACAATTTCCAATTAAGGAATCTGCACGTTTCCTCTGCAATGGAAGTGACTGGCGGGCGACGTTTCTCTTTTATAATATTCGCCCCCGGCAACGCGTCCCGTTTGTAAACGCGATGAAGAAAGAAGCAAACGGCGCTCTTGCTAGATTCGTGGTCCATAGCCAAACGATAGAGTTGCTCATGTAACGTGATTTATTTTGCTGACACTTTGAAAAACAACAAATGTAATACGCGAACGAGTTGGTCTAAATATTTATCTCACGAATCAACAGTCGTCAACTGCTGTAAGACCGTGTTTATTTACTTTTGGATGACAAAATCAAAGAGAGCGATACTACCCCGACTGCTAAAAGGTTTGTATGATTTCCTCGAATATAGATTAACACCTTTGTTTCAATAAAAGTAAAACAGAAATTCGAACGGAAAACGAAGTTCAGTTGAAGTTAGAGTCAGAATGGAAACAACATCTCTTTCCAGAATGACAGCTACGCCTCACTGACAAAATATACTAGTAAGCAATAGTTGCAGAAGTGGTAGGTGGGGAAAGTGGTATGTCGATACCATACGCAAATCTTGGATCTGATAGAGCAATAAACACATCTGAGGCAGCTAATGGCCTTGAGTATGATGGCTCTAAAATCCAAATTGCTGATTTTCTTTCCGCGCAGAAATTCAAAGAAAAATGTCCAACCTCTGTCCATGTGAGGGGTCTTCTAAGTACTCAGGAACTCCTAAACCAATTCAACAGCTTCAATTTTGGCTGAAAAACGCAACCACTTGATTGCGTTATTCCACCTATTCCTAAACTCATTGCGTCCCTCCCTGCGACACAGCTGATGCCTCGCAGAAAGTCTCGTGGCCGCCCCAATAAATATTTGGTATTCAACAGTTGCTCAAAGGAACAGCAACAGCTTTTTAAGTCTCAATATGTCAAGCACTGCTGTACTGGATACTATATACCGATACGCTGATATCATTGGAGTATTTGTGAACAGTATTTTTGTTGAAATATTTCCTTCCAGCAGCGTTGAACAACAGTATTTTGTTTGTTGTTCTGGAGCACAGAGCGTGTGACTTTCCAGGAAGCCATATTGTGGGGATTTCTTCAACAGTATTTTTGCAACTGCAGGTCTAAAACGTTCAAAACTTTGTGTCTTTGTGTCGGCCTCTGAAATATTTACTCACGTACAGCATCGTTCCTAAAATGCTGAAGCGCACTGTGAAAGCCCAGCCGTGTCAAGTTTCTCCATCAAATCCTTACATTTCATTGGTGGAGATTTCTTGGGTCGATTGTCACGTGGTAATTAACGTCAACGCTTAGCAACAACAGACTGTGACGGCGCGCAGTGTGTTCAACAACGCTGCAAACCACAGGTGAGACACTGGCCTTGCCAAGTTCTGTAGTGGAGCTTCTCTTGCAATGCAGGGCGTTCGCAGGGGGCCGTGGGGGGGGGAGGGCAGGGCCCCCTGAAGCCCTGAGGGAGAGGCGACGCGACGGGCGCTGAATTCCAAGAGCGCCGGTGCTGCCATCTGCATGGGACGCGATTGAAAGATTCTCCCGCCCCCTCCCCCTCCTCTGCACTGCCGAGGTCAACGCAGTGGGCCAGCGCCTCCCCCCCCCTGTGCTGCAGCTCAGAGGAAGTGTCTCTGGAAGCCACTAGAGTCCATAACGGAGGCCAGCGGCTGCTCTCTTCTCCGCGAGGGCAAGTGGGCGAGGCTGGGGAGGGGTGACTTGTTCTTCTCTCGTTCACATTCTCTAAGGGAAAAGTAATTTCCTTAAATACATGTCCTCAGTCACGTGAGGGAAGTGGACAACTTCCTTTCGTGACAAAGGGGCAAACGGTACCACCAGGGAAAGGTAATTGATCATTAAGCAGAAACAGCGTTCCAATGTTGCGTCATCACGTTAATGCGGTTATAGAAAGTTCATAAAGGTTCAAAAAAGTAAATATTTGTCAATCCCTATTCCAACTGGTAAACGCGGCGGTCAGTGGAGTAAAATATACCACCAGCAATGCAGATTGTAATTGAATGACAATCAACAGATGGCAGTTCCATTTCCATGCACAGAACGTTTCTTAGTCTGATTGTGGCGCGGAGTACAAACAATCCGGTTCATTTTTAAACAATTCATAATTCATAGATAGGAAATGGAGAATAACTTTTTCCCCGCCTTCGTTCAGGATTATATCCTCCAGTGAATAATTTTAACCTGAATAGTCGTGTTGAAAAGTGTGTAAAATCATGACAGCAATGGAAGAATAAAACAGGGGATCTATTCGCTGCTTTAAACCCCCAGGATACCTTCCTAAATGAGAAATATTCTTGGACAATCACAGGTTAGTTACGCATTACCAACCAAATTTGTTGAATAAAACGAAACCGATTTGTCGCAAAACCTCTGGTTGTTAAGTGTTTTCTAATTTATTTGTGTGAGGCCCCCTTGGGGAAAATTGTCTGTGTGCATCCTGGGCTTCAATGCTGTGGGATTTTCGCCCCTTTGCTGAGCCGCCCAGGGCACTGTGCGCTGCCTCCGGAAGCTCTCCCCAGAGGGCTCTGGAGATCGGCGCCCGGCGAAAGGCGGCGACGAAGGGACGGCGAAAGGGCAGAAGGGCATCCGGATCAGGGCCCTCCAGACTCGGCCTAAGGCGATTCCATCTCCTTGTCTCTCAAACGACGCTTCACGAATTCCCAAGGAGACATTTCATTCAGTGGCATCTTATAAAACTCCCAATCATTCCCTTGCGCTAATATTATGATACTGCAGCTTCATTGGAACTTTTATTCATCATTCACTTACATCTAATAACTGGGCGCGGAAAGGATTATGCACGCCAAGAAAAAGTGCGCATATTCTACTTCCGCCACAGAAGTATCAAAGAGTTAACTTTTTGTTGAAGAAATAAGTAAAACTAATCTGCCAATCAATTTACATCTGTTGATATATGACTACTACTGTCTACTCTCCAATTACAAGTGCGCTTTGCATGCATAGCCATCGGTTATACTGTCACTTCCGGTACACATTGACTTCAAGCATGTTTATACGTTTTTTCACAATCACAAAGATGTACAGCTTCTTTCTTCTTGAAGGGACTTTTAGTTCCACTGATCCCTTTTCTTACTATTTCTTTGCTTTCCTTTAGCATTACCCGCTTTTTTCATCTATTTTCACTGCTTCTAATCTTTCTCAATTCTCATTTGGAACTTCATTACCAGTTCCCCTTCACAACCTTTCCTTCTTTCTTCTTTCTCTCGTCCCCCATCCAGCGTCATTTTTGCCTTCATTGAAGGATTCGTAACATCTTCCCTTCCTCGTAGTATCTCCTTTCCGAGTTTATTTTCTTCCTGAATAATGCTTTGCATCTCCTTCTTACTTTCATTTCTGCCTCTATCTTTTTCCCTCTCTTCATCCAGCGCTGGACAGTCCAAGTATCTCCAAGGCCCCCTGCCGCTCGCCGCGTGGGCTGTGGCGGTCCGTTGCGGCCGGCAGCTGCACTGGCAGCGGGGGTGAGGAGGGGAAGAGGGGTGGGGGCATCGGCGGCGCTCGCTCTGAATTTTTAAAACCCAATTTGGGAAAAAAACGAAGGGCGCTCGGCGGCGTGCCTCCTTTATTTTTGAGATTGGAAGGGGGAGGGGGTGGGAGGCGATCAGGGTGGGGCTAATACCTTTGTGGGGGGGCGGAGGTGGAGGGGAGGAGATGGTGCGAAGTCAGAGGAAGAGATACGTAACAGGAGAGGGCTTAGGGAGTGGAGAACCGTAAACGACTGCGTCGAGGTACTCGCCCCCACACGGCAATGGGCAGGGCAAAGGGTTGGACCAGAGGAAGGCGGAGTGCAAATTCAACATACCCACTTATTTACTGATCTCCATCATAAACAGAGAGGGCAAAGGGTTCAAGAAGGTCGAATGCCCTAGGACCAGAGAAAGGCGGAGTGCACATCCAACGCACCGACTCATTTACTGATCTCCATCATAAACGGAGAGGGCAAATGGTTGAAAAAGGGAAGTTCTTGAATGTCGTATGAAGGGGAAGGCGGAAAGAAAATTGAACACCCGATTCATTTACTGACATTCATCATAAACGGAGAGGGCAAAAGATTGAAGAACGGAGGGAGTTCTTGAATGTCATAGGACTAGGGAGGTGGACAACTGGCTGGCCGGGCCCGGTTTTCTCGCAAACGTTTCTCTAAATGCGATACGATTTTGGAGATTTAATCTGTACACTATGTCGATTTTTGACCGTATTTTGCATTTGATGCATTTTTCGATAATGTTTCACCAAACGATATCACGTCCATCTAGATATCTGGTAATGATTCTTGGTTACTGACAACAGATCGTTTTGAAAGAAAATAAAGGAGTTCTCCAGATGAACGCAGAATGCCTCGATAGCATCCAAAATACGCCTGTCTCGTGCTCCCGTTTCGTTCCGCTGTTGACAAATACGGGCCGGGGGTGGGGAGGGGGAATGGTGAAGGTGGGAGAGTGGGGGAAAGGAGAGGGGGAGGGAGGGAGGGAGGGGGTGAAGGGCGCGTTGTGGCAGTGGGCGTCTCAGATAAGCGTTTTCTTTCAAACGGGGAAAAGAGCCGAGCGGTCGGGCAGCGGCCGATAAGACAGCGCTCTGTTTTAGCGTTCGTTCCGTTCCGTTAACGAGAAAATGGCGTGCGCAGCAGTGGCCGATGCTGTTTTAATTCGCGTCGAAGCCGGAGAAGGACGGAGAAGAGGCCAACGCCACTTGTTAACAACTCTTAATTGACGGGAATTATTCCTAGTTACTTAAGTTTACTCAGAAATGCGAAGTATATTTGGTTTAAAATTGCAGAGAAACGCATTGATTATTAAAACAAATAGGAGGATCATATCCACTTTAGACTCGATAAACCGTACTGACAAAAACACATAAAATAAACGACAATGGAGACAGGGACATTTGGGAGGGATTTTTGAAAATGCGTATTAGGAAACAATGAGGCATTGCAAACATTTCGGAACCCTCTAAAGCAAATGGAATATCTTTAAAAGAAAAACAAATAGTTGTTAATTGTTTAAGAAGTGAGAAGTTGTGTGACTTAAAAGTTTGGGCAATCCAGCCGGATTGCCTGATAGGGAGAATAAAACTACTGTCTACAAGGTCTACCTTCAAAATATTATTTTCTTCTACTATGTTTGCTAGAAAGTCATTAAATTCTGGGTATACCCATAGGCTTGATCCACTGAATACAGCTCGTTAGACACGTCTGGGTGGTCTTTTATCAGGTTCAGTGGGCATTTTTGGCAGCTGCAACAGGACGAAGAATGAACTGCGCCGTTGCGATGTGCGGCAAGGAAAGAGAACTCAGGCAGGTGGATGACCACGGCCGTTCACATCGCGGCGGAGCTAATGAAGGAGCTCTTCTCCACATGACATTCAGGGAAAGCGCTGAACGTCTTCAAAGAGACACAGGTGGGGGCGGGGCAACGAATGAGAGCTCAGGCAGGTGGATGACCACGGTCCTTCACATCGCGGCGGAGCCAATGAAGGAGCTCTTCTCCACATGACATTCAAGGAAAGCGCTGAACGTCTTCAAAGAGACACAGGTGGGGGGCGGGGGGACGAAATGATTATCCTCATTTCTGACATTTGGAACTCACAGGGCAGAAACAAACTTTTTGTAAACCGTCATAATTTAGTATGTAAATACTCTCCTGCCTGATTTGGAAGACTTACTTTAGGCACATGGACATGTTTATGTAGTTGTAAAGTAAAGCTTATGATTAGGGTAACTCTACTCCTTCCATTGGTACGGGAGAACGAGAAATTCTTTATTTGCGATGCCCAGCGCACGAGCTGATTGTCCGCGGTGTTGCCTAGGAATTCATCACAACAATGCGTTATCTCGCCCTCTCCGCCCCGCGTCTCGCGGCAACAATGCCCCAGGAGCCTTGTTGCCTTTCCGCCTGAACAGAGTTCTTGCAAAATATGGAAGCTGCAGCTCAACATTATTTGAGGAACCAACTGACACACATGTATGCATATATTATATAGATACTCCCCCGAATACTCACACACAAGAACATTATATTGTGCCTAAATTGAATATAATATATAAAACAACATATTTTCCCGCTTGCACGGAGAAGTCCCTCCGAGCTTTTAACTGCTCAAAGATCGTGGAGGTCACGTGGTGTCGCTGCTGGGCGTAAGGTAGTGCCGTTAAGTAAAAACTCGGGAGGGCTCCATAACTCTCGCTCGCAAATAGCCTTTTAGCGCGTCAGTGCTTTTAGCCACGGACACCTCCCCTCCCCCCTCCCTGCCAGAGCCCCCTGTGCCACACGACGCGATGCTTTTGTTTCAGCAACGGGACAAAGCACAGAGCGTCGTCGGTTCGATTCCATGTGCACAAAATCAGAGGCACCGATAGCCTTTCAAACACGACTGAAATGCGACTTTTCCATAAACGGACACAACGAACTCATCCGCGAGAACCAATGAGAACAGAGCATTCCATTTGAACAAGCATTCCATTGGAAGAACGGCTGCTTTACTTTTCGAACATGCGAACGTACTATTACAACTCCGAGTCGTATAATTTCCATTTTGCGTACGTTTACATAATATTTGGAGATAAAGATTAGATTCGTCGATGTTACATAGTTAATGGTTTAAAAAGCATTTAATGGCGGCGAGGCAGAGGGTCCCGTGGGCGGTGAGTGAATCGATAAGAGAGCGCTGGTGAAGACGCCCCACCCACACCGAACAAGCGACCACGGCTGCCCGACGGCACACGTCGCTCCGCACCTTGAAAGCGCAAGTGATCACATGGCACCATTTCATGCGCTTCATTTGGTACAGACATTACGGTTCACAAGAGATTGCTATAGTACCTCTTTAGTGTCTCGCGAAGTAACATCACCTGTCGGAAGACAGTTTATCTTTGCTGTATTTTTCATTTCAATAAATATCGTTTCATGTTGCCTGTAATATTACAAATGTGCTTCTGAGAAGGAAGGTTTTGCAATGGAACAACGAAATGACAGTTGATAAACCTTGTAGGTTTCAAAAAAACTATTACGAAACTTAAATGAAATATAATAAAAAAACAAAATTGGCTGCTTTCCTGCGCATCAAATCTTGAATACACAGTAACGCGTAGAAGAAATTTGATGGGAGGGCAATTCAATTGAAACGCTTATGAATGGAGAGGCCCATGAGAGGCTTAGTGTAGAAGATTAGAAAGGCGCGAGAGCAGATACGCAGAAAGGAGTTTGAAAAGTCTGCTTTTTTTGCGAGTTGGTTAATGAGTTAGTACATAAGGAAGTACGAGAACTAATAGAAAGGCAGGGAGAATATCGGGCGTTCACACGAGAGCGGGTTGTTGTCGAGAGACATAGTGAACTGGCGTAGACTCAATCACACTGAGCCAGTAAAGCTACTAGATAGCGAGGTAACTGGTGGTATTACCACTCATTCCACGAGATGGCGCAGCACAGCTGGCGGACTGTTAAGGTCGTCAGTTTCTCTTTGAAGTGTTGGAAACATTACAACTCTATTAATGAAGTACCGTTTGCACAGAGGAACGACTAGCTGGCTAGGAAACTGGCAGGCGAATAACAAGTAGAGTTCTTTGGCGTTATTGCCACTCGCTTTTGCTAAGCAAACTCTAAGTTAACACTGAACGAGTTTAGTAGCAGTGTACAAGCAGTAGCCGGGAAACCTTTGCAAAGTAAACAATGTAGAGTCGGTCGACCACAGGCGCGTAAGCGAAAGAGAACTCAGCAGAATAGCTCAAGCCGAAAGGCCAGGTTGGAAAGGGCAGCGTTCACCCAGGGAGTAGGGTAAGGAGAGGGTATGGAACACTCAGCGAGCGAACCAGTGGCCGAGTGGACAAAAACAAGTCTGAGGGAGTGAAATCAATTTGCCCGGCGGGTAGTGAGCATCGAGGCTAGCAAGAAGGTGCTAATCTTTGGGGCGTGGATGGAGGAGGTGAGCAAGTCACTGGGAAGACGAGTGTCGCGCCATGGAGACTAGTGGGCTGCTAAACGCACGACTGAGCGAACTGAGAGGCGCGAGTGCGGGTGAGATAGTGAGAGATTGGAATGTGGTGAGGCTTGCGGGTGATCGAGGGGACGAAAAGTGTGCGTGTGTGTGGACCTCGTAGGTCTATGTGTTAGTGGAAATGCAAACGAATTGACGATGGAGACTAGAGAAAGGGCGAGTGACTTGATGGGCATGGGATGGTCAGACCAATGGGTGAGTGATACGTTCGTTAAGAGGTGAGGTGAAATGGTGGTCAGGAAGGCGTGAGTCAGGGAATAGGCGAGCGAGCGAGGAGTTCGTGGTTGAGTGATGGAGGGGCGAGCGAGAGAGATAATGCGAGCAGGGTTGCGGAAGTCAGTTCCTTCAAAAGTTTTCTGCTCCTTTGTGGCGGAGGCGTCGATGCGACGGTTGATTCCAATTCCCTCCGCCGCAGCGCTTTGTTCGCCGCCCCTCCCCTCCCCCTCTGATTAGACAAATGAGCAGCTGTCTCCGAAACTTTCCTCGCAAGGCGGCTGGTCGCTTTCTCTCCTATTGTCACCCAAACGCCTCTTCAAATCACGTGCTTCGTCAAATCACGCTGCACAGCGATCACGAGGCAAACTAGCATATTTATATTCACAATTAGGATATACATATTAATTGATAAAATAAGGGACAAGTAACAAATTCCTCAAATATCTCTTACATTACACATTATGCTATATTTTTGTCTTAAATTAGCTGGCACATAAGAGTAGTGAGTAATTACTTCCAAACGTCAAGCACACCATATGGTACTGCGTGGCTCGACACAAGGCCTAAAGCCATTACGAAGCTAACTTTACGATTCCCAATGATCGATTTCTGACCGTCCATTTATTGGCTCTCCCTTTTCCAAAGCCTCAGAAAAGATTTATTGAATTCGACAGGAAAACGCTGAGAAAAAAAACTGGCCTTTGGTTACAAGAACACACTCTATTCTACATTTTTAAATTCAAACATTAACTGAAATATCCGAGAAAAGCTCGATTTGTTAAAAAGTGCAACTTGGTACGGTCCCATATCTGACGCTGTGATGCTTCATATGCAGTTATATGCTGTTTGTTCAACAGCTAATAATTCCCAGCGCCTCGATATTCAAGTTCCTTTAAGACCTATTTGAAGCGAGGACATGCCGTTAGAGTTTATCTCGGACCACTACTCAGCCCCTCTTGTTCCAAATTCATCTGGACTGTTTCGTCTTGCACTTCCTTCTTTTCTCCGTCTTCCCTCCTCCATGACGCAAGCGCTCCTCTTTTAAAGGGCGTAAAGGGACTTTAGACGCTGCTCAGGCGCTACTCAATGGCATTGCTCGTGCGGCGTGTGCAGGTGCGGTCGGTGACGCCAAAGCGGCTGCGAGCGAAAGCAGGGCAACCAAAATTTAATGAAGTTATTAGCGCTAAGTTCGTTTACTGCTACGCGCTTCATAAACAAGATTCTATACGACCACGTAATGGTGTGGTTTTATTACTCACACCTTTGGATGAACATGTTGCAGCCACGAACATTAGCATAAAACAAGCTCTTTTTCAGAAACCACAGGCATAATCGTAATGGTAATAACTGCAATCAGTTTGAGGTTGTTTCTTTAGGAAATTGGCTCACAAGATTGTAAGATGGCACATTTGTTTGTTGAGGAATCGTATCGTGTAAAATTATACGAAAGAATCATCAACTTCATATTTCACCTCCCTTTTCCATGAACTACTTGCAGACTAGACAGTCGATCTGACTAATGTTGCTAAGGGTCTCGAAATGGGGCAAGCACAGCAAATAGAGTTGGAGGCAAATTGGAGGCGGTGGCAGAAGGGAAAAGCTGAAGGACAAAGGGTCGATCACCCTGGGCGACCTCCAACTTCCTCCCTCATTCGCACCGCTGCAGGTGACACCAACCCTCGTGGCGGCCCCAAGATGCTGCAGAGATACGAATGGAAGCTGCACTTGGGCTTTTCTGCGATGAACAATTGCTGAGGCGGATTTTACTTCCAGTTCTTTTCTGAGAGAGATTATTCTTCCAGTTCCATACCTCTTTTCCGTGCTTCATAAAGAGTAGTGTGCAAAGGTCCGTTGCATTGGAGGTCAAATCAGATCGTCTGCTTTTGTGCTGCTATGAACAAAAAGCGTAGTTTTAGTCAAAAGCATATTCACTTGTATGTACACAGCTTTCACAGTATCCTGGACGATTCGTCATTAAAACCTAGATGTTGGTTCGTGTTCCACACGCACGAAACGAAAGCGATGAAAATTGAGCACAATAAGATGTTCTGATATTTTTATAAATTGATTAATTTAATGGGTCATCCACAACAATTACATACAACATACGTCGTATACAGTTTTTACTGTTTTTATTGGCCAAGTAAATATCAAATGTAAATATAACAAAAAGACAATACCTTGGCTCCCAATTTCCCGAAACAAACGAATCCTGTTCTTATACTTTCCATCATCATTCTTTGTCCATAAATAGAATTGCTATTTAGTTTGAGAGAAACTTTTAATTTTCAGTCCCTTTTAGTGATGAATTAATTAATATCACTTTTTGTTTATCCCCAAAATATTTTTGTGTAATCCAACATTGATTTGCGTTACAATATTTTAACCTCAATTTTCATCCTGCGCGCGTTTGTGTGTATAAAGTGGGTTGCCTGTTCCACTCCACTTCTGGAGAATTCCGATCACTTCCATCTGGAGCGGAACCAAAGTTGATATCTCCGACTGGGAATAGCATTACGCATAAGAAGCAAGGGCTTCTGCAGAGGACCCGAGCGGGTTGGGGTTCTATTACCGTGCATCATCGACCTCTCGATCGCAGGTCGATAGTCCCTCTGATGGAAGGCGGGCAGTGGCTGGGCGCACAGTGGCATGAAATGCACGACAAGGGCGATGTCTCTACTCTGGAAAAGTAAACTAACATTAGAAATAAAAGTAAAATAAATAAGTTTCGTTTATCACGTCATTTTAGAGGTTAACAGTTAATATATTACGTTTATTTTCATTATTAGGGATATGCAAGTGTCCATTGAAACAATATATACACACACATAATGAAAAAAATGTTACAGAAATCTTCCCCCAAATTCGCAATGCATTAGTTTTATGTTGATTTATTATAAAATATTTGTTGTTATTTAATTTAAATCCATCAGCTCATAATCCAGGTAACAATTTAGTTCCAAATATTTATTTCTTATGAATATCAGCAAACCGTTTATTGATTCTTTATTCTTTGCCTCCCAATAGATTGTTTGGAGTGAATTGGTTTCTTCCCTTTTTTCTGTCCTTCCTCCTCAGTTGTTGAACCTAGTGAATGAAACGTGCAAATAACAAAAACAATTAACTAGTTTTGTGTTAACACGGTTTCAAGGTGCGTACGTGAATTCCAAAACAATGAGAATGAAGCAAATCGTCGCATTCGGAGAAGTAAATACTCCGTTCGTTTGCTCTCCATATCCGTTCCATGTTGCGCTGCGCATCCTGAGGGTTGCGCCCAGTGCGTGCGTGGGTGATAGCGCTGCGGAATGGAGATAAAAATCGCCCGCTTTTAAAATCCGTCTGCTCCGAATCTCTTGTCACATCTTATTGCCACGCCCCCCACCTGGACTTTCCCCCTCTTTCATCGCCAGGAACCGCCAGGAAACGAGCCAAAGAGCCTTAGGGACGGAAATCCATTGGGCTCTAAATTACGAGATCTCCACCAATGCAAGAACTACCACGCAAACCATGGAAACATTTCTCCCTGAGAAGGTCTGAAAGGGGCTCCTATTTGCATTCTAATGTTTAATTTATTACTTTCCCTCAATCCTGATTAGTTTCACCTGACCAGTTACACCTGGTCAGGTACACCTGCCAGTTACACCGGAACAGTTACAGCAGAACAGTTACAGCAGAACAGTTACAGCAGAACAGTTACAGCAGAACAGTTACACCTGAACAGTTACACCTGAACAGTTACACCTGAACAGTTACACCTGAACAGTTACACCTGAACAGTTACACCTGAACAGTTACACCTGAACAGTTACACCTGAACAGTTACACCTGAACAGTTACACCTGAACAGTTACACCTGAACAGTTACACCTGAACAGTTACACCTGAACAGTTACACCTGAACAGTTACACCTGAACAGTTACACCTGAACAGTTACACCTGAACAGTTACACCTGAACAGTTACACTTGAATACACCTGAATTTACCCTTCAATAGTTATTCATGAATAGTTATACATGAATACCTGGATAGTTATACTTGAATAGTTATACTCCTTTTCTTAATTCTGCATCATCTTGAGAAACGAACCACATTAACTTGTTTATACATGACGCACGGCTATTCGTTAAAAAGATTAAAAAGCCAAAAGCGGCAAGCAACGTCGCCAGAGGAGAGCGCGCCCCTCGGCCACTGCTCGAACCTCCCGCGGCGCCCTCCCCGCCCCCGCCACCGCCAACGCGCCCGGAGGAGTTAAGAGGGGAAGTCTGAAAACGCGCCCTCCCCTCCCTTATCACTTTTCCCTGCGCATCGCTGCCATATAGCGCCTGTATATTCCCAGAACGAGCGGCATTTGTCGCCATTTCCGCCAGCTAAACGCGCTGTTTGTATTACCGCTCGGCCCCCTGCACGCGCCACGGCCGCCTGGTAGCCTTTTTCCTCCCCCAATTTGAAAAGGTGCTGTACACGGGAGCGTGCAGGGGGTGGGGCGAGGGAAGAGTCAGGGAGGGGAATGGAGGGGGATGAGAAACGAAATGGCGACGAGCGGAGCAGAGGTCTCTCCCTCACACACATTCTTTACTCATCAGTCACACGCACGAGAACTAGAACTCTTCGCGGTTATTGCATTGAAGTTACACACGTCTTTGACATGAGGAGGCGAAAGCAGGAAGCAAAAGTTCTCACTGAGCATTTTGGGTTCAACAGCGATTACAAAACGTTTACGAAGTGACAGTATGAGGGCGAAAACAATGTAGATATTACCCTATTCAACACTTTGTATGGATCCAAATGCAAATTTACTGATTACACATCAAATTTGCAACTCTTCGGGTTCATGCACGCAAACGTACAGTGGAAAATCCACGTTTACATATAACAAGTTATATTTTTTTCAGTTTACAGTAATAGATACGAGCCTTAAAACGAAGTTGTTATGCAGATAATTTACAGAGTGTTGGCTTGGTAGATACAATGCGTTTCTAATTAACTAATCATTCAATTTCATATAACAAGATAGAAGAGATATGGAAGCACAGTGTACTAATCGAAAGTTTGGAGATATACACACTTTCGGGTTTGTGGCTGCGTATGTGAGATTATACCAACATATGCAAAGTGATATATGAAATTGTAAACACAATTATATTGATATCACTTTATACTGGATACTGGCTCACGAATCCGAAGTATTAGACCGATTTTGCTATTTAGGCTGCTTGTGTGCAACTGAAAATGGGAAACGAAAAGAAAGAATTATCTGTTCAGTATTTTGGAAACGCGAGTAAAGCCTCTTCAAGAAAGCTCGTGTCAGCGTCATCCTTGGCTGCTTTTGCTCTTTCGCAATTCTTGGTGCATCTCCGTTTGAAAGGTGGTTGTGGCGACGGGTGTGTGGTGGGTCGTCGGATGGCGGAGAAAAATGAGCGCTAGGGAGCAGCACCTGACAGCCCCAAGGGGCGAGCTTCCACCTTCACACCCTTCCCCCTCCCCGCGCCCTCGCCCGGCTGCGCACTGGCCACAAAGCGCCCAGGGACATTGTCACTGAGCTGCATCACGCGCGCACATACCTCGCGCCTCATCATTTAAAAGAGAACACTGTAACAGACTTCCAGTTTGTTGAGAGGGTGAATAGTCAATGGCGTGCATTATGCACCAGTGCCCCCTCCTCCCACTTCCCTCTTTGGTACTCTCTTTATGTGCATTTCCCCCAGAATAAATAAGACACTATTGAAATGTTTCATTCCGCACGAAGCTATGAAACGGGCAGGGACGGAAAAGAGAGGCGAGGAGTGTGAGGGAGCGAGGTGAGTGCGTAGCTGCACAGCAGGCGGAGGACTGGCAGAGCTGACGGGTTCGAGTTCCCGAGGGTGAATGGCGTGGAGGGAGGGGCGCGGAGAGTGTTGCCTTCGTTATTCCAGTTGGTGGCAGCGTTTCAAAGCCAAACTCTCCCCCGCAGCATTCGTCACCCGCCTCGTCACTCCTCTGTGCTCATCAGCCTCCGCAGCCACGCGCTCGACACGGCACTCGCACAACCACGCGCGCGTGATATCACATCAGGGGGCCTTTTATTTCCACGTTTCGACAAATTACACAATTTTCATTTACTAACTTGGACTTTATTTTGCAATTACTGCATTATTAGAAAGAGAAATAAGTAATAAATCACATGTTAAAAATAATAATTGCAAGTAAAATGTCTCAATCGTTGCCATATTATTTAATTTTATGTGCACAACAGAACATCTCCACTGCTTTGATGCAGGGGGCTCTGCCCGTAGGCTGAGACCATCTCACGACAAGGCAGGGAATGGAAACGCATCCTGAGAGGGGCACAGAAACAACCACCGGTGCTATCTGCTATCAGAATAATAAAATATTTTCCTATCACTTGTCTTGTAACTCAAATTACAAATCGAATATCGAGGAGAAGGATATAAATAAGTCGATAGTGTTAGAAACTTAATAAAATTCTATTAAAATTACTTACACATTCCCTAGTGTGTTGTGGATTAACAGCAAAGTTAATGGGATACTCGCGATATTTCGCGATATTTTTGTGAAAAGTCAATCTCTTTGCTTTTACTGCTTTAATTGTTGTAAAATATTCCCTTGTTTCTTCATTTATTTCGGATCAAGACTGACTCTTCCAAAGTTAGCAACTCTGTGCCCCTCGCAGCCGAACAGCCTTCGGCTCGGCGCTAAGGAAGGAGGACAAGGCCTCCTGCCCGAAGACGCTGAACGCTGCTGCGCTGGGGGAACAGCGATTACAAAACTTGTTATCCCTGCTTGAATTACCAATAAAGACAAAGATATCCGAGTTAATTTTAGTGAATATTAATTTTAAAATATGTAAACAACTGATATATCTTTGTATTCCTCAGTTTCTTACACTGTTCACTGCGGACAAAAAAGTAGGAGTATATCAATTTAGTTTCAAAATCAGAGATGCACCATGTTTCCGAAATTTGAATATTACGAACATTATCTATACAGCATTTTAATTTCCCCATGTTTTACTAGTATTTGGGCTAAAATTGCATTGCGTTAGCGCAAATCGTTTAGAAGTTATCCATCATGGTCAATAGGTAATGGAACCCCCTCCTTTACGGAGAGAGATATCGCAATGACGCTTTATACTGAACTTTGCCACATCCGTTGTTGGATTTGAACGTAGGTGTGAGTCATAAATCCACAGACGACGTGCTACATTTCCCCTTTCTACTGCTTCTCGACCAGAAATGTAAACTTTTCCACGACTCACGGTTTACATTCTTCTCCTCGCATTGAACGACAGGGAACTAAAGAATGATACCCAAGGGAAATCTCCAGTTAACTGCTGTCGTTAACAGTAAGCATAGACGAAGACAAATGGTAGGAAGACTGACACACTAAACAAGAAAATGAATGATACATTAATATTTGCAAAAAAATGGGCTATATAGAATCGTAAGTGGAGGCGAGAGGTTTAGGAGGACAATAAAGAAGATAAGAAATCAATTCCAAAGCAAAGTGAATTTTTTGGAAGTTAGCAGAAGAGGAAACGTCTTTAGATAGAGTTTTATAAGGTAAAAAAGTGTAAGGAGACACAGACTTTCGGTTTGGAAGCAAGCAAGAGGAGTATGAATAGTGAGTTAAGCTCCACCTGGACATGCGCCGGGGCTCAGGAGGCCTTGCTCAGTAAGGAGGGCCATTCATCACAGGCCGAGGGAGGGAAGGCTCGCCTGCGTCGTGGGCCTCACTGCTCCAACCCCTAATTAGGACACAACCCCCACCACCACCCCCACGCTCACAGGCAGCGGCCCTCGTCCGCCGACCGCCACTCAGCCTTCACCAAGCATTCACATTAAGGCCACGTCAGGAGCCGTTCTTCAACATCAGCTGACAACACAACGCGTTCAGAGGGAGTTCGGTTTTTGCATGAGCGTATGTTTGAGTAAGGGCTCAGTCACATACTTTTCTCCTTCCGAGTTGTAGTGACAATACAATAGAAGGTCCTGACACAACTAACCATCTAACAACGAAGGAACAGCCACATGCACAAGTTCGCGCCTCTTAACTTTTAAATGGTGGCAGAAATTCCGACACTAACTGCCTTGCCGTCAGTCCAGCAGAATTCATTTTTTTGAAACATTTTTGTGGATTCTCGTCCATTCGCACTGCTGCGTTGTAAGTGGGCGTGCGGGGCGGGCGGGGCGTGGCGGGTGGGGCGGGCGGGGCGGGCGAAGCGGGCGTGGCGGGCGGGGGCGGGCGGGGCGGGCGGGGCGGGCGGGGCGGGCGGGGCGGGCGGGGCGGGCGTGGCGAGCGGGGCGGGGAGCGCGGGGGCGGTGAGGGACGGCGTTCCGCAAGGGCCATCTGCTGCCCATTAACCGCCCTTCGCCCATCGCACAGCTTCGCGGGCGAGGCGCTAATTTATGCATAGCCTTCCCCTCCCCCCGGCAAAAAGCCCGTCCGCGCGGCGCCCGTAGCCGGGGGCGGAGGCGGAGCGGGCGGCGCTGGGCGATCGCCGGGCGAACGGGGCGGAGCGGGAGAGCGGGCACTGCAAGGCGAGAAGAAGTTCTTGCGGACGCCTCGACAAATTGCGCAGGATTCAGAAACAAATATTTCATGCGAAACAGGAAAATAGAGACTGCTAAAAAACATTCCTGTTGTGATCTAATGCACACTGCTTATGGCAAGAGATTAAGAAGGACCTACGGAACGATAGATCATCGCTTAAATCAATTCGAATTCCTTCAATAGCCCCAGCAATACCTCTGCTCCAAAACAAGCAAACAAATTGTCCAGGTCAACTACATACGCACAGCAACAGCAGCAACAGTCGTCCGAAATTAAATATTTTTATTTATCTGGGGGTGGGTGGGCAGTGGGTGCATTTACGTGAATGTTAATTGCTGTATTAACTCACTGCAGGAAGCGGCAAAATGGAAACATGCTTCACGCACAAAATGTTAAGGTCCTTCAGGTCAAAAGTAGCCAGCGCTCACTGCCACCCCGCAGACAGACCCAGGCAGACTCGCGATGCTACAGGCACATGTTTCATTGCACTGTTTCTGAATATTGTGATATTGGACAAATTCAGGGAGAACTGCGCCGTTTTTATAAGCGTACTCTCCGATGACATTCAAAGGGGAAAATGGGAACTGTTTTGAGAATTCTTCTTATGCATTGCCTTTTCCCAAAGAAATATTATGGCAAAATCACTACATTTTTTTTTCAAACAAACTCTGCAGGACTATATTTAAAGTTAATAATTCTTTTAAAAGTCCAATAATTTGTAGGCAGACTCAAAATAACATATTTTTATTTTACAAATGTCCCAACGTTTCGAAGTTCAATTGCCTTCATCTTCAGGGTCTATTGAAACAATATAATAAAATATAATACAGAACATTGTGATCTAATGTAGATGATATTTGTTAACAAAATCTATTTTTACAAAAACAAATTTAAAATATAAAATACAAAATACAACTTACAAGAAATCTGCATCCATGAATTTGCGTATAAAACTTTAGTTTAAATAAATATGTTAGTTTCTTTCCTTATTGAAAACAATCGATTAAATATTTATTCAAAGCCACCTCAAATTGTAAATAATATGAAATTGATTTGCAGTTTCATGTAAATATTTATTTACATGAAATCTGCATCCATGAATTTGCGTATAAAACTTTAGTTTAAATAAATATGTTAGTTTCTTTCCTTATTGAAAACAATCGATTAAATATTTATTCAAAGCCACTTCAAATTGTAAATAATATGAAATTGATTTGCAGTTTCATGTAATTATATTTTATTATATTGTTTCAATAGACCCTGAAGATGAAGGCAATTGAACTTCGAAACGTTGGGACATTTGTAAAATAAAAATATGTTATTTTGAGTCTGCCTACAAATTATTGGACTTTTAAAAGAATTATTAACTTTAAAAAGGCAGTCTTTCACATATTTTAATATCTCTCTTTTTACATAAAGACTATATTTAAAGATTACTTTGAAATACAAATTTCATTAAAGAACAAAATATATGTTAAAAAATCGTATTTTATAACATAATTCGTAATTTTATAACGTAAATATCGTAATTTTCCGTTAAATTTTTGCCATTTGAAAAACCAAGGAGTCTTATACGAAAATTGAACTTGCGCCATTTTTAAGTGCCTTCTCTTTCAGGGAATAGGAACAGAAAGAATTCGGAACATTTTTTCACAAAAAAAACTAGAAATTGTTTATATTTTATTGAAGATTACGCAAAAATTACTCTTTTTTTTTAAAATTGCACATAATCTTATTTAGATATCTTTCTTTGTAACACAAATTTTATTAACAAGGTAGTAGTGGTGCAGCACGCACTTTCTCCTATTATTGAAGAACTAATGAAATAGTATGGGATAATTTATTCCTTACAATTCAGCATTCACTTGAAAAAACGCTATACAAATGAATAGCTAAAATAATTGGATTAGAAGCATCATACTGAGCACGCTTAAAAGGATATTAGGGCCATCATAAATTTAATGTCAAACAATTCTAAATATAATAATGTAGAACTGTTAAGAGAAGGTAGCTTTATTCATTTCGTACCCAAGTCATGACCAAGTCTTCAAGATAAAGATGATAAAATTAAAGCTTTTGAGAACAATTTTTTGAAAGTGAATAAGGTAGAAAGATCAAGAGGTAGAAAAGATCCTAAGAAATTCAAGCGCCAAGAAATGACAACCGCCCGCATTTCAAATGATAAACAGATGAAGCAGAAACGAATTCATTCATCTGTGCAAATGCGCAGGGTTTGGAAGCGTCACTCTCTGCAACGAGACAATAGAGCCACCTTCTTCCTCCGAAAGCAATTTTGTGCTTTTCATCTGGAATTCAAATGCGCGCTTCATCGGCCATAAACAAAACAAACCCTCGGCCCTGTCCGAGACAGAATAAATCAGCCAGAAGGAGCGCAGGTGGAATTCCTCCCACCGAGCAGCTAACTCCCCCACTCCCAAAGTTTAAGACGGAATTAACTCATGCGCACGCCGTTTTTCATTCTCCATTCCGGCAATTCATAAAATGGCAAGGTCTCCGTTCCGAGAGTCGCGTCTTCACTTGTCCTCTATTCTCGGCCCCTTGGGCTTGTCGTCACGTGTAGTCTGGTTAGTCACCAGGCTGCACGCGCCTTGAGCATGTAATAAGTCATTGCGTTCTATCACCGAAGACACAGCGCCCCAGGAAGGAGCCCAAACATCCAATTAATTTCCACGAGGAGGCGATGAGGTGTTTGCTCTCGGGGCTTAAAGAGTTCCTGCGCGAAAGGGAGGAGTCGATCGATGCATTAGCGAAGGGGGGAATAATTGCAAAGCTCCAGCAACCACCACAGAATCAGCGAGGTAAGTACAGGTACAAGAAGAAAATAGAAGATAGGTCAGAGAAGGGGACAGATAAAAAGATGGAAGAATAGAGAATTTTGGGTAGATATATTGGAGAGAAAAAGAAAGACAACGGGGATAGATAGACAGAAGAGAAAAGAAAGAAAGAAGAGAATCAGAGAGAAAAGGCAGAGAACAAAAAACAAATGTATTTTTAAACTTTTTGAACTTCTGCATTATATCCTGTTTGTTGCTACCGCTTATAACATTGACATTTTTATAAGTTCGCTTAATGTGTTCACATGTGCGAGATGTTTCAATGTGATTCGCTGGAATTCACTGACGTTAATTTAACATAATAATTTAATTTAGAACAATGAAAGTGTAATCATGTGAGAGTAATTATTTCACTCTATGTAGCAATAATAATTACAGATACGAAAGTTTAATAATGCCCAGTCATGCAGAATATTGCGAATGAATATTCCGTACTGAGAAACAGCAGTTTGTGAAGCGGGAGGGCAGAGAGAGGACTTCTTCACTGTCGCAAATCGCTGTCCATCGCCGCTCTTCGGAGAGTGAAGAGATCACTTCGGCATTGTATTACGTTCAATGCGTTTTGTACTTTGGTGCCTTTACTCTCAAAATGATACAATCCTATAAATATAATCAAAGAGTTTAATATTAATTTTTTGTTGTTTATCAGTTGAGACATCAGAATTTCGTCGACACAATTGTTTCTAAAATTTTTGGTGGTAACAGAATCTCTAAAATAACCAAAATCTACGGAACTCCTCCATATTATTCAGAATTAATATATAATATTGCAGTTTCTGATTTAAAATTTTGGTAAAAACAATGCTACAAGTAAAGTTGTCTATTATATGTAATTTTATAGAATGCTTTATTTCTTTCAGAAAGTTGTTATTCGTAATTTTTCTTTATTACTATTTGTCGCGCGTATTTACATCTCGTAAAATTTCTGGGTGAAACAAACACTTGTCTAAAATTGCTTATGATCATTTTCATTTGGATACGCGCGACTACTGTACGTCCCAAAATTTTCGATGTGAGTTTTAATACTTCCTGCGTATAATGTTTGCTATATTTGATTAAGGAGTGCCCCATTTCACTCGCCATTTAGAGGCAGACAACTGACAGTCATTGCTTGTAAGTTTTCTTTCCACGCTATGATCAACATTCCTTTTTATGAGCGCCCGAATGAATTCTCCGAGTTAATTTATGACAATGCTGAAATATGGAAAGTGTGTGCATGAGAAGTTGGAGAAGAGACGTTAAAACACACACATGTTTCGTACTCTTGATCTAAATATGAGATTATTAACCCTTCTGCTACCGAGGGGAGTAACTGAGTTACCCTAGCGCATATTTTTCAATTTTTTATTATTTTATAATTTTTTTACATTTCTGATATCTTGTGTAGTTGTTTTTTTACATACGAATCTGAAATGCCTTGTTGGAAAAACCTGTTTTTTGGCTTGTCATTTCACGGCTTAAATTCGTAGCTGGACTACCCCCGTTGGGATTAGACGTTCGGGTTTTAATAACTTGATTTGAGGTTATCAGCGAGAGATGGGAGAAGGTGTTGTGGACATTCCTACGAAGTGTTATTGTAATACTTGTGCGTTAGTATGTGAACATATTGAAGAAATACAGACTTGATGGTTTTGAAAAGTTTGAATAAAAACAATTATTGAGTTTGAAAATATAAATGAGATCATTAGATGAATGGGAAGATAGGCGCAAGATAACTGTGAGTTAAAATACTTCTCCAGAGAACATAAAAGAGAAACATCGCATGTTTTTTTTTCGCCTCCTCCTGGACAGCTCTCTGCATTGCCACTAAGGGAAGAGCGGAGAGAGATAGTCGCTCTCCAAGGAGATATTACTCCGAATGGCTCCACATTACGTCCACCTAACGTGCTGTTCACCCCTCAAGCAAGACACATTTCGTTCCAGATCTACTAAATGAGAATACGAAGCGAGACTGCTTCCGTCTGTCTGTAAAAGACACGTTATAGGAGATTTATTGGGACATCATATACAATATACACTGCACATTAATTTCTCTGACGCAGAATTTATTTCAAGAAATGAAACAGTTTCCCAATGGTCCAAATTAGTCCTCAACTACATCTATAGATAGTCTGGGGACTTTTAAATTGGACGAAGACCTAGATTTAGATATGCAAAGTATAAACTTCTCAAAGGATGAAAGTAATGGTTCGCATGAAGTGAACTAACGGCTCAGTGGTAAAATTGTAATTCAATTTTATTGATTCACAGTTTACAGAAACAGTTGACAAAGGTTTGGCGTGGATTTTACAATACCTATTGTAGGCCACCCACTCTCATGATTTGTCGAGAAATATGACTAAAGTTATTGATCTCGCACTTGAGATGAGCTCTGGTTCGGCTTGTACTGTAACAGTTATCTTCGCCCGCTCTTGCGCTGCACATTCCGGCCAATCAAGTCGAACGCGAGAGTGGGGCTTCGTGTGTTGTGTGCTGCTGGCGGTTCGTAGTATCAAAACTTGGTTCTTTCCTTATTTTTGGGATATTTTACAAAGCAGACGAGTTTAATACACACAATTGAGCCATTGTTAACGTACCAAATATGTTTTAGTGTCTATTAAAATCATGCTATAAAGAAACATTAGGACTTAGATGAGCTTTATGTATTCTATAGTCTATAGCCAGGATAAGGGATCAGCATTGTAATTTGTTTCAAATATACTAATTTGAAATAGTAATATTTATTATAAAATTATTACGATTTTTAAAGTGTATTTAATAACTAAGGAAATTAACAACAAAAAAGCTTAAATTTAACATTATAAAATGTATATCTCCGCTACTCAGAGCATCGTACGCCCATTTCTTGAATGACTTCAAGTTACAGAACGAGACGTGAGCGAGAGGAATCTTCGTCCTGGAGAACGAATCTTCAATCCACATCGATCTGTTCGCCCCTGAATGGTATGCACTTGCTACTGAGAACACACACTGCTGTAATGCAGGTTGCCTAACGCTAATACAGGCGCTCCACAATAATTTATTATCTAAATACGTTTGGACACGATATACATTTCATTGAAAATTACAAAAACCGAATTAAACTTGTTTTGATATAGGTGTCATGCAAAATAGTGTGGTGTTCAAAAATCATTCCACCACAAACTTCGCAGGCCGTACACTGTCATCAATTTTCTTACAGAATTCTACCTCACTGCCTGGCAATAACGCTGTTCCTGTTAAATATTAGACTTTCAAAACATCGGCTTCATTCGTAGAAATGCAGCACTTTTTGTCTACAAATAGACGAGTTGTGCCATAAATCAATAAATCAACTCTATGTTATCCTACAAAAACAATGAAAAGCGATGTCAAATATACAATTCGCGTGTAACATGCTCGTATGACAATGCACATTCTTATTCCACTTAGATATTTTGAAACCAACAAAAGTCGACACAAATATACCAGAATCGTAAAAAAATGTTAAATCAGACTTTGCCTGCTATCGGAAAGAAGTTGATGTATCTGTGATTTACAGGAATGCTGACCGTTTCACGTCTCAAATGAATTGAATACAAAAACAAATCAGTAAAAATATAGTTATTTAAATACTTATGTATAAATATAACTATTTGAATAGTTAAACTCTTTTTTAGTTTACCCCAAGTATCATTAAACAGGCCCCCTAGATATTACACTTTCTATTATGTGTATGAAATAACAAAGGAAATACATATTTGTTGTGACGAGTAATTCTCTACAAATTTTTTTCTACCCCGCCATAAATTTCTAGGAGGATCTAAAATGTCATAACCTATTGGAAGAAGAGATAATTAGCCACTGAAGCAGTTTAGTTTGTGGCATGCCCATGGTATCCTGCGATATATGGAGTTGAAGAATCTTCAATTTTTAAAGAAATAAGGTTGGAGAGATACGAAGGACTGAAACAGCTGCATCCGTTTCTACAATACAATATAATAAATCCGTTTCTACAATACAATAAAGAAAACTACAGGGTAATAATCTTTCTCTTTTATCACTTCGTTACTTTGCTCCCATGTTATCTACCTTTTCTTTCTTGCTTTTGCAGTTGTATGTAGTATTTCTACACAGGTTTTTTATTAAAGAGCTTCATCCTATTGAGTGTTATTTCAGAATATATCTCTTTCCGCGATCAGTGTTAGTGAGAGTGGGCCGTTTCGTGCCGGGCGAGGGATGCAAACTCGCAGTCGTCAGCTGCGACGGGTGGCGCGTGCACCCACCACGATACCACCAGGGAACTTCATCCAAAACACAAGTTAGGACAAAAGCCACTACCCACGTAAAAAATTGACAAAAATCTGTTGAAAAGTGTAATGAAAATACAGTATCAATTATTTAAGGAGAAATGAACATCAAATGTTTGGTGGAAGAACTCTGGCTTTAACCTCAACATTAGTCTAAACATTAAAGACGCATGATCACTTTTCCCACTTTATATTAACGTCCAATGCGAGATCAATGATGACGAGAGATGTTTGCGTAAAAACCTCCACGTGCAAGTGTAACACGGAGAGAGTCGGATGTGAAGTGGAGTGTAAAATGTGCAAGCGCAAAATGGAGAGGGGTTGTGGTTGGGTGTTGAGGGGAAAGCGGAGTTGGTACGGGGAGGGACAAGGAGGGAGAGAGAGAGAGAGAGAGAGAGAGACGGAGGAGCGACAAGGAAGGTGACGGTCGCCGAATCGTGCATGCGTGAAGCAATATCCGCCAGTGCCCCCAGATTGATGGTGGCCGTCGCGGGGGTTGGCTCGCCTGACGTGCGTGTCGACAAAAGACGGCGGTCGCCCGCCCTCCCCCGCGACAAAAAGGAACCGCCTCCTGCGACAAGCGACGCTGTGCAACGAAGAAGTAGTTTTATTTGCTATAACGGCGGCGGGAGCAAGCAGCCATTCTCCCTCGCGCAAATTGGCGCCGCGCGTTGAAATCTCCGGCAAAAAATTGTTTTCAATCCCTTGCGCCTCCTCCTGCGCTCGGAAAAACACGGCGCGGCGCTCGCCAGGCAGCGCCACCCGTCATTAGAGCCTCCGCGCGGCGGGGGAGGTTCTTCCCCAAGAAGGGAAGCAATGAGGCGCTAGACGTAATGTGAGACAAATTAACATTATACTACGGTAGACACACACGAAATTCCTGGTGAAAATGTTGACGTTTTCAGAGAAACCAATTTTTCAAATGCAGTTTCTCAATTTCTAAAGAGTATCTATAGTTAATCTGAAATATAGGACTATAATAATTTAATAATGAATAATAAATAACGAAAACAACATTGCTACTAGAATGGAAGGACAAATTAAAAACGTCCAAGTAAACGTCAATTAAGTTAAATCACAAAATATGTCGTAACCTCTTTCCAAATTAGAAAGTTTACTTTCAATGATTTTCTTTACACTTGCATTTAAGTGTATATTTTCTATCCGGAGTTATTCACATAAATAGTTCTTAAGAAGACTTTAAACCGAAAATATCGCCTATAATTTGCACATTGAAAAGGGCGTTCAATAATGTGTTAAATAACAACTTCGGTATAAAGAAGGGGCAGCTCTCCTTCCTTCACAGACACTCAGCACGATGTCTTTGAGAGCAAAAGGCAGAAAGAGTATTTCGCATATCCAATTACACTGCCAGCTATTTTATTTATTCCTTTGCTGAGCGGAATGATCTCAACGACTCCTTCCTCCAGATCTCGCGTCCCATTAGATAACGCGTCGGAGCGTGCAAGTGTTTTATAAATAAACGTTCAACATTTCTCCTACTTCCATTCCACGTCTCGTGTTTCCGACAAGGGAACCAAAATTAATTTAGATTGGTCAATTCCTTCGATAACTTTTCCCAATTTCAAGAATCAATCAAATTGGCTGCTTATTTTTATCGCAGTCTCATGAGAAATACAAAGTCTCTACCTCTTACTTTCCTCTTCGTCGTAGGCCTTGCACATGATATGGATGACAGTACAGCGCTGTGCCTCTGCCATTGGCCAGGGGACAGGGGCACCTCAGCGCCTCTGGCGAGCAGCGGCTGCAATTTGCATTAAACAGGCGACGGCGGAAACCGCGGGTTTAAAAGGAAAGAGGAGAATCAGAAGAAGCTTCTAAGAAAGGCGGTGCCGGAAATTGCGGCGCATTAAATAGTAAACGTAATCGCCGATGGAGGCGCTGCGGGCGGAAGGCGGGGGGGAGCAGGTGATGAGCAAAAGTGAGACGAGGCGAGGGATGAAAAGAGCGAGGACGCGGCAACAGAAAGACACTCATTAAAGGGCACAACAATGCACCGCAAAGCGAGGAAGAAAATTTAAAGGAATAATGCGCACCTTCTTGCATAAATCTATTTAATAAGCTATGGAAATATGCATTTTAGTCGATTTATAAGACATCTGAAAACACTATTCCGTAAGTGCAATATTGCTTTGATAAGTAATGGTCGACCAGGAGAACATGAAACACATTTAACACGAAAAATGCAAACTGTTGTAGAGTCTCTATGAAAATCGGCAGGCTAAAACGCAATCCGACATATTTGTAAACCTTACTAAACGTTACTAGCATACTAAACGAAGAAAATCTTCATTGTAGACCAATAAAATTTAGTTTGCGTTCATAAATAACACCACTGATGTTTCCTATGCGTAAATCTGCCTTCCATTGTATTTTTGGTAGACACGCCTTCTCAGAACCACGACTCCCAAACGTTACGCATTTTAAGCTTTCAAAATCCATTCATCCGACGCTTTTTGGTGGTAAAAACTAAGAAATGAGATCCCATGGCCTTCTACGACGCAAGTCTCGAAGTGAAAACAACCCACTAGCAGCTGCTAGCTCCCCCGTCGGCAGATTTTACATCATAGATTTATTGTTATCCTCAATGCTTTATTTTATTAAACTTTCACCAAAAGTAAAAAAAATTAAAGATCAAGCCGCAATTGCCTCAACTTAAAAAGTAGAGTTTTGAAAATTATAGTTGTCGCATATTAAGTCGTGAGTTCTTTTAAAAACTCTTGTTTTTTTTTTTCGATGAATACAATGGCACTTCCTATTTCGAACATAAAGCATTTATTTAGTACATATTGAATTGACTTGGTACAAATTATTTGGAGCTCTAAAATGTTCTTACACTCTAGACACAATGCGACAAAATTACAAAAACAAGAAGGACACAAGACTTCTAGATCTGCTAGAGTTAAGTCTCGACTTAATACAACCTTCACAAAAAACTGTTGAAATTCTTTCGGGGGCATTCTGGGGTTTAGCTTTCGCACTTGTCTCTTTTCATCATCCCAAATAGTTGGTTTGAAGCGAACTAAATTCTCTTTTAAAGAACTGAGAGCAAATTGAATTGAAACTGTCTTCTGCAACTCCATTAGTTCTGTTAACAAGAAGACAGGCGTTGCCCCATAGCGTAAGGAGGTGGAGTCCTTTTGAAGGAACTCCTTAACACTTTAACGGCACAGTTCATTTCGCCCTGCCCCGCTCCGCCACGCCCCGCCACGCCTCGCCACGCCTCGCCCCGCTCCTCCCCGCCCCGCCACGTCCCGCCACGCCCCGCCACGCTCCGTCACGCTCCGTCACGCTCCGCCACGCCCCCAGAGGGTGTCAGAGGGCGAAGTGCAAACTGCAGCCCTCCCCAGGGCAACATCCATTCACTCGGCTGGCGCTATTACACCAAATATCATACACACCATGGCAAGCATAATTATACAATAAATAGACTATTCAATTACAGTCAACAACTATACATCAGCTGTGCAGATGTTGGTGATATTGTATAAATTATTCATTTCTTTTCTTGAAATTGACATTGAATGCTGATAGTTTAATAAAAAAACGTTCGTCAAGACATGAACTTGAATAATTTACTGATATAATACAAAAAGTTAAACAAATTTCAGTTTCAAATGCCGTGTACTGCAATTAACGTTTTAGATATTTCCATTTCTTCATCCTTACTCTCTTCTGCGCAGCATGCGTCCGTGTTTTGTCTTCCCCAGCGCTGAAAGCACAGCCGATCGCCCTCCATTTTGGGAGGGGGAGAGCCGCTCTTTTTTGTTTTGAGCTGAAATGGCTTTGGGCGGATTCGCCCCGGGGCTCAAACCCACAGCCCCTGCGGAACAAACGCGCTCCCTCCGACAAATCAAATGCGCTTTCAAATGCGCTTTCAATTGTCGGAAGCGTTTTTCAAAACAAACAGCCGATGCTATTCACATTCACGGATTTTCATGTGCATCCTGAACGAATTAAAGAACGAATCAAAGTTGCTAATTCAATAGACACGGTTGTTGGGAGAATATTTTATTCGAAATTGCTGTCGTGCGTTTGTTTGGAAGTAAAGCGGAAATACATCAATGATTATCTGCATTATGTCGCATAATTTGTAATTGTGCAGTGTTATTGGAAATATTTTACGAGAAAATAATAGCGATTTTTTAGATTTTATAAAGTGTTTACAAAACGCCCTTCCTCCCATAAATGCCGCATGCCTGGCAATGAAGTTTGTAAATCCTATCTTCTTCGATAGCTGTTCTCGTCCCGCACCACTTCCTACCGAATCACTCTGAGGACGTTCCCTGCTTGTGCGGCTGCAGTAAGCGGCAACAGTGTTCCCATCATTCCGCAGCGAAACCGCCCCAGAGCCCTTTCTCCGCCCCGAAGCACGTGTCCTTCGCTCCGAATGGAAGCCGCGCTGTCGATGGAGGCCCCTCCCCAGGAGGCCTTGGAAGCGGCGGCGGATGACAACTGACGAGCGGCGGCGTTCGCTGGTTGGCGGAGCATCGCAGGCGCGAGCGAGAACGCTGACGGGCGACGCCCAAGGCATCGCGCCAGGCGCCCTCAACAAGGCGCCGGCGCTTGTTTTGCTGCGGCCCTCAACTGTTGAGGCCTTCGCAGCAAGGGCCCGCGCGGAGCACCTCTGTGCGACCGTCACCACCCAAGCCCTTTCTAACGTACTCATGGACAATGCTGTGGTGGATGGGCAATGATGCTACCACAACTTGCCACAAACCCTCTCGATTGCCAAAAACTTCAATAAATCGACTGAGACTTGAACTCTTACACAGAAATCGAAGGCGACCCTTCTGGTCACTACCCAATGAGACGACTCTCGGGTACCATTGCTTCAGCTGACATTTCCCCTGCACAATATACGGACTGGAAAATAGTGCCTGTTATTCAGAACAACAGCCTTCAAATTTCACACACTGGACGTTTGCAAATGTTTATACGGATGTAGATTTTTAATGGGTAATATAAGCTCCATGATAATCTCTAAACGAGTTAAGACGAACTCTAAGCTTGTACCACGCATAATTAGTATTGTCGCTTAATTCAGAGGAGTCAGTAAATCACTTACTACTCTCCCTTAACCTTCCAGCGGGCGCGCTGTCGTAAATTTTACAATAGCAGATATTTTTGTTTTGCTGTAAACTCATTGTTGTCAAAGACTTCTGCGTTCTTGGTATTCCTTGCACGTGTCTTTCGTGACGCATTCCTGCAGTCACTGCTTAGTTTGCACGCTATATTCAGTTGTTGTAACGCTCTATTCGGGATAAGTGCATAGTGACGTAAACATTACGCTGCGCGCCGACTGTTGTGCTAAAATATTGTATATTAATTTGGCCTAATCGAAATTTTCTGTAAAATGTGCAGATAAAGAACGAAAATCAGAATATTCTTCAAGAGCTGTCTGATCGGAGGAAGATCATGAATTGGATAGTGACAGTGACGGTAAACGAATGTTGAAAAGACGAGCATCAGAACGATACTGGATCGGAACAAGATCTTATTGATATTAAATACAAACGTTTAACAACGGATATGTTTTTTGGTAGTAAATAACATTCTTAGATATTATAATGCGACATAAAATTCCTTTGTTCTACAATTTCTTTGATTTTTTCAAGAGTGATTGAATGTCGTAAAATTTACGACACGCGCCTGCTGGTGTGAACATTTTACGCGCGCCCGCTGGAAGGTTAAAATATTCGCCCCTTGCCTTCCTGAATGGCATTTTAAGGACTATATCTCCGATCGAGGAGAAAACATTCATGACGCACCAATGGAAGCTGAACTTCAAAACAAGCTGACCCGGCGCTCCTATGTGCGTCTGTATGAAAGGGAGCAGAAAGCAGCTACTGCCTCGGGAGACATTGAATTGCGGGCGGTATATTGGTGTCCTGGCGTCATCATAAGTTATTCCTCCAGAGGGAGGCAGTAAAACGCGCCGGAGGAACAGCGACCGACGCAGCAGAGCTAAGGAAGGAAGTCGAAGGTTCCCTCGCGGTCGCCCCACCCAACGCCCCCTCTGCCCAGCCGCGGCTGGGAATGCAGGGTTCGCCCCGGGGCTGCTGGAGGGCTGAGGACGAGGGCTGTATCGAAATGAACCCGAGAACCGATGACGCGTCGATCTGCGCCTGCTCCTCTCGCAATATCCTCGCAGCGCGGAGGAAGGCGGGGCTGGCCGCGTGCACATGGGATGCGGCGGGGCAGATGGGACGAGAGGGAGCAAGGGGACGGGGGCAAGGGGACGGGGGAGGGGAAGTCAGAAGCGATGCTGTCCAAAAAGCGGTTACATTTTAACCAACAGTTGACGCTTCAGTGTAAATATATGGAACATTGGAGAATGCGCCATACAGATGGCATGCGTGCAAAAAGTGTACTATTAAAGGTAACTGTAAAAGTGAACTAGTTAATAAAAGGTGCGTCAAATGTCTGAAATACGTGACGTACCGAAGCCTTATTTCCTAAATATGCCCGACGTTTCCGTGATACACCAGCACACTAAATGATCTCTTCACTCACCAATTGTCGGGACGTTGATCTGAATACTCCATACGGAAAACACTGAACGAAATCGTGAAGAATTGTTAAATAAAACTACACTACCTAAAGTAATATCCCGAGCTTCTTTGTTGAACAAATACAATTAAATTAATTATTTATACACATGAACAAAACAATCTGAAAAACAGCACGAGAAACTATATTGTTATTTAAACAAATATTCCCATAAATAATGAATTAAATTACTTTTCTTCTTTCTAGCGCTTAGTACTCAGTACACTTCATTTGGTAAGCGTAAAATGAAACTTAATTTAATTTAATTAATTTTTCAAAATAATTGTTTCTGATTGCACGATAACACTTGTAATGGAGTAATACAAATGTAATTACAAAGTAAGTAAATACCATGACGTACAAACATTTCATGTATGTTGTTAGAATCATTAAGAAAGTCGCCTGCACACAGTAAAATTTAGTATTTATACAGGCATCAAAAACTCTCAAAATTCACAAACATACAAAATTGGAAATTGAGTGTTGAAAATATGCTGTTTCAGTTTCGCTTTGGAGAATTTAAAAACTCACAACAGAATATTACTTCCCGGTAAACAAGCAAGAGCGAACTTTTTTCAGGCGTTTAAAGAGCTCTGCTGGAACACACGTACACGAATACGCAGGGCCGCCATTTTCTTACTACCACAGATCCGTAAAAGACGACATTCTCTCAACATCAGGGTTACAATACGATTAGCAGAGCTTTATAACGATTTTAACTTGATTCCTCCATCACCATACATCCGCTTAAATGCAATATTAAACAGTGGAAGCAAGGCTATAAAACTGTGAGTTTGTAATAACTACCGCATTCACCAAATTGCAATATTATTATTGGCCTGTGTCTTAATTGGTCGGTTCCAAACATTTATGAAGGCTAACGAAGTGCCAAGTAGCTGCCGTTAGGAAAGTATAAAAAAGTCGTAAGAAAATTGAACATCTTCCGAATTAACGACTGTGGGCTTATGAAAGTAATAAAAGCCAATGGTTTGAAAGTACGACATTTTACTACTTTATTGGCAGTGAGATAATCACCTAAGATAAGCAAAGTGTAGCATTATATTTTAATTTTATCGGTGTAAAAATTGTAAACAGAATTAGCATTCCTTAGTCCCAGTCCTTTTGAATTGTTGACAACAAATTGCTTTTGAGCACACCTACGCAGATGAACAATAGCTCATGGCTTGCCCAGGTGATTCTATTGATACTAATAGCAGCCGGATGCATCTATATATTGTGGAAGATTTTTAAAAAATAAAATAATTTTTGAGTGTGTGCAGGCATCTACAATAGTAAATTGATACTATTGCATGTAACATTAAATGTAGCAGGCGGGCTTGCTAACGGGGTGATGAATTATGTTCTAAGAAAATGAATTAAGAATGTGCATAGCTCAAATACTTAAAAAGAAGAAAATACAACGAGAGATGTGGGAATTCATTTAATTTCCAAGCACAGGAAAGTAGAGGTCGAAACGTTTAATGAGTTCAAGTGGCTAAATCTGTACAATGACACATTTGCGGAGAAACAAGACGCCCCAACGCATGTTTAATGCGTATTCATAAACCAGGGCTAATTTTCAAGCGAAATATGCCGATGACGCACACGCCCTGGGTGGAGAGTCTTTAAACTAACAATCTCCAAGAGCTGCTTTCAGCCGTCTCTTATTTCCGTCACTTTTCTCTCGGCGAGCAACGTAATACAGCGAGGCGGTCTTTTGTGGCGGCGCAGTTGGTATCACTGCGGGATCTGCCCTTAATTCCCGCGATGTGGCTGGGGCGGGGAGTGGCGGGCGAAAGATTCGGAGAGGGCTTTGTAATAAAGAGGGAAGGAGAGCTGTGGAAACAGCGACGCAGCGGGCCGCGCGTGCGCAGATTACAGACGCAGAGGAGGTTGTTACTCGCAGCAACAAGAAGCCTCTGAATCTACTCACAACGAAATGAAATGCGTTATTCGGTCGCACAATGGCGTTACACGGATGATTAGAAGATAGTCGGAAAAGACCGCAATATTCGAATTCAAACTTCCTTCACTAATTCTTTGAGATCAGCACTAGGGATCTTTCCTCTTTACGAATATTTTCAGTCTACTAGGCAGCAAACTACATGGTTTACTTCCTTGCTTATTTATTTTACCATTCTTTATAAATGCCAATGTGGTATCCCCCGAATCAGAGGAGCAGCTTGGGGTGACGCCCCACCGCTCCGCTAGTGGAGGGGCACAACCCCTTCCCTTCCCCTCACCAGGCGGCGAGGGGATAAAACCCCGAGTCGGCAGCGACGCGCCCTGTCACGAATGTTCTCTACCCAGCGCGACATCCGTGTACGAGTGCCGAGGAGGATCGACCCGGGAGACACGGCTCCTGGACGGAACGCGGGTTCGCAGGCGGTACCTCCCGCAGGACATTGCTCCCGTCTGTCAAGGGTTCCGCGGCTGCTACTACAGCAGCCCCGACGCACCACTGCCACCGCCCGAGATAACAGCCGTTATCAGCAACTCAGTCGGCTACCTGTGCCGCCGGCTTATCAAGTTTAGCATCGGGGCAAGGACGCTGCCCCGAGAACAATTTTGGTTGTGTTTCTTTGTTTGTTGAGATGTGAAGTGAAACATTAAAAGTATTCTTAGACTTATGTGTTTGACTAAACCTGATCCCGCAATCACTACAGCCAACTAGTGTGCTTTTTTGAATTTTATTACCCTTTATTTATTACCGGAAGAAGCTATGTTACGTGAGGAAAGTGGAAATTATTAAACAAAGTTAGAAATGATGAATTTACATCGATAATGCCATTTCTGGTGGTGTTTGGTGCCTCTACCAAACGATTCTCACGTCTTTTCTTCACCCTCGGATGCAAACACAGGGCCTCCCAAGACGTAACGAGTTTCACTCTGCAACGCCGCGTTTCTGGGAGCTTCATCTCTGTGCCATCTTTCTTCTATTTTTCTACTTTCATTTTAGCCAGTGGACAAGGAATCCTTGGTATATTTAATCTTGATTGTAAGTCCTTAAATTTTATCCTATTACGTTAATGCACATGCAAGACTTTTAAAGCCCTATTAATAGTTATACAAACCCCAATTATTAGTTATTTTAATAATCAATTGTTTAACATTAAGAGTTGACTTCTTTATTTATTAAGAAAAGTTATTTAGAATAAAAATAAATTTTCAAGTGCATTTTCGATAGCGTCTTAACCAAGACCTTGCATATTTATTCAAATAGTATCCCGCGTCCATGCACTCTACGGCTGAGACACCATCAAAACACCCAAAGAATATCTGGTTTGAAGAACAGAAATACTTAGGGAATTATTATTCCTAAGTATATTCCCTTCCTATTCCTTCTCTTTCTTCACAGTGAAAATATATTTAAATATCAAGAGTCGCAATTGCTCCTAAAGATAGCGTACACGTGACAGTTTCTGTTTTGTGCTTTAAATTATTGCAACTAAGTTCCCAGGTTTCATTTAAAGTTTGAGGCCCAGCAGAGTTCGTGGCACGCAACTCGAGCAGACTGATGAGAGCTGTAAGAAGGCGCCCTGAGTGTCTGTGCGCAAGAAACCCGCAAAGTTCCCTCTGTCTCCGCGCCCTCGCAGACCAACTTCCCCTCGCAGCGAAGGGAGGGCAAGTGCACGCCTGATTGGTCGCCCTCGGTTGAGGCTGATGACGTGCACACTGCGGGCCACACGTTTTCAGACTAAAGCAAGGAAAATTACAAGTCAAAGACGTGTGAGAGCATATTTATTGCACTCACACGGGATATTTTACGAATAAATATGCAAATGTGCCTCTTTGATTTACTCGAAACGGATTCCATTTGGCACGACACATTACTCAACTTGAGTTTTGAGTCTATGGCTTCAGAGAAGACGTCATTTATAATTGACTGCAAATTGTCAGTCAGAGAATTCAGGAATTTTCAAGCTAATTGAATCTTACACTTTACATCCATTTTCAGTTTTTGGAGATGAAATACTCCGGTCTCAAATATCGTAAATAACAACGTTGAGACCTGTTTTTCAGCAGGAAAGTGGCTATTCGTCGTTGCAAAACGAGCCGAGGCGTTGATATGCAGCTCACGTGCCCCCACGTCAACGAGACATCAACATTCTGTAGCGGCTAGACTGATGCTTCTAGGCATGGCGGATTGAAAGGGATCAAACCACGAAGTTCGTTTGGACGACGGAGTCAATCAGAAGGATGCGAAAAATCCAATCTGTAACTAATAGATCGCACTTTGAAAGTCAGCGCATCCTGAAGATGGTTCTCAAGATACATGTTGTGAGTTCCTCTTGCATCTATCTACTCGTAACATACAATGTTGTCCAAATAACGCGCTCATAAATGTCGCAGCGAGAAAAATAGTATTTTAGCGTCGTCGTTGATTTGTAATGAAAGTGCAAAATACAGGAGCTGCAGTCCCGTGATATTTATATAGCAATAAGAGAATGCAATCCGAAGTTATAATCCCCTCTGGCGTTTGGGAAAACGTGCATTACTACCCTTGTAATTGCCAACACTGAAACTGGTAGCCAGACGAATTAAGTACCGAGACTTCTACTTTAGAATAATGTTTCAACGGATATTTCAATAGAATTATCATCTTAATCCCTTGCGTCCGGGCGTTGGAAGCGGGGTGGAATGAGGGGCGAAGGTAGGGTGAGGGGTGTGGGAGAGGCGGCAAAGGCAGTGTGTTCAAAAGAGAGGCGCGTGGTGAGGTGCAGAGAACGCAGAATCGGGAGGAGGAGCGTAAGGGCTGCGCGGAGCTGAGCGGAGCGGAGTGGCGTGGCGGGGGGAGCGGAATGTGGCGGGGTGTGGCGGAGTTGGGGGCGAGTGTACAGAGTTTGCTCAGGCGCGTGGAGTGGAGTGGAGGGGGCGGCGCCTAATGAACGGGGCGTTATTCCCTTCATTTCCCTTATGAATACATTGCTTTCCCTTCCCCCCTCCCTCCACGCAGCCACAGCACAGTAGCCTCTGCCCACCGCTCCACAGCAGACGGAATGAACTCTCTGCCACTGGCGAAGCCTCTTCAAAATTGGGAAACACGGCTGCTTTCTTACGCAATTCATTGAAATACAAGCAGTCCTATCTGAATAAAAGGAAAATTACCTAATAAAAACAAGCGCTTCAGAAGTAATACGACGCTATTGAAAAGGCACTGGATGGTGTAGTAGCTGTGAGAGAGTGTGGGTGGCTGCGGAAGTGGTTTGTCTCGTGTAGAGAGAAGAGGGAAGAGGCCCACACAATTAACGCTGCTTGTGAGGTTTCGCCTGAAGGGCCCTCGCCCTTCACACTTCGCTCCACCGCCCCCCACGCCCTCAGCCCTGCGCTCTCAGCCCTCCTCCAACGAAAGCTGCCCTCGCCCTTCAAACGCCGCTGCGCCAGCCCTTCACGCCCTCAGGCCGCGAGTCCCAAACTATTCCACCCATTCATCAACAGGCAAAACTTTGATAAGAACGATTGCGTTGAAGTTATCGGTTTTCTAACATAATGTGAATACTCTATAACTCCTTGTTGGAGAATATCTCAGCTCAACGATGCCTGTAAACACAGTTTCTCGTAGCAAAACCAGTTCACTTTGAGATGTTGAGTACTCATTAAATAAATACAAGTCTAAAAATTGTCAGGTAACCGTTTCATGGCCGAACAGTAGACAGTAGGAGGAGTAAACTTAAATCTTCAGCTTACCTCGCGATGCGTAAGTGTCGCAATGAATGCAGGTACCACAAGCAAAACTGCTTACCTGAAACAACAAGAAATGCCATTTACAGATTACATTGGAAGAGCATAGCACAATGTTTGATGCTGTAAATGGGACGGAGATAATTTGCCTTGAAATCATCCGATGAGAAATGCTTCAAAGATGTTGATTTTCGAATTATTAAGAATTTCTTACGTTTTCATTTGGTTCGTGCCTCCTCCAAAACGGAAGTTGATTGAATATTAATTATTGTAGCATTTTTTATAATTAAATAGTTATTTTAAGTAGAGATAAAGCGATAGTAGAGGTTCCTAACTGGTCGTAAGAGGGAAAAGAAAAAAGGTCTTTTATATATTTAATTTTTTTAAATTCCTTTTGTGCAACAACAGATAAAACGAGTTTCACCTACAAGCATAGATATCACAAAAAGCAGTTGTTATAGAAAAAGGAAAGGTCGACTTTCTACTCCCAGGATTTTTTCTACATTTCTAGAACATTCTGCAGTTTAATATAACATCAATCAACAATGTTTCTGCAGTTTAATGTAATATCAATTACTGTGTAATATACTAAAATATTATTATGCATTAAAAAGTCGTCTTCAAAGCAATTTTCAATGCGACGAATAGCCTGAAATATTAGCGAAGGCATCGGGAGAGTCGCTTTTATTTTGAACATTGACAGCGGCAGGAAAATCGAATCTAGTGCCGAGCACAAAGTGAGAGAAGCTGAAAATGGGGCACCGCAGCCAACAAAGCTCTTTTCAGTCTTTGCGGAGGCGCAGGAAATAATTGCAAAAAGAAATTCGCGAGGCGGGGAGGGGAGAGGAGGTGTGGGGTGAGGTGAGGAGTGGAACTGCGAGCCTTATTTTCCGATAAGAAAAAAGGAGAAGTTCAAAAAATAAAGACCCGGTCTCGCGAGCATGTCACGAGCAGGGGAGAAGGGAGGGCACGGTGGGCATTGACGTGGGTGCGAGAGTAGTGGATGTTGCTGTAGCAGCGGAGAGGACCATTGGGTACCAGTGAGGGGTGACGCCTCGCTGCCCGTGGTGAGTGCTAGCGATGAGGCTCTTAGTGGATAGGAAAGGACGATGGTTCGCAGCAACTTCGCGAGGGTGGTGGCTGGCAGTGTTGCATGTTTGGCGGGTGGGTGGATGGGTGGCGGGAGGGTTCGCGCGCAGGCAGGCTGGTGGTCGGAGGCATGGATGGGTGGATGCGTAGAGGTGGCGGGGTGGGCAGTGGTTAGCGGGTGGCGAAAGGGTGTAGGTGGGCGGCGGGCAGTGGTGGGCCGGCGGAGGGGTGAGGTAGGTGGGTCGGCGGGAGGCGGTCTCTTTCGGGAGCGCCAACATGAATGGTGAACTTCCAGCTCAGAGAAGATCGGATCGCGAATAATTCGATAGCCGCGCAGCGGGGCGGAGGGGGGGATGGGGGGAGGGGGGCGAACGCAGCGCGCCCTGCCTCCGACAAAGGACGGCGCCCGAGCCCACAGGGAACTGAGTTGGGGCAGGGGTGGCGAGTGCGGCGTTAATCTCCTTCCATTCGTCGATGCGTCTGGTCGCGCACATTCCAAAATCCGCTCGTTGAGGTCTTTGGATAGCCAGTTGAAACATTCAACCCTCGCAGGAGAAATGTGTTTTTGAATTGCTAATAATTTGATGAAATTTACTCATAGGGTAAGCGCTAAATCTAGACTTGATGAAAGCGAGTTGACTTTCAATAGAGTTGCCTTGTGCTAATTTCCATAGTAAAATGTCCTTTTGCAGAGAAATAATTGGCCTCTGCGGAAACCTCAAATGATAATTGCTCGGTTATTTGCTTGCACACAACAAAGAGAACAGTTTGAAGACACCGAAGAAAATAATCTCCATATTCAGTTTGAATGTATTGCTTTCCTATTCTCAGATTATATGTACTAACGAAACATGATTAGAAGAACAGTCGTGGAAGGAAAACGTGCTTTCCTCTTGTTGCTGCCCAGGTGCATAGGGAGGAGAATGTCATGGGAGAGCTGGATAACCTGAGGTGAAGGCGAGGAATTCTGCATGTGGGGAAGTAGAAAACAGAGAAACGGGGCATCAAACATTGACTTTGGGGAAGCGGAAAAGGAGGAAAAAACCTAGAGATGTCTGTGACTTTGATGCCGCGGCATGCACAACGAAATATTTTCGTCAGCAGACAAAGTTCCTACGGCTGTGGATTTTCAAAGATATTCTTGGAGAGTCATTGAGCTCCTCAGCCAGCCCCAGTTTTTCTCTTCTGTGTTACTTTACCCCATTTTCGTCCCCAGAAGCAACGCTCAGTCAGGGTGGCCACCACACAAGCAAGAGGAGAGAGAATCTTGACAGAAACATCTGTACTGCATTCTCAAGTTCACTGTTTCCAACATTAATCTAGAATTTAGAATGATTGCAGAAACATCATAAGAGAAACATGATTTCTACAGCATGCTAAAGATCAATTAAGCAACAACAAATTTTGTATGGAAAATGCTGAGGACAACAAAAAAAGGAGCAAGTGTTATTGATCCAACGTGATGAAACGATTCGAAATGTTGAATAAAGTACATACTATTTCTATAGATTTTTTTTCAATTACTAGTAATGAAACCATTGTGCATCTGTGTTAAAAATACATTAATTACTCTCGACGTGTCAAATGCCCCGACGATAACATAGTGCTTTAATCATAAAACCACAACAAGCGTTTATAGAGCTTTATTAGCCTCACAGCATTCATTTGCCCGATCCAGTTTCACAAGGCAATTTTTGCGTGCGTCAATGAACAAGTGGCGAGTGACTCGGTGCCTGATTGCGCGTCGACGCCCTCCGCGGGTCGCGTTCCGCAGCCAATCGGCGACCACGCGCGTTGGGATGGCAGGCGCTAAGGGGAGGGGAGGGGAGGGAAGTGTGGTGGGGGCGGAGCGGTGAGACAAGGCGGGGAGGGAAGTGGGAACGTGGGGAGCAGAACGCGTTGGAAAGAGCGTAGTGAGCAGAACGCGGCGAGCAGAGCGTGTTGGGCAGAGGGTGGTAGGCAGAATGTGGTTGGCAGAGCACGGCGAGTAGCACGGGGAACGGGGAGTGTGTCACGTCATGGCGTCCGTTCGTTTGTTCCGCACCAAAGTGGGTGAAGGGCGCTGGTCAAAACCGTTCGTGGCCCTTTGAAGAGGGCCGTGCAATGTGCTGGGGCGCCTGCGTGCAGATGAAGAGCCTTCGCACTGCCCCTGGCTCTTGGCGCAGAGGAGAGGGGCGGAAGGGAGGGAGGGGAGGCAAATTTTCCAAAAATATAGTTAATTTTGTGTGAAATGTAGACAGTTTGTAAGCAAATATTTCTAAAATACTGGTTTCGAAATTTTATCTTTAATTGAAGAGGTCACTGCACTAATAGTCTAAGCCACATTGTAAGAAAACTGAGAATATTCAAGTTAAAATACATAATTGTGACTAGAAAGGGTTGTCATGAGAAAAAAATAGGGACTCCATTCTTAACTTTATAGAGGAGAATTGATTAAACCAACAATATACTGTGACACTATGGACAGGGATGTACACCACTAGAAAACCGTCCGTCCATCCATCTGTCGGTCTGATAAGTGGATAAACAAAATCATCAAGTTATAACCGGCCTCAAGCACATTCAGATGTTGCATTTTCTCAAAAACTATTTTTTCTTTAATTTTCTTTGGATCAGTGATGCATGAACTGAATATAATAATAGAAACGCTATCTGCAATTATTTATTTGATTTTTCAAATAATATGCTTCAGAAAATTTCGTATTGTTTCTCAAATATTACTAAAGAGTTTTCATTGAAACTGGGCCTAAAATTTGCATATTTTAAGAAAGGCTCGAACCAAATTTGTACAAAAACGTCTCCAAATATTTCAATGAAAATTGCATGTAGAACAGAATTTTACGTTCCTAAAATATTCCTTAATTTATATTTCAGTTCTACAATTACGAGACCGCAAAAGACGAAAATGTGAAAAATGGCTTCAGAGGATGAGAGCTGGAGGAGGGTGGACAAATCCGGAGAGCTTGAGAGAACGCAAGAGAATAAGAGAAAAAACTAGTAAGGGAAAGCCTGTGCCATTGTGTAGCAGGCCTAGCTTCAATGTGAGTAATTGTTGAGAAAGGTTAGAAAAGGAAAACTTTGGCGCAATGTCTCAGTTTAAACAATAGCAATAAATTAACATTATTTGGTTCTGAGAGTAAGTATACTTGTCATCAAGTTCCTGTGCAGTTGACGTCTTACGTTTCCCTGTGATGCAAATTCTTATTTCACTCGTTTGTACTGTAATGTGCAGTTGCCATTACTGCTCCGAATTCCATGATCGCTGGCGCGTGGCACGTGGGCGAGGGCGAGGGCGAGGGCGAGGGCGAGGGCGAGGGCGAGGGCGAGGGTGAGGGTGAGGGCGAGAGCGAGGGCGAGGGTGAGGGTGAGGGCGAGAGCGAGGGCGAGGGTGAGGGCGAGGGCGAGGGCGAGGGTGAGGGCGAGGGCGAGGGCGAGGGCGAGGAGCGCGGGCGAGGGAGAGGACGAGGGCGAGGGCGACGTGGGCGTGCGGCGCCTGGCGATCGCCCGGGGCGACGTGGGCGATTTAAGGGCGAGGGCTCCGGTTTCAAAGCGCCGCCGCTAGGGGCGTCCTCGTTGCGGCGCAGCGGTCTCCTCTGCCTTCTCCCTCCGCCCTCTCCAACTGCCGTCCTCGTTGCACGCACCTCCACAGGCCGAACTAAAGCCAAATATCCCTCGTCATTAATTTGTAATCAATAGTTGTTTCATGGAGGCATTAAGAACAGAAACTCACTGAAACTAAAGATTAAATGTTAAAAAATATTGCAAAAACCACAACAGAGTTATTGAACTGATTTCAGCAGGTATCAAAATGGTTGATATTCTTCACGTAAACAATTGACAGATGAAAAATGCTTCCCTGCATCAACAGATTAAAACCAAATTGAACCAAAATAAAATATAAATATTTCAGGTTACTTGAGAATCATCCCCACTCCAACAAACAAAAATTAGCATTTAATTCACTTGAGAATTAAAATGCCTCACCAAATGGTACTCTATTATTGTTTTGAAGAGCATTATGCTTTGTTACAAAGTTCAACCTCCACTGCTAATGATTGATGCAGCTGGGATTTGAAGAGGAAAAGAGAATAGTTGTTTTGTGAGGCCCAGATACCAAACAACTATTGATGACAAAATGTCTGAGTCTGTCTCCACGTTATTTGAAAAGTCATAAAAATACGTCAGAATGGAATTTATGTCAATTTATTCTGTGTATTTAGTTCTGTGTGTTCAAAATTTTAAAGAAAAAATTTCACTGTCTTTTTAGAAAACATTATTTCTAGTATTATTATATTTTATATTCCGAGAAAAACTTCAAATATTTAAACAAAAATGTACATGATATTAATTAATGAACTAATTACGGAAAACGGTTTTCATTTGAAGAAAAAGTATGAAGACCTTGTGGTAATAACACACCAGCTTAATTCTGATGTTCTGATGAAATTGAGATATTTTAGGTATTTACACCTCCTGAAGATGCATGTAGATGTTGGGGTTTTATTTTAAAAACTTGGCTCAAGATGGCAGTGTAATTCATAACTTAATGTTCTTTATCCGTATGTGTAGAACGCAATGTCTAAATCTTTACTTACCTTTTTCTCAAAACTTAGGTACAGTGGCATAGCTTGTTATTGCCTCCAGGTCTTTATATCTATCTTCAGTAATGTAGTAGTAAGCGGCAATTCAAAGGCAAAATTTTGCATTTTTTGAATATTCAGGGCTTACAAGGAAAACCGAACCTACAAGCCATCTCGATAAGCGTATTTCAGCCTCTTCTCACGGGAAATTTGTGTGTGCAGAAATATTTAAAGTCGCTTTTGAAAAAAAAATTAAAATATCCGAGGAATTTCATATGAACTCCGTCTAAAGTTTAAAGAAATATTCTCCAAATTACAGGGGTTTCAGTCGGGCCAGACCGATCGGGGAATAATCATTTTGACAAAAATCTTACGAATATCTCGAAAGCTAGTGTTGTGCACAGACGGACGGACGTTGCGTAAAAAAGGCATTGGTACCTCAAAATGTGGATTCTACATTACGCATTTGATAATTTCCTACACATAGGAGAAAGAAAAATTGTCATCTAATGTAAGGAGGGAGTACGAAATGACTTGTTCGCACTATTCACTCCGCATGCACGGACGTGTACGAGAGAGTAAAAGCGACGGCAGCCACGGGCGACGCGCCCTGGGGGGAGCGGCTGCGGCGGCAGCTGTTCGGTTAGCCAGATAATGCATTAACAACGGCTCTATCGATTCATTTATTTGAGTAAATTGCACGCCATGGACTGTCCCTTTTCAGGACACCTGCAGCCCTACGATGCCCTCTCGTGCACAGTTCTGAACACGAGATTGTAATACGCTGCATAATATCCTCTGCATTTTATTTACTCGACGTCCATTTCCATGCTTATGCGGAATTGGCATCCTGTCCAAAACGAATGCTTTGCTTTTAGAGGCCTCGCTTGATTATAATGAACTATCAATTGCAATGTTTAGGTAGAAATGCATTTCATGACGTGCATTCTTTTTAGGCTGCTCTTTTCTGCCGGTTGCTCAATGGTTTGGAAATTCAATATCGACACTGCCAGAAACTGCACCTCGTAACCATATCATGGAAAGTTCTTTCGTGACGATGATGGAAAGAACTAGTGGAGCTACAACAGTGCATACTTCCTGCTTTATTTGTAACTTTTGCAATTTCGAAAATTCATAGACTTCCACAAAAATGAATTCTGTGCCACTTTAATAACTGAACTGTGCTTTCCTCGCAAGAAAAAATTGAACAAACAACCTGGAGTCTGGTATTAGATAATTTTGTTAGGAATTACCTTCGCTTCGCGTACAAATTACGAGATAACTAACATATTTTCATGAACATGGGACAAGTGTAGGTGCTTTAAACGTACAATTGTGAATTTAAATCTATTTATAGAGCAAATTTTTTTAAGATATTTATCACAAATAGGGTGGCTTTTAATAATATTTTTGGAATTATCAAAAACAAGTGATCTGCGAAAATGGAATATGAATCATTTTTATTAGCGTTCTTCGCTATGTTGGAAGGCGGGGGGAAATCAACGATTGGAGTCGTTTTCCAGGAAATATATATATTTAAACTCACTATATTTTACGCATAGTTACGCCGAAATAAGCCCGAGGAAGAGGAAAGCGCTGTCCGCGCGCATTTGTGTGCCGGCGCCGGCCGGGGGAGTCCCAGAGGGCAGAGCCGCAGCGCCCACGTGACCTCCCCTCCCCTCCCCTCGCGCTAATTGCATTGTGGGAGAGGGGAGGGGTGGGGAGGGGAGGTACGTTCTCCCGCCGCCGACAGCGCTCCACCGGCGGAGGAGAGAACCTCCTCACGCAAAAGGAACAGGACCGAAACTGCCACGGACACTAAAAGCTCTGATAATTCAGAGGCCATAAAAACAGAATACCTAAATACGTTTACCATAGTCACAGACGATTGAAACAGTAGAAATGGAGGAGATGGAGTAATGATGGAGGGAGAGAAAGAGAGAGGAAGGTGCGGAAAGAGGGATGGAGTCGGGTATCCCCTTCCACTTTCCATCTCGCGACGCTCCCCCAACAGCACCGGCCGTCACACTCCTTCATACACCAGGCACCTTCCGCAATCCCACTTTCTTCTTCGCCCACGCAAGCGAGCGCCCCCACATCCACCCTTTCCCCGCCGCCTTCCGTCTCGTCACCAGGCGCCACCGCAGCCGCCGTCAGCGCTAATGGGGGCGCCCCTGCGTCCGGCGAATGGACTGCGTATTTGTTTAACCGAATTAAAAGCTCGTTTCATACATTTGAGTTACGCGTGATGTATAAGGTCATTTGCGCCGCGGGGAGAGGCGCCATAAAGGCACCGCCGCCGCCGCCTGTGGCGGTGCGTCGCTCCCCCTCTTCCCCTCCCCCTCGGCTGTGGCTGCGAGGGGCGACACAAGTCCCTTGGGGGATGCACGATTTTTGCTCTGCTCCCACGGCAAGCTCACACCTCCTGACGCTTCAAACACGCTTTAGAAGCCGGGAATATATGAAGTTTACACACTCTCGTCAATGTCCGCAGACGGCCGACAATGTCCACAGACCGCCGACAATGCTATAGACCTCCGACAATATCCACAGACCTCAAGCAATGTCCAGAGACCGCAGACAATATCCGCTAAGCTCAGACAATATCCGCAAACCTCAGACAATATCCACAAACCTCAGACAATATCCGCAAACCTCAGACAATATCCACAAACCTCAGACAATATCCACAAACCTCAGACAATATCCGCAAACCTCAGACAATATCCACAAACCTCAGACAATATCCACAAACCTCAGACAATATCCACAAACCTCAGACAATATCCACAAACCTCAGACAATTTCCACAAACCTCAGACAATATCCACAAACCTCAGACAACATCCACAAACCCAGTTCCAGATTACTATACTTTCATCTAACGCAGCAAGCCAAGAAAGTAAGATGGTGCGACTTAAATGAGAACAAATCGAAGGATGCGAATAAATAGAAAACAAGTATTTTGACAATGTGAGGAGAAAAGAGAGTTTGTGGGCGGGGGAATCGATGGCCGACGCAGCAGCTCACGCCCCGAACAGTGGAGACAAAAAGCGAAGATGGGGCCGAAAATCAACGCCCCCCCCCACCACCACCAGCCCTCGCCAGGACGCGAACACAGCTACCTTCTTTGTCTCAAAGTATAACTACTATTTCATTTCCTCGTGTGCTGACGTCTGGTCAGCAATTTGCAATAATTAATACTTTCTATAAATGTATGACAATACATCAAAAAGTTACAATCGCGATAGAATATTTTCTTTAATTAAAATGTCTTTCTTCATATTTTAAGATTTAGGACTATTTATCTTCTATGTACATACACACAACACACTGTATGAATTGTATTCGCATCTTGAAGCAAATAGTGTTATCAAAATATTTACTGAGACTTGAATAAACATTTTGTACAAAGCTGAAACTCAGTTCCTGAAACACTATCATGTTGCGTACTTACCCGACTACATCCACAATATTTTAAACAAACGATCCAATATTGCGCATTTTTACTTAAGACATTGTTTGTTGTTGTTTTGGGTTTCAAACCGCTATTAACGAGTTAGGTTTCTGAATCTTAAACAAAGGAACAGATACCAGCAGAACGAGATTATTTCAGCAAGTTTTCTTAGTGACCGTGAACTTTACCATTATTTATCATTAACAGGTCTGTTGTCATTAATAAAAGGTACAACCAAAGACACAGGAACAATTAATACATTTTCCCTCGTGTATAAAAATCGTTATTTGTACATACACTCTACGTACGTACCTCGCTCACTGCAGGGATTTTACATCGGTTTGTTGGGGCTCGCTGTGCAGTTCTCGAATATTCAGTGATACACCTACAGGCAGAACACGGTAACGCACAGGCACGGTTTCAAACGATCTTTGTTGGAGAAGTGTGTAAAAGAAGTAAAATATTGTTCTACCTAAAATAGAAATACTTCAAGGGATACATTGTATTGATTCTGATGACGATTAAAATTTCCTAACGACTGCCAGTACTTCATTCTGCGAACTGTATTATTTTGCTCTATTACGGTCCCCGTCGCATTATGCTATTTTACGTCAACAACTGTCAACATTTCCTGATGAACATCAAGCTTTGCACTTTGTTTCAATTTTCCTTTTTAATATTCTTTATTACTCAATGAGGGCTAGATTATTTTTAACTGAGCATTCGACTGTTAGTTTTCGTGTAAGAGATTTCTACAAATCAAAATATATATAAATCGAACTGTTTGTATTGCGAAACTATGGAAAAGAAAACGAGTAACAACGAGTCTGATCATTAACAAATACAATAAAATCTGTATTTGTTTCAGTGCATCGTCATATTTAATACTTTTTGTACTTTAATATCTTTAAAAGAACTGAAGGCTAAAATTGTTTTCTAAGTAAATTCCACGAGTAAGCAACATACTGTAATTTAATCTCATCCAACAGTTCACTTTGAGAGCGGCCTGGAAAATACTCAGCAAATAACCGTACATGTTCATAACGAGCCTGGGGGTGTACTGAGTATAATGAACCCATTTCCGCAAATTTGCAACTTTCGGATATTGCCAGGGGAAGATGCGGGGCCTGGGCTTATCAACAGCAATTTTTCTGCCTCATAACATGCCCGAGAGCAACCCGTTCATTCGTTGCCGAAATCTGTTAGAATTATAATAAACGCAAAACAAGGAGACTTCGAAAGATTATTTTTCCGGTGCTGAGCCGCATGTTGAGGCGGAAAATATTTCGGCCCCACCGCAGTCCGTTAATGTACCGAAAGCTGCATGCTTCTCGAGTGACACAGCGTATTAAAAATAATGCACCTGCTCAAAATGTAATACAATTTAATTAGCGTTCCGCTGCATTTATTACGCTAAAACAGATATTAATTCCGTGAAGAAAGGTAATATTTTTGTTTTTCTGATTAAAAATTATACAGTACATTCCTACAGTAAAAAAAACGCCCGCATTTCCAAGAACATGCTCATTAAGGTGATTGACCATCGTCATAATTACATTAAACGTCTGTGTGTGTGCGGGCGCGTGGGGGAAGGGGCGGGGGGGGAGGGGACGAGCGGGGAGGGGGAGAGCCCACGGGTGCAGGGAACACACACATTGCCAGGTGGCATCCAAAACTCCCAATGCGAAAGCAGGAGCTGTGGACACTTTGCAACTCCCCTTGCATCATAAGACCTTGTCTTGAAAGTGTTTTGTGTAGGTTATTTGGCTTCGTATGGTCCGATAGCAGGGGTACAGGTTCTCACACACACAGAGCATCAGTGCTTTCGGCAGTTGACGCCGTGCAAGAGCAGAAATATCGGGAAGAGGCTGTCCCCATTAAATAGTTGATACTGAGAATTGCCATATAGAGCAGAATTTTTTATGAAATCCTCAATATGGAAAGGAGGTAAAGTGGGATGGGGCGATGGGCGTGGGCGGGGCGGAAGGAGACGGGAAGGGATGAAGGCAGAGAGCGAAGCAGATCTGGAGTGGGAGGGGCAGAGGGGCTAAGGGGCTGAGTACGGACGCGTGCAGTGAACTGGAGCTTTGTGGACTTCCGCCCAGTGAAAAGGCGCGGCCACCTGCAGCTAACGGCCGCCACTAGCGCCGCCACCGCCCGTGGACGTTTAATGAAACCCCCCACCCTTCCGCCTCCTCGGCCTCTGGACGCGCTGCTCTATCCTCAGACGCCCCTCCCCCGCTCGAGGCGTCTAGTGATCCTTAACGTCTTTCTACCCGCAAAAGGAATCGTGCCTTCATCTTTACAGCATGAAGCTAGCACACGACATATTAGCATCACGTAGTTTTAGTAAATCTCTGCTGTTGTTTTGCTCTCTTCTACAATGCTTGCTATCTCGTCCTGACCCTCTGTCCGAGCTGAAGGCGTTGGTGTGCGATTGGTCGTGACGCCTGTACACATCCAAAGCTCCTTTAAAGTCAGTGCAAGGTCGTGTTCTCCTTCGAGTTCCAAGCAACACAGATTCGGGAATCTTAATTCTAAATATCCTATTGACTCTTTTATGGACCAAAAGATGCAGAGACCTAGGCACAGTCGCCAACGTTTCGGTCGCTATACGGGGACCTTCTATAACCCGCAAGTGACCGCAAGAGGTACACTCACGCCAACTGCTCACAATGTATTTCTTTCGAAAACTGCAACATTTTCTAGACAATAACGACACCTCGTTTCTAGCTTACCTTCACTGCACCTACGAGCATAGTTTCAATGTGTGAGAAAGGATACTCGATTTCGGTAGATCCAATCAATTTAACTGACAAACTGTCCCAAAAGAAAAATGTAATCAAATTTTTATTTCGCAACTGAACAAAAAAGAAACGCTTATGTTATATATCAATTGTCAAAGAGCTGCTTCCAGGGACAAAATTGAGTTTGCTGATCCCCTTTCATCATTTATTAATATCATTGACCTTTTGGCCGCGTGTGTGCAGTGATACATTATTCGTAGGGCTTCAAAAATTGCAGTGGGATGAAAGGTGCACGAGCAGCTATTGAGTATCGGCTGCGGGAGACCCTTTGTGGCCTCTGATTTTTGTGAACATTTGCCGATAATATTTATTGCAAAATCGAGCAGGGAACGCAACCAAAATTGAAGTCAATCATGTCACATACTCTCCTGCGGATCGTGCCAATACGTTTTAGAGGTAAATTTATTTAAAGCGTTCTTTATACAGAGTTAAAAGCTTTATAGTACCAGGAAAGCATCATCATTAAATCATGACCAACTAAGCTCAACTTCCGAAGAACTGAGTTTGCCAAAGGCTTTTCCAACAACAAACTTACTGATGGAACAGACATTATGCAGGAAAAATAATTCTTGGATCGTAAATTTCTAATTTATCTGGTTTCTTGAAGCTATCACAAAATAAGTCTCTATATACCGACATTATGTCGTATACAAGTTTCACAATTTTTTTTACTACGAAAATTTAAAAAAAAAAACTTTTGAACGGCGTTAATGAAACAAAATTAGCGATTGATAGTTAATCCTTTACTTCCTCAAAAATTTTGCTATTTTACATAACATTTCAAAAACAATAAAACATAAACAATAAAAACTGTAAATGCCTGACGTAACGCGAACGTCCAAACGATCGTCCGAGTGCTTCAAACTTCCGGAAAGATTTCGCCGCAAGCGCCTCCGAGGCGCAGCGGAAGCTACAAAGCGCCGAATCGTCTCCAAAGGGCCAAACAGAGGAAGGCGACAGCGATCTGCGAATTAGCGTTTACGGCCTCCGGAGAAACGAAGCTTGTTACTTCTTCTGCCTCCGCTTGGGGAGGCGCCTTCCTCCCAGACAAAAGACGGCGCGCGGAGCGTCTGAATGAGCAGATTTGCGACTTCAAAGGACGCGGCAGGGCCGCCAACCTGCCGGCAGCCAGGCCACACCGTAATGGAATAGACAATACGAAGCCCCAATCAGGGCGCGGGCAGGAGGGAAGACACACTGGCAGGAAAAGGCCAACCAGAGATACAAAGTCATGAAGGGAAGTAAATAGGCACATTATACAGCACGCTTAAGACGGATTGTAGAGCAAAATGTTCGAGATGTGTAGGCGTTAGACATAAGTAAGATTGAGTTAAAATGAAATTAAGTCTGTTTGATACACAGTGCTGAAATATGGAACAATTTACATAGGGTTTAGTCACACATAGTAATTTCTTTTGCCTTTTTTTATATTCTATGGAATTGATCCTGGGGTTGGATGAAATTCAGTTAAATACCAATTGTTTTATTGGGCCTGACCTAATCAAAAGATACTTTCCAAAATAATATGAATCTATATAAAATGCAGTAAGTTTCATTGCGTACGGTTATATTCACGTTTTTCTTCATGTTTCCTAATTAAGGTTTTTTAATCGGTTCAAAATCTATTTGCATAATTTAAAGGGGATTTTTGCTGTTTCTTTTCTTTGTTCGTTTCAATTGTTCATTCAATTTTTCGCTCGGTAGGCAAATTTTAAGAGACAAAAATGTCAAACAAGATGTCCTTTATTCTTCGAATCAATTTTAAAAATTCAGGTGGCACAAGCAGTCAACCTTGAGCACAGTTAGAGGAGATTCCGAGAGAATTCTTGTAGAAAACCGCCGTAAAGCGCATAGGAAGTCTACTTGGCGAACAAGAGAGCAGCTCAACGTGACGTTTTCACAAGATCTGGGGCAGCGGGCGTGCAACACTAGTCAACGCAGCCAACGTAAAATAACGAAAGAGTAGAAAGAATATCACAGAGAAAATGAGTAGTGCTAAGCGAATGGAAGCGAATGGCAAAAAAGGAAGGATAAGACAGTTGCGCAGGAGGAGGAGCAAAAATTAATCTACAAAAAGGATAAATCACTGGCGATTAGATCAATCTAGTTAGGTGGGCAAACTGAATAATATAAGAAATTATTTCACACTCGACTGAAAAATAGAAAGATTTGGTATTTGTTTTATGTAGAGAGGTTTGAGTGATCTTTCCACAATATATCACTTCATGAAACAAGATTTCTAAACAGTACCTAGTCTTCTTCGTACCTGCTATCGACGTACAGTACCATTCCCCCGAAGAAGGCTGTACAAATCTTTCATTGTCCCCAACAGCCATTTCCTCGATTGGTTCACTGAGGACTCGAGGGGGAGTAAAAAGAGCCGGTGGAAGGCCAACTGATGTTTGCGACGACAAGGCGCGTGCAAAGGGAGAGGGGGAGTCGGAAGAGGCGACCGTCGGAGCAGGGGGAAGGGGAGCGACGCAGGTGCGTTACCATGGCCGCCTGAACAGTGCCTCCCAGGGCTGTACAGAGGGCCTTGCCGCCGCCACATGCGCCCGCTCTACGACGCGGCACCTAGGGAACACTCTCAACGCACTTTCACTTTTCAAAGCGATTATGTTTGCAACACTTTATAGTTTCACAAAAGGGTTGTTTAATTTTCAGGGAAGGGGCAAGAACTGTTGATACCCACGACATATCGTTCTCTGCTTGGAAAATCACTTTCCGGTTGTTGTCCTGTGCTCGTTGCTTCTTCGATGTGCTGCGTTAAAGTTTCGTATATTTCTAGCCACAAGATAACTTCGTCTTTTTGGCAGTTCTCGCGGCCAAGAGAGCTACCAGTCTCGGGGATATGAACCCCCCTCAGGCGTGTGTGTATGTTTTGTGTCTCTACCACAATAAATTCGTAAGAAAATGACATTACCTTCCATCTATTCCTCTACTACTTAGGTTAAAAGAACGCACACTTGTTAGTTGATCTGTATAATAAGTGTAATATTTTAGGCGAACGCTGCCTATTAGTTTGGTTTGGTATATTGAGTCTTTCGCATCTTTTTCGGCTGTCTGACTCTAGCTAATTATCTAGCTGAAGTGCGACTCTGCTAATTAGCTTAAAAAGTTTACATTATTCCGAAAGTGTGTGTAGTCTCTAGACCCACTGTGTTAGTCGTGGATTTCGATATACAGAGTTTAGGTTATGTGTAATTTGTACATCTCAATGAACGCCTCGCAACCCATTTCTGAGTTAGGTCATCAAGGGTCGGTCTTCTATCTTCGTGATTTACACAAAACAACGTAAAGACTGCAACGCGCAATTTCCAAGACTCCTCGGCAACACAAGTCACGCTAGAAGAAGCATCTTGCATTATCGAGTGCCGTTTGCGGAGGCGCATCTAGATATTCAGGCGTTGATTGTAAGCACAGAATTTGCGCCCCTGACAGGGCACTTCAGATTAGGGTGGTTGTCATTTGTTTTGGCGTGCACACTCTATGTAGCGCCCCTTAGGAGTGGCCCTCTGTGGCACGTGCAAAGTCAGTCACATCGCCTCTGCCATATTGCTAATATTACAATCACCTGGATGATGATCGAATGATTCGTTTTTCGCAATTCATACAGGTTTATCCAAAACGTATCACTAACGTGCGAATTAGGCAACTCATTTAGATGTTTTTGGAACTTCAGGCGTAAAATAACATCCGCAGCGCAGCGACAAAGGCAGTGCCCGAAGGTGACGCTGTTGGCCACTGGGAGCGCTGGTGACGCAAAATCCACTCTTATTTCCAGGCACCGCTTTATGCGCGCATAAGAAGATCAATTAAAACGCAGATTTACACTTATGCGTATAATAATCACGATTACGTCCTCAATGGCTCGCTGACAAACAAGCGAAAGAAAAGCTCTCAATAAGTTATCAACAGTTAACAGGACAATGCCATCGCCAGAAGTCATTTCGAAATTGGAATTTGCAGGTTGAAACTCGCGCAGGGAAATTGTGAAGCGATTGTCGCCGGACATGACAACGGACGCGTTTTTACCAATGGATCAAATATTTACCAGTTTACTCACCGAGTTACACACAGTTTGAGCGTTGGATTTGTAGCGATATCCCTCTGCTACGGGGAATCAAATCACGGAGTGTTAAACAGCTTGTTGGCGCGAACAACGAGTAAATTGGGAACAAACGATGGCTCACGTTCAGGGCCACCAACTCGCGACGTTGGCAGCAGAATGTATCATTCCACGACCGAAACAACAGGTTAAAGCCAAGGCGACAGCCACGGCGTCCAGATGGTGAGAATGAAAAGGGCTGCATTCACAAAGCATTTGTGGGAGACGACTGAAAGTAAGATATATTGTATTTTCACGAATGTGTTAAATTACGCGGGGTGGTAATTAATGAACATGAACAAAGACTACGTCACACTGGAAATATCACATGTATATTACAAATACCATTTACATTACAGTATACGTTAAGCAAGTGAATACGTTAAGATTATCAACGTGAATGGGCAGCTCAGATCGACCAACTCCTTCAGTCTTGAAGATTAATACACTGAAAGGGAGATATGTGACCAAAGCGATACCGCATGATTACAGAACAGCGTTCACATATTTTAAATATATTATTGCATATGTGTTGACCTTTTGGATATAAACATGTTTTATGTATTATGCAAAAGCATTCTTCACAACTTCACACACGTTATTTTTTGTTGGCTGCGTGCATATTGTATTAAATTTTAGGCTTGTCATTAACATATGTCCACGTCACCTGCAAAATGTAGCAAACAGTCGTTCAGGTCGAGGCGGCGGAATATGATTTTTATGAAAAATTAACACGAAAAATATTTTAAAATATAAAAATTAAAGGGTCATGGCAAACAGCTGTACTACTACGTAACATGTACACGAGAGAGAGAGAGAGAGAGAGGAGAGAGGAGAGAGAGAGAGAGACTGAAAAATAGACGAAGCATAACTCAGGTAATAAATCATCCATATTTCTCCACTGTTATACATTATAACCGTAAACAGAGAATCAAGAAGATACGCCTATCCATCGACGTTTTTTAAGAATCTAATAATGCGCAGTATGACGTCCGTTAAAAAGCTTTAGATACAAATAGCTTTTAGTTCATGTAGGATGTGTACTACTCCCAGAAAGATATTTCACATTTATGTAATTTTTTTGAAGGTGGTATTTCTAAAACTAGGTTGAACGACATAAATTAATATGGGTAGTAACAATAAAAGGAATTAACACGATACTGTTAGGGCGTTAGTGAAAAACCCATCTATTACCGATGCTTGATTGTTGGAAGTGTCAGTGTACTCACCTGTAACAGAAAAAATAAACTAATTTATTATTCATGTAGTGTGAATGTGGTACACACTCTCACTCATTCAGTACTAACTTTTAGTTAGAGCATCTTACAGAGCTTCTCTTTTTTTCCAGGTGCAGGACAGAGAGCAGACGTGGCCCTTAGAGAGAGGGGGCGATACCAGTCAGACTGCTCTGACGAGTGTTCAAGTGATTCTCCTGATCACTTCCAAGAGTCTACCAGGCAGTCCCACACAATGATTTACGGATTCTGGGCTTTCATCCCTTCCGATCCCCTTCCTCTCGCTCAACGCCAAGTACCTGAGCCAACAATCTTGATTCATAACCTTCGTCACAAATACTGCTCAAAGTGTCCAAACAACCCAGTTTCAGAACCTCTGTGATAAATATGGCGAAACAAAACTCATACATTCATTTGTGTAGTTTTCAAAAAGTGTTACATTTAGCAGTGAACCTCTATATAACCTGATCGTGGAAATGTGTCGATCATTGGTGAGAGATAAACACGACGTTTCAGTCAATTGCTTCCCTCCCTCGCTCACCCCTCCCACTGGGGAGGAGGCGCTGGTGGCGCGGCCACACGACGCCCGCCCCCACGAAGCCCTGATGAAGCGAGCCAACGCCCTCTCCGACTACGCCCTCTGGCGAGGCGCTCGCCCTTTGACCCTCGCGTGCGCATCGCGACTGTTTTTTTTCTCTGCTCGCCGCGCTGTCAGATTCGATTGCGTCTGCTGCAGCCAAAGAGGCTCATTAACCAGTTAAATGGTTGTTTAAAGGTCGGCACATCGCGTAAAGGATTTACAAATACCGGCTAATTACTTCATCATTAACTTGAAAAGAGCCGCGTGTTTTTATGAATTTAATTACACTTTAATTCATGGCCGATTCGAGTTTCCATTCCGCCAGTTCATTATTCCGCCATTTGCGCTCGCGCGCGTCGCTGCGTCGGTTTTGCCCCCTCCCCTCCCCCTCCACTTCCCTGCCCCTCCTCCCCCCGCGCCGCTGGCGGTCAGACACTCGCGCCGGATGAATACGAGCCTTTCCGGTTTGGGGTTCCAGACCGGTTAATTTGGTGTTTTGTACTTGTACAATTACACTCAATTCTACAGTTTTCGATTCACTAAAATTGGTGGTTCCAAGACGTTGTTTCTTGCTCCAGGACACCGACGATCTGTTCACGGAATAAAACGCACAATAGCACCAACACAAACGCATTGGGTCAGAAAGGGTGTTAACCCGTGCGCAAGATGAAACCTGACAGCACCTGCTTCGCCTTCAAAGCCTTTGGAGCAGATCGCGCTCACTTGTCGTGGCTTTTGTTAACGCGAGGCGCAATAAAATCCACTGCCCTCTCCTCGCCCCCCCCCCCGGGAACACTGAGGCAGACGATGGGCGCCCCTTCGAGTGTTGCGTTCGCTTCCGGCAGACGGCGCAAGGGAGGGGAGGGGATGCGACTGAAGCGACAGGAAAGGAGAGGAGAGGGTGGGACAGAAAGGGAATGCGGGATAAACGATCGGGGACGGATGAAGGAGAATAGAGAGGTAGAAGCAAGTAAGAGGCATTAAGGGAGGAAAACAGACGAGGTAGGATGTAAACGGTAAGGAAATAATGAGACAGATGATTGAGAAGGGGGATGGGCAAGAAAATATATAAGATATGCTCTGATATCTCAATGGTATAATTGATTAAAATAATATATGAAGTAGTGACTTAGTTTGAGGTATTGGTACCCGGGAGGGCGAAAATAAAAGGATACTGTAACAAGAGGACATTGGGTAGCCATATTGGACATGGATATGTTAGATGCAAATATTGGAATGTAAATGGTGGGACGTAGTTCCAGGACAAAAGAAACAATAAATATGAGACACTGGAGATTCCTACGACAATATAATCATAGATGTGGTTTAGAACGCAGATATTCGAAGAAATGTAAATTTTCATTTTGAAAGCGTCATGTAACAAAATACAAGGTATATAGTCAGCAAATGGTAATCGATTTTAGTAAGACATTAGGGTTGAGTCAAAATAATTGAACATCGTGAAATGAGTTACAGCTAATAACAAAATTAATGACAAAAATTTGGATAAAACCGAAAACGAAGTTGACAGATGATTGAGACAGATGATGGGGCACCAGGGTCATGAATTTGGAATAAGATATTTGGTCGCTGATGCGAGCACATACAAGGATAGACAGATCAATTAGTTTATGTGAATGAAAATAGTCTTGAGTAGGGATGTCGTAAATAATTATTTATGTAAGTGTTTTTTAACATGAGATTTCAAGACATTAACGTGAACAAAACTTCAATATCAAGACAAGGTTACTGGTGGTAGACTGGAATCTTAGCGGAAGATCCTTAACTTCAAAAACACGGGCTACGAGGAGGACGCCACTTTCATAAACTGAAAGTGACACGGAAAAAATAATCTTACAAGATATTCAAATAAGATTTTTGCAAAAAAGGTAATAGACGATCTTTTTAATTAAATTAAAGGTCTTTTAATCAGCAAAATACAAGTTAAATTGGCAGGCCAAATATATGATAAAGTAAATGTAAATTATACTACCAATAGTACCAATAAGTAATGCAGTTGTATTATCAAAACATGAAGGCTGAGAGTTATTAATAGGCTCCACTGAGAAACCATACGGATTTTAAAAAAAGTGTAAATTTTCAGAATTACCAACTACGCACTGGATGGGACGTTCGGCCCACGTAAGTAATATAAATGTAAAGAACATAGAAGTCGTGGATCAATAAATCACTATGTTCAGAATTGCAAACAGATTTCAGATCAGTTTGCACAACATCGGACACATCGTAATAATACTTTCCAAAGATTTTACATTTTCAAATCAGCTATGACCCGCGTGGTTCAAATTCTATTAAAACTACAATATTAATATTTATAATTTAAATTCCTTTCAATAGAAAAGAGAAGAATTTAGGAGATGACTTATCACAAGAAGAAGTGTGAAGTTGCGGCAGAGGGAAAAAGAAATGGCGGCAGATGAGAGGAACAGAGAAAAGAAGAGCGTTGGAAAAGACAAGATTGTTCGGGACAAACGAGTAGAAAAGGACGATGCCGTATTAAAGACGCAAGAACCCATTGACCGAACCAAACTATACAATTTATATTTCTTGAAATAAGATACCAATTTTTTTCACTAGTCGCAAACAGCAATATCTGGATATTTGTCAAGCGAGAATGGGAAAACAGAGAATAATATTTAGTCTTCAAACAAAATTATACGAAAAAAACACGATTTTGGAAGAAAACTTTAATATTAAAACTTTGGTGACACAGTGGAGAAATTGCAACGCGATAGGAGGTAACCTACGCCATTTTAGAAAGGGAAATTGTTGCAAGTGGACATTTCAGTAGGGGCATAGGAGAAAAGTTTGACATCAAAATTTGATTTACTTTGATTCATTTCATTCAAAATCCTAAAGCTTTATCCATCGTTTGTGGGGAAAGTGTAAATCCGTGTACGTTCTCCAGAACCTTTCCCCACCCTTTTATACTCCATATAGTAGAACAATGAATAAAACTACCAACAAAGCAGCCCTTCGCATACCAAGATGGGGGCACCTGTACCCCAAACTCACTTTTGTACTTGTTCTGTACGTTTCCCTTATTTTATGATATTAAAACTGCGTTACACGTTCCAAATCCTTCCGTTGACAATTACGTCTTAAAGAAAGTAATAATTTTAAAGTGCTATACTTAAAAACCAGCACTGGGATACATTTGTACTCCGCTTGATATTCCGGGGCCCCAAGTTTCATTCCTGATTAATTATTAGAAAACAGAGATAGAAAGAGTAGAAAAAGATGCAGTAAGAGTTCTCATTTACGTGTAATGAACATTCAGGTACAAAAACAAAAATATGCATCAGTTCCCAAAACCCCACTAACATTGAAAGTAGTATTTTTATGAAGAGTAGTGGTGTAGGAAAAAGTAGGAATAGGAATAGGAATAATGTACTTAATAGAATTCTTAGAATAAGACAAATTTAATAGAATTAACTGCTTAAAATAATCAAATGTTCATACTTTAGTTAGTTATTTTATGCTTCAAAGCACTTTGAACAATATTCGCGTGGGGAAACGTGCACCCCGCTTGGTAATGGTATGCGGAGGGCTGGATTAGCAACAGCGTAGAAATTTCACTTCCAAGTCAACAAGCTATTTCCATGTGTGAACGAACTAGAGGATTTGATTTTGATAGAATTACTAACAAATCAGAAGCGCACACCCTCGACGCTACTCCTAGCACATGCAGGCGAAAGGACAGCGAAAAGAGCTGACGCATATTAAAAACTATTCATGTTCAAAGAAAAGAGGAGCAACTCCAACATTTGCTCGTGGAGGAACGGAAACGAAAAAACCTGTTCGAGATGCAATACAATGACGTAGAATACCAAGATAATTACTTGTTACAGACATACGTGTACAGGGAATGAGAGCGAAATCTGCGATGCATTTCAACTCTGTCATCATAAAGTACAAGTTTTAATCAAGGGACGTGTTAAACACTTCCTTCCTCCGCAATGAAACGAAAGTGATCTCAAAATTTAACAAAGTTCAGTGACACCTGCGTTGGGAGCGCATTTCCGCTCTCCACACTCGTAAATATACACACGCACACGCACCGCCTGGATGGCGCTGTATGTCTTGTGGCGCGAGTTTCGACTATTGAGAAAAAGTGAGTAACGCCTCGCGCACATCGTCCGCCAGCGCCACCGACTCTCTTCCGCGGGAGAATTAATAACTGCGCATATTCCAAACGGAATACAGCTGCCATTAAGATTTAAGAACCCTGTTATTGCGCGGGATTTTCCGCGGCCAAACCTGTAAAAGCGCAACTGCACGGAGGAATATAAATACAATACGCGAATGCGGGTTGTACGCGTGGCCATTCGTTTCCACATCCGCTCGGACAACAAACACACAGTGGAACAGAAGGGAAAATGAAGCTCATTCTCTGACTAACAACGAAAATGAATGCTAGTACACATTTTCGAACAAATTGATTTCCTATTATTACCTTATCGAAAGCACTGAGCAGAGAAGTAATTGACATACGCATATTTATTTACTCCACAGCCTTTGTCACTGACAAAAGAATGTACCAAAGGGAAGAACAGAAAACAATTCATAGAATACGCATTTTTAATTATTAAGAGAATAATTCAGATAAATATTCCATTCGTGAATTGTTTATTTCCTTTACTTTTTCACACATTAGATAGGATTTTTAAATGATACAGCTTATGATGTTAGAGTATTATATTTGCTTTCCGAGTTGTCCTTCTCAACTTCATTTACTCATTTATTGGTGACAGTGATTGCGAATTTTCACCCAATTTTTGAGACCAAAGCTTTAAAACCCGACGAATTCATGTCAATCATACCTCTAATATTAAAAAATAATATTGATTTTATAAAAGAAATTAAGTTAGAATAAATGGCAAAAAAACAACTAAATCCTCCAAAACAAAAATTTATTTGCACCAAAAACAAATCACAAATTTCCGCGCGAAGATTTTTTAGGACTTTTATTGAATTATCAGAGCCTGTCGGATACGTAAAAGCACATAATATTGATAATAATTATTCAAAGAAGGATACAATTAATTTTACAACAATTGTATATGATAGTTCTCTAAAACTCCCATTTTTCGAAAATCACCGTGTCTAATTAGGAGTAGTTTACTTACTTTTCATTACATCTAACACAATAATGCACTTGAATATTTTTAATTTGTTTTCATTATACACAGTTAATAAATGTATTTGATTGTAAGTATTGATTTTTTCTGAGACACATTCAGTAGATTTCTTTAGTAGACTCCCAAATAGCTGTGGGCGATTGCGGCCCCATTAACAATGTTTTTCAGGGAATAAAAAAATACGTGAGACCTGAATATTCATTAAATTGTGGGCATTGAGGGTCTGCCCACCTACTGACGGAGCAGGAGTTTCCTGCCCGACCTAAAGAGTCTCATGGGGTGAAGGCTTCGAATGGTTTGTTTCCGCTGCGTAGACGAAAGGGCTGAGGAGAAATCGCCATTGACCCTTGGCTCTCCATCGAGGGTGGTTGCTAGGATATACTGCAACCCACTCCAAGGTCTCCTTCCTCCCAGCTGTCAGTGATTCTCATGTGTGTGTGTGTGAAAGAGAGAGAGAGAGAGGGAGAGTGAGAGAGAAAAGTAAAAAAATG
>JAHLJT010002630.1:33513720-33548211 GCA_031308135.1 Acheta domesticus
CTAGCTTTCTGTGCAATCTATGATTCAATACGAGGCTTCAATTTTCAGCAGTATCTTACCAAAGGAAACGCGCGAGAGATTCCTTCCCCTCCTTCGTCTTATCCTCGCCCCCTTACTTAAACACTCGCTTACATGCAATACTCTACCACACATGTCGTCAACTTAGAATCTTGTCCAGCCTAAGGAGCTTGTCTATTTCTCTCTCTCTCTCTCTCTCTCTCTCTCTCATGTTCTCCATACTCACTACAACATCAAAAATCTTAGAAAAAAAGAGTGCACGAGCAAGGCAAAAGCAAAACTGGAAACAAGTAGTTAACTTGTACTTACGTTACAGCTCTGAGCTGCATGTTATCAATTTCATCCAGTATTTTCCTCTGGAGACACTACTTTTATCGTGCCTTCACTTCACCTCACTTTCACTTCAGTTTTTTGCAATTCCTGCCTTGTAAGCATGATCAGCCTCGCAGAATTTGTTGAACCCTTTGCAAAAATTGCATCTCCCGCGCTGCCTAGGGGGGGGGGTCTGGAGAGAGTCTTCCGGCCCCGTTTGCATGGCTGGAGGGGGCGGGGGCTCGTTACTCCCTCCGCTGCCGCGTCGCGCACGAGTGCATCTGGGGGCGCGGGGGGCGGGGAGGGTTCTCGTCGCAGCAGAGAAAGAAGTTGCACAACTCTGGCGGAGAATTCGCGCGTGAAGTTCTGGAAGAGCCCTCCAAACCCCGTTCCATCGATGGCTGCTCCTCTGGCTTTTGCTTGTCTTCCTCTTTCTCTCCCCTCTTTCCATACTTATTCTTCTCCAGCTATTTTCTGCAAGACCGGAGAATCTCTCTAATTCAATATATTGTGGTAATCCCTATTGGTTAGTGGGAGATAAGGGTTAATCAGCACAGAATAAGTTATAAAATTTATTTATATCACATGCCCAAAGTGAACTTTCGGGTTCAGAATTTCCCATCATGAGTGGGTTTCTAGCAAAGAAATGAAAACGAGGTAACATCGTATAAGACTTAGTCTTTGTTGTTATACATATACATAATACTTATTCTTTATATTGTTATCTCATTTATCCTTTTCTTTGTTAGACACCCACTGAAGAAGTGGAATTGTGATTAAATTTGATATAGTTAAGATATTTAATAAATGTCGTCTGAACTTGTAGCACATTGCGTGGTTGAATGAGTCACAAGAAGAAGGGTAATTGCCGCATTCAAATGGCGCCCTTTCCGAATGGCCTTATCCGGTCCGGCGAGTGCGTTTCCGAGGTGGGAAGTGCGCCGGGCCTACCCTCTGGCGGCTCTGGCGGGGACTAGGCGCCGGCCGGAGGGAAAGGCGGGAGGCCCTAATGGGTCAAGGAGGCGGGCCAATCAGCGCGCGCCGTCCGCCTCCTCGCGGCGTGCCGCAAGGCTCTCTTTTCGGGCCCACGACGCAATCAGCGTTGGCAGCCGCACTCGGTGGTCGGGGCTGGAGGGCTGTATCGCGTTGCTTTATTTTAAGGAATGCCAGTTACCACAACGAGGCTTTCGAGTGTTAGGGGTGGATTGCAGATTATCGAATGAGGTGGATTGTATCTTTTTTAAACGAAAAAGCTGTTTCTTGAGAGCCCGCTTCCGCCGGCTGAAGGACCAGATCGTAACGAACATTCTTTTCCTTTTTTGCGATATAGCCCATGTTAAGCGTAATTGTAATTGCAGATTTAAGGCGTTTGCGTTTTACTGCTTGTAATGTACTCGAATGCTCTAGGTGAGTGAAGAGTACTAGATTCAGAAGATCACTAAAAGAGTTTGTGTTCAGTTTGGTTGATCAGGATAAGCGAGAGGACTGCTTGACACTTTAGTCTTTCAGAGACATACCAAAGTCAATATCGTGACAGATGTTTTAATGGGGGTACATTGGTGTAGTGAACCTTGCCGCAGAGCATCGCCCTAATAAGGTTTTCGAACCCTCAATATTACCAGAATTGAACAGTATGGAGTGGATATTATTTTCATAAATTGCTAAAGATAGAGATCACTATTGCGTAAGTGTAATGAGAGTGGTAATGCAATATTACGAAATATTATTTTGTAATTGCACCCGTAGAAATCTTAGTAATATATGAACTCCAGTAGTAGACATAATTTGTCTCCATTATTGGCTCATTCTTTCATAACAGAGAAAAAAATATCATACTACTGAATTTTGACATTGGCATTGATTTTGAAGCAAATAAATGTCGTATGAACGGTGACAATACAGAAACGTATGTACTCTTGCGGTTGTGGATTTGATAACATAATCAGTGGTTTTTCATTTCCGATTTATTGTGGAGGGTGAACTAAGAATTTATGATGATATTATTACTTTTCCTCCGTGTGCTATAGTATAGAGAGGAAGAGTATTGGAATGACCTCAACAATACGACCTTGCTTTTTTGGTCGTAAATCCGTGATTAAAGTTGTTTTGAGCTGTAATTCTGCGTACACGTGCATACACACACATTAGGATTAAGGTTTGTAGGTGATGTTCTAAAGGTGTTTAGGATTGGTGTGGATGGACAGGAGGTACTCGCAATTTTGCATCCGAAATATAGTTTTTATGGACGGACAGTCTGCTTGTGTGTGTTTGTGTATATCTCGCATGTCTGTCGGATTAGAAGCTTTTGAGCTGAAACTTGGGAAATACAATAGTCAGGTGTAATTGTACCTTTCCGGAGATCATTAAGGTATTTTATATTTTGACGATATTTTACATGAAGCCCTTGTGGCACTTCCAACATTTTCTGGAAATTGGCTAAATTCTTTTTCTTGCGCGTCAACCGATCTCCCCTCGTCCTCCGAAGTGGTTGCGGTCCCGAGTGATGAGTTGACGTGTAAGAGGCTCTAGTCTCCCAAGAAAATATCTTCGTGCACCCAAACATTTACAGGAAATGCTTTTGGACAACTCATGTCCCAAGGTTCTGGCAAATCTCTCTTTGGCGAGTCGCATGACATAGACGCAGGAACCCAGATTGCTCTTTGCCTACACCACACTGGCATCGTGTGTGTGAGATTTATTGGTTTTATTGTTGGTTTTCCGTCAGAGTTATGTTCTGAGAGTTCGCGTGCGCCTGAAAACTTGTTATTTATGAAGCTTCTGCCTCTGTGAGTGGATTGTGAGGAAGGCTGCGATATTATCAATTGATATTTATTTGCTAACAATATTGCGCTTCCCACAAATGTTTAGCTTCAAAACACGCATTTTACTCGTATGTTCATGACACCTTTCATGTTCTCGATTAATTTTTGACATATTCGCAGCGAAATAATGAACAGCAGGTTTATGAGCTAGTATTGATAAATAATGATCCATCATCATCAGAGAGGGAATCGATTGTAATCATAACATTGAAAGGATGAACACAAACTGGGATGAGAGGAAGAGAAAATATGAAAGGGGTGAACCATTCAAATAAACATGATTTCCACTATGTTATAATTCGGGGATTTTCCTTTCATTTTGTGAATTTCATTATTATTATTATTATTATTTAAAGTTAATGTCGTCTTTGGAAATCAGTGGGATTTTTGGAATAATGACGGCCATCAAGAAAGGAAAAGGTTATTGCCTTTATCGTTACATTTGGCTTTATCAAAATTAGTCAGAACAAGATCGTTAAGAAAGGTAAGTGCAGTAGAAATACTATAGCCCCATCGAAAACCGAACTGGTTACAAGGTATAGCTCCCATTGAGTTAAGATGACTCAAAAGTGGTTTGTTACAGATAAATTCTACAATTTTAGAGAGAAATGGGAGCATTGTGATGTACGAAAGTCCTTCAGTAACTCAGGCTTGTTTGACTTTGGAATAGGCCGATGGAAACTCCCCACTCGCAAGTATATGGTTGATAGTATGTACAAGAATATTACGACAGCAGGGAAGACAGAAGAAGACCATTTACCCAGAAACACCATCGCTAGCTGCTCCTGTTAATGTTAAACTACGGGGAATATATAAGAGGTCGTGGAAATTTTATAGGTTTAAAATTGAATTCTGTAATATGCTCAATAGTGGCATTCATCGTTGGATGCAATGCGCAATCACTAAAGTACTAGTAATAGGAACAGAATTGCAAAGAAATTATAATCAATTTGCTCGTCAGTCAACAGATGTGGATCATTGATAGATGGTTGTCGGGGGGGGGGGGAGGAACACCACATGCTCTCAGTTTGGTCCATAGATCATTTGAACCACTGTTGCTATTGTGTTGAAGTAGTTATGTTTTTCTTGTTCAATCGATTGATTACATACTTGCGCAACTTTTATAATATACCAATTCACATCGGTACGAGCATTGCGAAATCTGGGTAGAGCTTTATTTTGAGATTAATTAATACCTTTATAGAATCCGTTAACCAAGGCGATTTCTCTTTCCTGGGGGGGACAGATAGAGGAATCCGGGCAGAAACGGTTGGAGAACGGCTTGAGAATAGCTGGAGAGAATAGTTAGGGTGATAAACAGAGAATGTAGATGTGTGGGAGGGGAGCGTGAGCACAGATGGGCGAGCGTAGCTGGGTGATGCGGGTGGAAGGCGCTGAGGGGAGCGTTCTGCGGGGTGGCAAGGAGGGAGTTCGCGCGGAGAGAACGCCATATCGGGGCACGTGGCAGCCTTGGGGGGGGCGGTGTGCGGGGTGGCGGGGCGAGAGAGGAATCGGAGGCGCCTTCGCTCTTTCGGGGAATCCCCGCGTGGTTAGAAAAGAAGTTGGCTGCGGAGGAGCCTCTCCGCTCTTGCTCCGCGCTCATTGATGAGGCCTCGAACCCGCATCCCCTCCGGTGGGCGAGGGGTCGAGGTTCATCCAGTGGCGCCACCTGCAGGAGGCCCTTTGCTGCAGGGCTGCTGCTGGGAGCGCCAGACGACGTTCGACGTTCGATGCATTTTTCACGCGAGGGAAGAGAACGATCTTGAGTTAACGAGAAGCGTTAGCATGACTTTGCCGTTTCCCTTCAGTAAATTAACGAACTGCAACAAATAGACAGTTTCGGAGTCAGGCGAAACAGGAATCAGAACCATCCTAAAAATACGAAATCGTAAAACGTGTAGTTTGCGGTTTCATAGAATAATTTTTTAAACTAAATTAGTAATAACCTGTCAAAAATGGCCGGACAAAATCAGACGATCATATTAATAATTTATTATAATGAATATTAGAACAGAAAGTGACTTATTTAATGCAAAATTAAGGTTTGTACATTTCAAAACATCCTTTATCATCAGAAATAGGTTCAGCGACCGCGATTTTCTAAGGGAATCTGCGAATCGATATTACGAAACCTTGCAAGGGCCACCAGGTGACATTTTTGGCTATTTACGATTGTTCCCGCTTGCCGCCACGTCCCACAAAGGAATCGAATGGAGACCTTCTGCACTGCGTTCTCGGAACAAAGGCTACATGCCTCCTTCGACCCATTAGGCCTCCCCGCCCTACCCCGCCCCGTCCGGCGCCTAGTCCCCCCAGCGCCGCCAGGGGGCAGGCACGGCGCCCTCCCCGCGATTTCCCGCCTCGGAAACTGCGCTCGCCGGACCGGATTACGCGATTCGCAAAGGGCGCAATTTGAATGCGGCAGTTCCCCTTCTTCTTGTGACTCATTCAACCATGCAGTGAGCTTCAAGTTCAGACGATTAATTAAACATTTATTATGTACCTGAAATATATTCATCAAATTTAAATCAATTAAAAATGACCTTATGTAAACCGCTCGCATCTTGCCTCAATATTATTGCATTAAAAATTTATGTTCAACATCCAGAAAAATTCTTGGAAGAATTAAACAACAAGAATTTTTTTTAAGTTCAGTCGATCGCCTTCATTCATTCTTGAAACATCTGCCTTGTAAGCTTTCAACTCCAAGATATTTATATTGTAACCCATGACAGCGTACTATGGTTTTCTCCTATGTTATTCGTGCATAATACGTTGTAGCAATAGATTTAAAAGTGGAATATATTACCGCCCCGCCAGTTTGCTCCTCGTCCGCTTCGGCATTTTTCGCCTTCTCTCTCTCCTCTCCAGGCCTTGCACTGCCCGCCCCCCGGCCCGCATTACCCCGCCTCTGTCACCCGCATACGTCACAATCTGCTTTATGCATTTCTGGAATTAAATAAATAAGCACCAACACGCAAGCAGGGAAAGCGGTGATTGGGCAAGAAGGAAATTTTCAATTCGTACTAAAAGTAACTGCAGATAAATGGGACTTTAGAAACCTTAGCTTTTACCTTTTCACTCTACCAGGCATTTGAGCCATCTAAAGGTATTGAGGTAGAAATTGGAAATTTTTCGACATGAAAACAAATATTGTATGGCTCTGTTAACGAAAAAGAGGATAGCTCTTTCGTATAACGCATTGTGTAGGCAGAATAACGTGGTCTTTAACCCGTCGATGCACCGATGAAGAATATTACACTTAAACACTTAAGGGGTCTCTGAGGCCCCCCCTCCTAAATTTACAACGCACGACAGAAAAAGTGAGGTAATTTTTAGTAGAATTAATGATAACGGTATTTTATTCTTCACGTAGTTTACAACAGTAAGACTTTGAAAATTATGTAATTTTTATTTGCAATTATTCCAACTAATAAATATTTAGTGTTCTCCTCAAATATTTCTTTCACATTTTGTACAAACACACTCTTTCAGCCCAGTTTCTGCGGCCATAAATAAGAACAGGAAATTATATATAAATAGTAATAAACCGAAATATTTCTTACATTTTTATTAATATTTAATTTTAAAAAAATCACTAACCTTTCCCGTTTACTTGTGGAAATTCTATTGCTGGCTCCTATGGATACACTTTGTGAATTTCGAAAACATTAAAGCAGTTCAATGTTCTTGTTCTGTGTTTTGGGATTGTTAATAATTGATTTGTTTCGTTTTGAAAGTTTTTCGGTAGTTCATTTAGGAAAATCTATCGCCAGTAAGTGACATTTTCGTTCTATTTTTTGGGCATCTTGGTTTACTAGATATTGCATCGGTGCTGCAATATCGTTTACATTGTACGAGAGATGCATTGGTCATCGGCATGTTTTGAGGTCTTGACGTATATTAGTCATCAACCATCTGATCCATCACATCTACTACAATCTTTGTTTTATTATATACGATCATTCATGGTTTCATGTTTTTCAAGATTAATAAATTGCTGGTTGTGATGTATGGACATGTAAATAATTATATTTCCTTTTGCTTTGGAAGACACAGAAAAATTATTAGTATAGCAGACAAATGTAAAATAATTGCTTTTTGTGTTTTCACCTCATTTGGAATCTCTTTTGTGTTTTGACATGAAATTCTTAGCAGTGTAGGTTTTTTTTGTAACAGGAACTCTGCGAGTAAGAACGTATAAAAATATCCACAGAAATGTTGTATCCTCCTTTCCTCAAGGGTTGGGTCCGTTCTTTCACATTTGCAGCCAAATCTTTTACCAAGGGCTCGTCCTTTGCCTACCAAAATATAGACTGCTGTTGAATGCATATCCGTTCTCCATATCACAACACCTGAATATTTTTATGCCATATTTATCAGGTTTATTCCTCATATACGTACTGAAAGATCACCGCCTTTCGTTTGTCATCAAAGTGCATGCCTTTTCGAATGTTTTCGAAAATACGAATATTCATTGTTGCTGTGAAAAACGAATCACTTCCTTTACTCAAAAACAAATCCCTTCTATATATAATCAAGCTCTTTTCAATACAATTTTTCGCACATATTCATTGAAGTGAGATTAATTTTTGAAGGTCGCTACTTCCCGCACAGTTTAGAGAACGTATTCACACTTGTGACAGATACAAAACTAAACTTTGTATTGAAGATCTGCTAACTCAAAAAGATAGTGTCGAAAAGTGAAAGTATAAAGGAATTTCACTGTCGTAGTCCATTGTCGATCTTGCAACATTTTATAGAATATTTTCAACGAGCCACAGAACAAATAGGGGGCCTTTCAGGCCCCTTAAGTGGAAAGTGCGACTACCTACAGAAAAAGCTAGATTTATAAAAACCGATTAGTTTCCCGGCTCTTCTCCTTGGTAGTATTAGTAACAAAAATGATTGTTTAAGATGTCAAGAAATATTATTAGCCACAAGCAAAACACAACAGAGTTACAGCGATGAGAAGATGTCAAGGGGCCTCCGAGACCCCTTAAGTGCATCGACGGGTTAATGACAAAAATACTTCACGGCAAAACTTTCTTTCCCTGATGAACCCTAGTGCTTAAATATTATTGTATTAAAAATTTATGTTCAACCTCGAGAAAATTCAGCCGTTTTACTCCACAATAGGTATCCCCGATTATTCTGAACTCAGAACCCTCTGCGTTTAAATTGGATATTTTGGATTTTGGGGATACTTTATTTCACGCCTGAATATTTAAAAAAATTCTAAAAAATGGCTCAAAATATTTGATTAAACTTTGTTTCTCGGAGATCGTAAATAACGCTTAAAATTTGCAAAAGTGTCATTTTAATTGAACTCTCGGAATTTTTAAAAAATTGCAAAAGTTAGAAATAATGAAATAAACTATGTGCTGTTGTAACACAATTAGTTTTCGTTTTGCTAAGAAACTTCATTATACTGCTAAATACTTCTGACTGATCATAAAATACTGACTGAAGAAATGGATAAAATACTTGTCTCAATATTTCTTTTGACCGACAGTACATCAGAATGCAGAGTAATTATCTTTGCTCGGTATTCGTTGTTCGCCGACATCAGAGTAATGCGCGAGTTGCAGCACGATGGCGACGACAGGAAGCTTTCGCTGAGAATCTGCCTCCCGATATCTCATCTCCTCAGAATAACATTGAGTCGCGCGCAGTTGGCGAGAGGAAGCGATAGGAAACGTGACCTGAGCTGCAGCGAGTAATGTTGCCCTTCAGTGCATGAGGCTGCAAAGAGGAACTGTTCGCTGTGTAATTACACGAACTAGTCCCTCTCTCCCTCCTCCGCCCGCGCACCCAGTCGCTGCTTCGCCGGCGGAGCAACCTTGCCTCAACCCCCTCCCCCTGCCCAAGGCACTCCCCTCCACCCACCTCCCGGTTCCATTCCCGCCAGCGCCTCCTCTGCGCGTCCGCTCTCCCTCCAACGGCTCGTGCACACGCCCACCCTCTCCCTCTGTGCTCATCCCCGCTCTCACCCACACCTGCCTGCCTTGCCCGGCGCTGGCTGCGTCACCTTTGTCTGCCTCCTCCGCACCACCGTCTAACTGCCCCCTCATCACTCCTTTCCCTCGGCCACGCTCCAACACGCCCACTCCCTCCCTCGCTCTGCAGTTGCCCAGCCCTCCGAGTGTCCTTCTCCGCCACGTTTCTTTCCTGCTTATGCAACCCGCCTCGCAGGGCCTCTCTCCCCAACTTCGACAGTCTCTTTTCCACGCCTCCGCTCCATCCGTTCCCTGCTACTTTCCGTTCTGGTCACCCACTCCCCTTCATTCTCCGCTCTCATTCTGCCTTGAGCCGAGCCGACTACCTCCCCACCCGTATCCTGCCACCTCCCCTCTTCCCCCGCCTCCACCCTCCCTTCCACCATTCTCCTCCCTTTACCTTCACCCCCTCTTCCATTGCCCGCCCTCACGAACACCCTCGCCTCACTCCTCTCCTTTCCGCAAACCCCCTACTTTCCCTTCCCTCTCCTCTCCGCGCTTCCACCCACCTCCCCTTCTCTCCTTCATCCGCGCCACCTCCCCTCGCGGGTTCCTCGCACAACTGGCGGCGGCGCCGAGGTTCGCGGAATTGACGGCGCCCTCCGCCGCAGCGCTAGCGGCGCCGGTGTTTAACCATAGCGATTCCTTAAGAACGTCCAACTTCAGGCCATTGCGTATTCATGGCTCTGTCACGGCCCCGGGAAGCTAATTATTAATGTAGCCCCGCCCGCGCTCCGTTGTTGACGCAGCTCGCGAGACTATTATCAACTTAGTTCGACTGCAATCAGCGGGCGGGAGGTTATTGTGTCGACTGAGAGCAACTGGGCGAAACAGTTATTAGGAGAAGGAAGTGAAGTCTTCCAATGCTACTGTTCTAATGTTTTAATCTTCAAAGACTTTGACTCTGTTGTGTTTTGAGATGTGTAAACGACATTTATCAAACAGGGCGTGCTTGAGAACCGTCAACGTGCCTATTTGCTCATTATAAGGATGTGTGGGGGAATGAGAAAACAAAACAAAAACAGCACAAGAGATTGAGATATTTATACTTTCCAGAGTAACAATACGCGGTCAGTGGTTGAGGTTACAAAGCATAGTGTTGTCTTTCTCTGAGAGTGTGGTGCGCAACAAAAATAGTCTCGCATATCATTGCGACAAATTAAGTATTTTAACAAAAGCAGTTTTTACGAATTCTGAAATAACATACAAATAGATACACTCCAACCGTACTTTTTCATACCGGGAAAATCAAATAAGTTGCTGTTCCACACCGCGCAGGTGAATAGCAAATATTTAAGGACGGTCGGTCCTTTCCTTGGAGCCTCGCTGTCGCGTGCTATAGCGTAGGCAGTGACTCACTGCATAGTAAAATTCAGTCGATAAATGCAATACTATTATAGGTGGAACTGCACAGTAAATATTTGCATTTCTTTAGTGAAAATCGAATTTGTTTCATTGTTTGGATTATTTTACAGTTCCTGGGTATCTGCAAAGCCACGGACAGCTCCCACATGTCCGGAGACTCCATTGTTTTCCTTCAATCTATGCTTATTATTAGGAATATGCATTTTGGTTTCTGTCTTTTATCATGTCTTGTAGAATAGAGCACGACTGATCTGACACAATTCAAAAATATATTTGACAAAATTCCTGTTTTATGTAACTGGCTTGTGTCTCAGAATGTGCTTTCTCCCCTAAACGTGTGGCCTGATACTGTCAAGACAGTCCGTCGTAAAATTTATTCTTTCAATAAGTGTGATAAAAGAGTCGATTTGAAGCAATAACGATTTGTGCAGCTAGTCACGTGACATTCTCAATCATGGCCACATTGGAGTCAGGCGTCGTGTTAAAGACGGCGATGCCAAATGTCGAATGTAGCCCTATACTTTAGAAAGGAAACGAGAGCACAAATCGATCCTCTAAATAGAGAGGCAAAACAAAAAATTGTGATTTATAATCTTCATTTTATCGCTAACGACAATTTATAGTTATTGCAACTGTATAGCAACCCTTGCGTTATATAGAGCGAGAAATCAAATCTAATAGCTGTAAAATATGAACGAAGAAACGAAAATATTGCTGCAATTAAGTTGAATTTAAAGCAGATATTAAATATAACGTATTGTATTTTATTGTCTACATAGATTTTACTGTGTCTGTGAAAAGATATGATCAGCATTTTGTTTGTCCGAAGTGTTCAATATATGAACTGATAAAAAATGAATGATTTTGTAGCAAAATACTTCAATTATATACTTTATTACAAATTGAATTATGATTCATTGGGTATATTAATTTGCCAGTGGAAAAAGGTATGTAAGACAATAATATTCACGAATTATGTAATTGTTTTACATTAGCAATTACAAATGAGTTAGAGTAATAAATCATGAATACATTGATTTGAAATTGTGTTTATTTCTGAAAGACTATAATTGTGAGATGAAGTGAAGTGTAACTGTGAGAGTTTCTATACACCTACTGAAACCTCGAGATAGTTCTTTGAACAAAGAAAATGAGAAAGGATGCGGGGAGGATGGAGTGGGGGGAGGGGTGGGCGGGACGGGTGGCGGGGGTGTTGCGGGGACGCCGTGGCGGAGGGGTTGGCGGGAGCGAGGTGAGGGCGGTTGGTGTTGGAGGGGGCCGAGCAGCTTGTCGAGGACCATTAGGACAATTGGCAGACGGCCACCCCCGCACCCCCAGGGGCGACCCTCACCTTTTCCTCCACCCACACCCCGTTTCTTCCACTCCAGCATATCACACACACACATTCATACACGCCCGCCCCCGCCATCTCCCCACCCTCCTTCCCTTTCCTCTACCCCCTCTCTCGGCACTTCACCCTCACGTCAACTCGGCCACGCTTTATTTCCCTCTCCATACACTGTCCACTAGCGGGCTATGGTCTGTGCCTCCGTCTTCGCCTCCATCTGCCTCCGTCGCGGCCACACTTTCTGTACTTTTACGTTCCTCTTCCAATAGTTTTCAAGATCCTTCCTTCTGCTAGTTTTTCACGGCTCTTTAATAGATAAATAGGAATTCCTTTTTTGTGTCAGACAACAGTCACGCTTCATGTCCAAACAAGAATTTATTGATTATTTCAATGAAAATTAATCGTTTCTATTTAAGAATGAAATTATTTAAAATGGTTTGTCTGACCAGCCCTACCGTTGAAAATGAAAAAGGGCTTTTAAAAACGTTTTTAACAAATTACTTTGTTTCATTACAGAAGAGTTTGCCTTGACTGTCACCACCAATCATCAGACAGACATTTTTTGCCCAGACAGATTAATTTGTTACGAGTATTATGCGAACTTTGAACATTTAAATAACCTCCTCTATATCAATGAAAATACTTGGGTTTAAAAGTTGAAGTCATGAGAATACCCAAATAAAAGTAATTGTCTTCTTAACAAAATTACTCATTTCTAAGGTTTGATAAATCTGGTCATACTCTTTTACAAGAGCATTACACGAACTTCTTACACGAGTGTTTCAAAATTTATGTGGCAATCGATGCACACAAAATCCCATCACCATAAACTACTGTATTGCAATGGATTTATTTCCTCGAAGTTTCTAAGGTCCTATTCACCCCCTTCCTGTTGAACGTTCCCGGGGCTTTACACAACACGCGCGCGCGCGTTCGTGCATCAGAAGAGGCTCTGCGCATGCGCGCTCGCTGCCCCTCAGAACCGTTCGTCCAAAGGAAACGAGCAAATTATTAGAGGGCGCACTAGTTAACGTATACGAATAATAGGTCGATACTTGAAGAAGCACATGTATATTTCAAGACATACGATTGTGCATGAAAACAACACGTTTAATAATAGAATCAATTCATCCCTTAGCTGTTGCTTGGTTAGCCATTGCTATGGCATTTCACTACTACATCGCAGTAGGCTGAACTTGAAAGTCTTAACACAAATTGGGTCACGGTTAGTTCGAAATGTAAAATTGTGATACATAACATCTAAACATTCAGTTAAATTACCTTTTAACTGTTCCAAGTGTAATGAAGGCGCGAAAAGAAAGAGATGGAATGATACTTTGAAAGCGAATGGGCCAAATGGGGTTTGTCTAAGAAGCGAGGGTTGCAACGATGGTGTAACGGTGGTGATGCACCACTTTTTAAATCCGAGATTATAATGTCGATAAATGGATTAATAGTAAAATGAAAGATATCGATGGCGTTGTTGACGGAAAATCTTCTGTGTGATGAAATTGCCGACTTTTACATTTTGATTTCAATGATTCAGAATTTGCTTGTTCTTTAGTTTCATAATACAATTTCCAAAGAAATCTATAAATTGTGAATCCTCCTATACAAACTTTAGAATTTATGGATGATTGAATATTTTGTATGTGGTAAGAGACACCAGGGAACGTTTCGTAAGGTGCTTTCAGAAGAATATCACAGTAAATATACATTTAATCCTATTATATAGAAAGCGTAGAATGTCTGAATAGAGCCCACTGTACATTATTAACATCAGAAAGTGTTCTACCTTTCTCCTGTAAAAGTTTGTTTTTCCTCATAAGGGGTTGTCTAACATCAACAATGATATGCTGAAGATGGAAATCGAAGTGACAATCCATTTTCTGTTCTTAATTTTCTTTTTGTGGCGATGGTGCCCCGCTAAGTGTCCGCTTCGACGTGCACCAATGATGAAAGAGATAAGCAGGGACGAAGTTTCTCACCGTGCTTCGTCCCGGATTCTGATTCGGAGAAATGATGGATTGTGAAGATGGGAGGAGAATGTCGACATCATTCCGTGGCCAGTTGTGTACAAAGCCGTCGTCGCGGCACTCGTAGGGAATGTGATAATAATTCCTGCTGCTCGTAGTCAGCAGGTCCTGGGAATTAGTGTCTGGCAGGAACCTCACAACTCCGTTTCTAGCTCCTCTGCAAACGATCGATCGCGCCACCTTGCAATCATTTGTATTGGCCGTTGTGTGTTGCCTTTCCTTTAGCCGTTCAGTGTGGTAAGTTGGTCGATTTATTGATTGAATACGCATTCGTCTCGGGTCCATCTTCTACTTTAGTGGTTAGTTCTGTAAGTGTAGTGCGTGCTGTATATCACGAGGTTGCGGTGCACCTCCTCCGGTAACCTGACTTGGGGTAGTGTTGTGCATGGGTGAGTTTGAAAGGGACGAAGATTGGACAAGGAAGAGGGAGGAAAGATCGCACACGGTCCCTGTTTCCGTTTGTCTGGGTACTGCTATAATCATTGATTCTCTTGCATTAATCGTAGCACCAGGAAAAATTAGCAATCAGAGCAGGCCGACGGTGAGAATTCTCCTCAGCCAATGAATAAATGAGTACCAACCATACTTATCTACAATCTAGATCTGGAAAGCGTTATCGAACTGTTGCACTTGCCAGTAGAGTGGCAGTAGAGACCGCGTTAATGAGCGGACTCAGCCGGTGCGGTGCGGTGAGTTCAATAAACGCAGCCTTGTGGGCGTGAGGGGGAGCCCCGCTCTCCGCCCGCAGGCGCTCGACCTGCGGTGGCGCACCTGCAGGCGCCCGGCGCTCGCTCCCTTCCACTCGCTCTGCTTACCTCACAAGAAGCAAATGCCCGAGAAACCTTCGTTATTTTAATTTACTTCCGGAGTGGGGGTTATTTTGTCAGTAGCCTCTTTTGTAGCTCTTTCTCTTCCACATGCCAACTCTTAGGTATCAAGTTATAACTGTCCTAATGGGGCTGAATTGCTGTAAAGGAAATTCACTTCAAACAGTGCATTCACTTACAGTGTATTCCTCTCGTAGTTCCTATCTTTATTGTTTCACAACTAACACATTTGGGCGAACTCTCGTGTAATACAAGAAAAAGTGAGAAATGAAATATTTGTCAAGTTTCTATTTTTCCTTTTAATCTATTTATATTTTGTAATTTTTGACGTTTTCGATACACCATATTAATCAATCTCTAACTTGCAGAATTTGTCTAATAATATATTTCGTACGTGTGATATGAGTATTGTTTTGAGTAGGCCTGACTGAATATTGCCAGATTTGTTCATTGATCGTCTGCTTCCAGGTAACGTATAGTATAAGTGAAGAGCGTGTGAATCGCCTGTGCTTGTGAGGGAGGAGGTGTTGTACACGAGAGAGGGGGCGGGCGTTGTCACGTGATCCGGGCGGCGCGCGTAATGACGCGCAAGACGATGTGCGCAGGCTTCTCAGCGCTGGTGGCGCGCGCTCTGAGCCCCGCGAGCGCATAATAGGTAGGACGCACCCTCCTCTTCCCTCCACCTGCACTCCCAACCCCACTCCGCCCTCTCACACCTCGTGCCCTCCAACGCGTCCTTCCCGGAAGGTTAGTCCCGTGCCACTCCGTTTCCTCGCCTCATCCTCTGATTTATTCTTGCCTCGCCCTTACCCGACCTCTCTTCGCTCCGCCTCTCCCCGCCCTGCCCCGTGTAGTTTGTTCCGTCTCATCTCGCACCGCCCCTGCTCCCCTCTGCCCCCTCCCGCTGCCCTTTGCCCGTCACGTGTCGCTGCTGTTCACTCGCGCACCACGTTCCGACCCTCTTTCAAGCCCGCCCCCTCGGTTCCAACCTTCAGCTCTTTGCTCTCTCCACTCCCTCCCTCCCTTTCTTGCCCCTTTCCCGAGACCCACGTCATTCGCCGGCTGTGCGCTCTGCTCCCCACCCTTTCCTCTTGCTCTCCCCCACCTCGCACGGTCTCCCCTCCATCACACCTTCTCTCACTCTTCAGCCTCAGCTCCAATTTACGCCCTGTACTACTACCTCTACAGATGCCTGATTTTTCCCTCCACTCTCTCTCTCTTCTCCTCTCTTGCCTTCCTCCGTTCTGCGCCGCTACACGTCCATCTTACCGCGTTCAGCGCTCTTCTTTCCTTCACATCATTTGGCTAAGGCTGTTGTTTCACTCTCCTCCAGCTCCCCTTCTCGTGCTTCACTTACTCTTTTCTTCGCCATTCTGTCCCGTCCACACACTGTTCTTTGCTGCAACTCCCTCTCTCTCTTCTTACCCCTGAGCTCGCCCACTCCCTTCTATCCACTCCTCCTCCTCCCTCCATTCTCCTTCTTCCTCCTCTCCCAGCGCTGCGTATCGGCTGCTTCGCTCTGCCCTGCTCCCCGCTCCTTGCAGTCCTCTGCTGTCCTCGCCCGCCTGCTGTCTGGGCGCTCCTCGTCTGAATGCCCCCGAGGCAGTCGCCCACGGCAGCCGCAGCGCGAGTTAATAACTCCCCCCCCCAGCTCACCTGCGTTGCGCGGCGCGGAATATTGGCTGCTGGCGAATTCACTGGGCTTTCATCACTTCCTACAAATTATACGCAGTGATGGAAAGGTGGGGAGCAACTCTTTTTGAATCGACTATTTCAATTAAAATCCGGTGATGATACTTGAAAATATGACTAATTTTGTTTTATATAAATCGTAAGTAGAAGGATAGCTTATTTCATAAACATCATAAATTAACGCAGAGTAACTATTCAATTGCGATAAAAAAATCGCCCAATTAGGGTTCGTTTCACGCAAATTGGGATATCAAGTGAAAATGAGTGTCACTTTGTAAGCCTCTTGAAAGATTGTTAGCATCGAGAACATGTTAGTAATAATCTCTGATGAAGTATGAAATTTGCTGTATATCGTAACTGTCAAAATTGATTGTTAGGTTGTAAATGCCGAGTTAGATATTTAATCGTGCTTGCGAGGTGTACAAGAACAGACGGTGGAGTAGTTGCTCACGATGGCTTCGGCTTCGCTCCTCGCATCTGCGCAAGATCTTCTCGTAATCCACCGCCTTCGGGAGGCGGGTAGTCGCGGATACCACAGAGACTCCCCTTGCCTTCCCACCCCACCGCTACCACCCCTCCGCCTGCCCTCGAGCGTTCCACACACAGCACCTCCCCGCGCTGCGGCTGCGGGGCGACCGGGCGCCCCTGGCGGCGGCGCCGAGAACTCGCGCTCCGCTGAATCATAATCAGATTTCGCGACCTCGACATTCCCTCCCCTCCCCTCCCCCCATCCCTGCCCCCGCGGGGCCAAGAGGTCTCACGAGCACCTCGCACGTCTCTCCGCTCTGCTCCGACACGAACATTTTCATTATTTTTCTTTTTTATTTTCAAACCTTCCTATACAGCCAGAAATACTGTAAACTGTAAAGAACTTCTGCAAAACGGAAAAATCTCTGTAATGTAGACAAAATTTGATTCATTTCTCGTAGTAAGTCGTTAATATTTAAATTAAAATATTTTTAGACTAGTATTTGTAATAAAATTGGTTTAAAACAATTTCTTACAAATGTTATTTAAAAGAAGTTTTCTGTCTAATGACCATAAAAGGACTAATATCCCAAAAGCGGCTCCACAGTTCTTGGCTGAAGCGAAGACGCGTGGCGACGGAGTGGAGTAGTTTCATAAACGCCCGATAAGCGATGAAGGACGAAGTCAACTCCTTCTCGTTGCCGAGCTGCACCGCCCTCCTGTCTTCCCCCGCTGCTGAATGGAAGCAGTGGAGGGGGCAGGGGAGGGGAGGGGGCGGTGTCGCTGCGAATCACCCGCAGAGGGCGCCGCCGGAAGAATCCCCCGCTGCCAATTCCTCTGCGCGTCACTCTCCGTCCATTACCCCTCCCCTCCTCTACCCATAGTCACTCCCACTCTACTTGCCCGCCCGCTCTCCCGCCCTAGAAAGGAGGATATTTGATGCTGCTTCGGGCTTAGCTCCCGGCGAAAGGTTTATAAAAACAAAGAGTACCATTAAATTCAAACGACTCAACAAACAATGCATTCACAGGAACAGCCTAATTTTATTATTTACGTAACGCATTTGCACGCAAGTATTCGCCGATCCCGCCGCAGCATTGCAATGCTTATTTTTTGCTGCGTAAATATGTAGTAGGCGAAAAACGAAAAATATAATGGTACTCTTTTAATTCGCATATCACAAATAATTGAAATCGTATAATAACGTTCTACAGTACACGGCATCGTAGTACTGATTCTCTCTTGCCAGTTTGACTTTGTCATAAACTAGATACGGCGAGGGGTACTGTAATGAACTTTTTCGCAGTTGAATTCATTGTCCTGAAATGGTTCTAGGCGAATCTTTTTCACCTCTGAGCTAAATAAAATTTTGAGCTAGATAGCAGTCAAGGTTTCACACTACTCTCCGCTATTTTTGAAAGTTATACAAGAAGAGTTCTTCATGGTGTGTCACTCACGAAAAGATTAACTTCTCCGTCATGCCTTTCAAATATCAGCTACTTCCCTTAACATTCCTCCTCTCGCTCCCTTCCTCTCTCTCTCTGTCTCTGTCTCTCACACACACCTGATCAGCGCACCGCCCTCCCCTCTAACTCACTAGGGAAGGCAGAGAGCGGAAATTACTCAGCGGAATCCCCGGATGATCTTTCGGCAAATAGAACGTTTTTGAAAGAAAGTAAAACATAAACGAGTTAATACTGATTTTTCAATTTGTCAAAGAAACTCTTCCAACATTTCCTGAGGAACATGTGTTTTGATAGCATTTGTTCTAAAGTATTGCGTTTTAAAAGCGTAGGTCAATAAACAATATTGTTTTGGAATTGGCTCATTAAATCACACAGGAAGTGTCGTGTAAATGCTGCAACTTTTCAACTGATCCTAAGGATCCCTTCCACTAACTTGAAACTCTTTGATCTTTCTCAACACCAGACTTACCGGGAATGCTGTCTCGTATTTACCTGATTCTAGTAATGTGGCATCGCTATACACCGCCAAAAAGACATTTACAAATGTTTGTTTTTGTTTACCTTTATAAATTAAAGTATAGGCAGATCCCGATCACAACGTTTTCCAGAAAAAAAGGAGAGATCTAAATACGTAATTTCTTCCTTAGTTCCCCCAATCTTAGTCGCCTCTTCCTATGTTGCTTCTTCCTTAGTCGCCTCTTCCTTAGTCGCCTGTTGCTTAGTCATCTGAAAGGATTGGCGGCGTCGCCCTGCCGTGTGTCGCCTTGTCTTGAGAGGTTGTGCTTGGGCGCGAGCAGCTCAGCGGAGTCTCCTCGTGCCGCGCCACCTGCACGCGATGGTCGTGGCTGCCCCACGCACTCCGCAGGGGAGGAGACGGGAAGCAATTAGAGATGCAATCGAGCGCCGCGCATATCAATAGAGCCCCCCGCCCCCCTCCCTGCTCCCGGTGCGGCACTGATTGCGATGCACGCAATAGCACATTCCGATCTGCGCCACTTCCATAAATGTCACTCCGCTCGCGACAGTTCCACACCGCATTCGCGCCACCTCCATCGCGTCACTGTTAGCACGGGCCCTCATCGCTCCACTTTCGTTGCGCCCCCGCTCAGGTCGGGCATCTCTGATCGCGACGCACTGACCGCACCACTTGATTGCACCACTTCGATTACACCACTTTGATCGCTCCACCTTCATCGCACCTGCCCCTCTTGTTCACTTTGTTTTGCTCTCCACATTTTGCACCTCTCCGCTGTGCGTTATCACCTTCTCATCCTTATGTTTGTTTCCGTAATCATTGTGCTCAGGCTATTTGATCTTCATTACTCAATTCCCGTTTGTAGAGTGATCGATCAAATTGATCCAAGGGCCAAAAGTTCAGATTTGCTTTTTACGTCTCCAAGTGATGTTTTGCCAAGGCCACTGCAGTGCTGGTGGCTCTGAAACTCAAACCCTTTCCACTTAGTTACAATCAGCTACATAACGCGGCGTTTTGGTGTGTCGCTTGTCGGCGTCTTTGAATCTCAGACAATTCTTTGTTTCCCCACAGTTGTCATCTTCGATAATTACATCAATTTGCTCGACCACTCTACGTTTGTGCGCAAAGTTCAACTGCCGATTTCCCTAGCCAACTTTATGAGTAGTTTTACGTGAAGGGCAAATGAAGTTGAATGTTGAAGTGAATATTTTGTAGCTTGTTGGAATATCAAAATATTTTTTTTAAATTGTACTTTCGTTTTCCGATCAATAATTCAAGAGTACGTCGTTTGTGAGGTTGTAGGTACTGATGACCAATCTCTCGTTAATGTGAAATGGAACCAATTGTGAGTGAAGAACGATCTGTTTGCGATTTAAACTCGAAATTCCAGGGCCCTAAACGGTAATGAGCGTTACAATCTGACGAGGTTTGCTATCTCTGGTTTCCTTTATCAGCAAAATAATGCTGTTTAAATGTAATTATGCCTCAAACTGTTTGCGATAAGTTTAATTAGGCACGTGTAATAGGCATGTGCAACGCTAAGAGGGAAATGATTGGATTATTGGCTAATAAAGATGAGTTCTGTGTTCAGTTATCTGGGTGAGAGTGGTTGATAGCACATTTCCATTCGAATACCGAAAGAGAAAATCGTTAGGAATTTGTGAACATTCATACAAGTTCCAGAACCCTTCATAATAATGTTAGGATCTGTTATTTGAGTTTTCTGGAACAATGGATTTTCTTCATCCTGTTGAATAATAATTTGGAAGATAGAATAACAGTATTGCTAATTTCGAATATCCGCGTAAAGTAACGGAAACTAAGAAGCTTCTGGCCGTGTGAGAGATGTCAGTGGATTTGTTAGATAACCAGGAACTCGAAAAAAGGCAGATTTTTGTTTGTTTATTCCACATATTCTCTCACTGCTCCCTGCTTGTGGATTGTAAGTGGTGCTCATTGACGCACCTTCAGAGCAACCGCTTGCTGCTGCTCCGCGGCTCCGCGTTCCCACACTGCACGTCCGCATTTTCATTCCGCAGGCCTCTACATTGGGGGTTTATAATCGAATATACGCTAGTAGCATTTTCCCATCTGGTAGAAGTTGTATTTCATTCCTTTTAACATGAAGTATCGTCGATAAGAAGACATTTACTCAATTTTTTAAATTATAATTGAGATCAAGCAGATAGAAGATACAAAGAATACTTAATTTTTGAAATCCCGGCGTATTCTCAATTTCATCCTAGATATTTTGTAATAAAGATCCACTGATTATATTGTCGAATATTGTGGTCGCTGTTGTGTCATTGCCACTTTCATTTTACTTTTGGTTCTCATTTGGATTTCGGGAAAACTTGTTTTTTTCATCGTATTGTGTTCTGTAATTTATATTTACAGTTTTTCCAATACAAACACGAACTTCGAACTCTTGAATAAACCCTGGATTTCGTATCAAAGTAGTTTAGTGACCCTCCAAACTCACCCTTTCAAATCCCTTCGGAAGAAAGGTGAGTTTGTTGTAATATATTCCGTGCAGTTGGGGTGCCTTCTAGACCCTGTTCGACGACTCTCGTCTCCAGAACGTTCCTCCTCCCAACCGCCTGCCCGTATCATTCCATGCGAATGCGGGCAGCGGCTGGAAGGCACGCTTTGCCGTCCCACCCGCCCCCGTTAGAGCGCACGTGGGTGTTGATGTCAGCGGCCGACGGAGGTCCTGAGTGCGTTGCCGCGAGCTTTTACGCCCTCTCCGGATGGAGTCGGTCAGTCGAAGGAAGCGTTTCGCACTGCTGCCGCCAGGGTGCAGGCGTGGCCCTGCAGCGAGCGGGACATGGGGGGAAGGCTTTGATACGATGTGTCAGATTGAAGAAAATAAGAATTGACATAGATTGCCAAGGTTCTTATAGAGGAAGAAGGTGGACACTACGGTAACAAGGTTTTAAAATGCACGCATGTATTAAAATAAATATAGAGCTGCTTGGTTAAAGTGTACCTACTTGTTATAAAGAAAAATTATTTTAAGTCATACATTTTTACATGGGAAATAAGAAGGCTCCGCAACAGTGCCAATATAAAGGCAGTGTGACGCCACAGATAAAGAGAATTTACAGCGAAGTAGGGTTTTATTTCTTAGCTGAACGATAGTATTTTCCTTCATTTTAGCCGCAAGTGCCTTGGACTGGTGCAGACAAATTTCTTTGTCTTCGGCTCCTTCGTTTCACCTCCCTCCTCATAAACCGTTCTCATCGTTGCGCTCTGCGCCCTCTTCAACGCGTCCCTCGAATGAGGAAAGCTCAGAAACGTGGATCGGAGTAAAACAGAGCGCGTAGCGGGAACAAAGGGCGGTTGCGCGAGGTCTTACTCACTCGCGGAGGGAACTCGCTGACAGAGCGACTTCGCTCCACCGCCCCTGAGAGCAGCACCGTCGAGCTCTGTGTGCTACACACCCTTCTTCTATTTTACTTCGTAAGTCAATGTTTTAAATGTGGAAACGTTCGTTTCGCTTGCTGACTGCGTTCGGCGAAACGTCTTTCTATTGGTCAGTTGTTACTCGCCTTACAAAATGAAGTAATTATCAAGCAACAACAGACACGCGATTTATTCATTTTTATATATTAAAATTTAGTGTTTCAGAGGACCCGGCAAAAATAATTCCCACATTTTAAATGGTCTACCTTCTACCTATTCCTCTGGCCATCTGCTCGTCACTTACCTACCTATCCCACTCGTCACACATTCCGGTTCCTGTCCACTTAGTTTCGTATCTAGCTCTCGGCTCCTGTATATTTACTGTACTCCTCATACGCCTATTCATCTGTCTCACGCCAAGTCTTCTTCGAAGTTGTTCTCCTATTTCTGTACCTGCCTAGCTACTCTAATTACTATCCACGTAAACTATCATTATACCCCCTACACTCACCTTTCTCCGTTTTCTCTCATCCGCATACTTACCTATCTCCTCCCTCCTCACTTGCATACCTTGAGACCAAATCCACACTTATCTACTGACTGTGTTTTCATCCTCATGTTTTAAAACCGCTCACACTCAATCGACACAGCCCTGCGGACTCGCGTTGAGCGCGTGGGCGGTCTGAGAACCGCAGGAGGGGGTGGGGGTGGGAGGGCGTTCGTGCTTCTAATGAAGGGGAGGGGGAGCGCAAACATTTGGGCAGCGCAGGCGCAATAACATTGGCGCTGTTTTCTCTCCTCTTCACACTCGCGGTTCCGCTCCGGCGCCCTCGCCGCCTCCCTCGGCACCCCAGGCAGCCCTCACTCCAGAACGAATAGAGCCACGAGGCCTGCGTACAGGAGGGTCTTGGAACGAACGGTACCAGGGCACGTAGTGGGTCGGAGATGGTCGCATTTGTCATTAACGAATCATTTCAACATTCACAATTTTATCATCAATCACCAAAGCGTTTTTTGAGATGAAAGGGTAAAGGTCAAATGCGACTGTTTTCCAGAGCTCCGGAATTCCTACTCCACCTTTTACTTTGTTTGTTGAATTACGGCTACATTAATCAAGGACTGTTGTTCTCTACATTCCATACCAAGAAACGATCGACATTACTGTACTATTGCTGTGAGTATTGTCCATGTTGTTACGGTCTGTTCAGGTCTCAGGCGTTTTTTGAGCGGCTCCGGAAATATCGAGAATCGACGCATCGCTTCGTGAAGCACATTCTTCTGCCAGCCATAGGGGCCGAGCGCCACGTGGTAATGCCTCAAAGTGTGGGTTCAGTGCGCAGAATTAGGAGGTTGTGGGTGTTTTCGCAAAAGATTTACATTATTTTGATGTCGACAATAAAATAATGTTATAAGCATAACGAATCATGCAGCATATTAGAGACGAATATGTAAGCCTATGAATGAAGACATCAGATGAAAACGGGCATGTAAAAGTTACTGAATTTCAACCAGCCCGTGTTGTATAATTTCATCACATTTTAAAAGTCAAAGTACATACAACTTTAATCGCAATATTATGAAAGTAAATAATATTTATTAAAAATGTATATTTAAAAGGTCTTTCCTTGCATACTAGCTACGTGTACACATTGATTTCTCGCGATCGTTCTGCAGTTTGACGGAATAAGAAAGTTGATAGAGAGTAAAACAGCTTAAGTAAGCTAATACTTGTGAAAAGAGCGAATCATTTTTCCTTATTTCTCACGGACGTCGCCCCAATTTGATTTTGCAGGAAAGAGTGAAAAGAATGCTCATGTGATTGAAGAGACCGCAGTCACGCTGTCAGCGATGAGACCGACACTATCTCTGCCCACTCACCTCATCCCTTCCTCTCTGTGACTCTGCTTAGTTGCGTTATGAGTAAATGTTGTAGCGCTTGCTACCAAGAAACGATCGCTGCCAAATATTGTGAATCCGCTTACTACCAAGAGCTCAAGTGAGCGCAGGGCTTGACCCGCACTTCATCTGCGGCCGGAACCGTATTTCCGGGGCGGCGCATGTCGATGTGGGCGCCGCAGCTGCGAAGGCGGAACCTCCGTCTGAGGCGTAAACGCGTGGAGTGGCGGTGGCTGTTGCGAGCGCAGAGTGGAGACATAAAGCGACCGAGAAGTGCCGCTGCAGCCGCGCGCAGCTGTTTAGTGGCGGGTGCCCATCGCCCCTCCCCACCCACCCGCTCCTACCCCCACCCCCACCCACCCGTTCCTCCCCCACCCCCACCCACCCTCTCCTCCCCCACCCCACCCACCCGCTCCTCCCCCACCCCCACCCACCCGCTCCTCCCCACCCCCACCCACCCGCTCCTCCCCCTTCCCCATCCACTCACTCTCCCCCTCCTCCCACCCACTCTCCCCCTCCCCCCACCCACTCTCCCCCACCCCCACGCCGCGCGAAGAGCACATACAATAAATAACATTATTATATGTTATCGATTCCACTAAGATAATATAAAATTACTTTTTCCGCGTTCATGCATGGCACTTCTTCATTGTTCAATACTTCGCTGTTCACTACTTTTCAACAACAGGGCATTGCAAAGTAAACTGCTATACACTGGGGAAACATGAAATCAACATGCTGCCTCCATCTATATTGAGAACTATCCCACGAATATACCTACTTGAAATTTTTCGTGAATTTGTACTTAGTTACTATTTATTTATTTTTTCAAACAATTATATAATTTAATCTTTCTGTACTTAGAATTACAGCTTGTATATTTGATTTTATTTTCCAATTCTCCCAATCAAAACTATTGCAGTGACATAAACGGATGCCACCTCCGCCTGTCTGTCCTTTGATCTTCATCTGAATGTGTTCCCCAGTCTCAGCTGGTGGGTGCAAGGTTGGGGAGTGCCGGAGGCGCTGTCTGTGGGAGGAATCACATGGCCGGGACGGGGCTTATTTGAATTCTCTGGGGGCCGGGGATGCCAGCTCTGCCGGGTGAGGAGTAGAGACTAGGAAACTCCCGGTCGATGTCGACAACGGCATTTGTGGTGTAAGAATTCTCTGTCAAACATTGTGTGCTTTAAGCGGATAAGTGTCGAGTGTGTTTCATTCAGTTACGTTCTTATTTCTAAAAACATATTACTGTACAAAATAGTAAGTATGGATTATTAATTTCTGTTTATCGTAATGGTGTGATATGTAGATATAGTGTAGGTTTCTGAAATGAAACACAAAGTTTGTTGCTTCTAAGTGTGCAGCGTGAGGTTTTCTGAACTGACCACGACATGCCCTTCGGGAAAGTGTGTCCAGCATTGGCTCTCGATGGCGTGCTGTGCGCTCGTTCCTGGAAAGTACGCGCTGCCCCTGCATGCCCTAGCAGAAAGTGTGGGCAACGCTAATCGTTAACAGTGAGTGCATTCCTAGAGTGTATGAAGCCGGGCTGTCCTGAGCAGTGGCGTCGTGTTGCTGTGCGAGCAAGGGAGCGCCGCCGCAGCCCCTGCGCTGGTGGCTCCGCGCTGCTGCGCTGAGGTGCGAATCGAGGGCGCGGGATCGATCGCCGCCCGCAACAGGTCCCGCAGCAGGCGCTGATCAGGGCATCGCCCTCCCGCTGATGGGGCTGCAGGTCACCGCTTTCCAGTGCAGTGAAACAACAGATTCTCAACCGAGGGCAAGCAAGAAAACAAGTAGAGATTATTTGGAGTAAACTACTCGTCAACGATTCAAACGATTGGAAGATCAGGAATTGACCAGGAGTTGCATTTGTATCTCCTTTCGAGTGCTGAGCTAAGCATGTACTGTAATTCGGATTACTTGGGCAGTTAAAGCAATTTAAAGCAAAAACTACTTCTGACAGCGGCAGCCATCATGTTGTAAACTGCTCATTCACTAAGGTATTCATATCTAAGCTCTCTTGTAAATAAAGCATTTTTCTTCCACACTTCTTTACTATTCGTAGATTTATTTAGAAAAACGTAGATACGACTGATAATGCGATGAAAATGTCCGGCCAGCAATGAAGGATTTCCCAAGAACACATTGACTTCCCGCGAGGCGAGTGAGTTGATGATCCCAATGGGCGGAGCTCCACCCGATTCGGCGCCCGTGGCGGTGCTTCTTGTGCTCCGCAGATCTCTCCTTCCGCCCGCAACGCGCTCTAACAGCGCGGGAGGTGCCTGCGAACCGCTCGCTCCGCTGGGCGAGAGGGCGGGCGGGGGCGTGCTCCATTGGAAGCAATTTGCGCTCCTTTGAGGGCGGAGGTGCGCGCGCGCTGTGTATGTGTTAGCGGGAGGGGATGAGGCGGGAGTTGATGCGAATATTCCGCTGCAGGCAGTAGGTGGCGATGGAGCACAGTGGTTAAAGGTGGCGTAAGCGGTGGAGGTTAGGAATGGGCGCTGATAGAACGATAGAAGGAAGAAATGTGGGATCTGATGAAGTATATGAGGGGTAATGAAGGAAAGGAATCAAGATCGCCGGTGTCAGGCGTGTGAGGGTTGTGCACAGACCTCGAGGTCTCAGTGAGGTGGTCGAGTAGAGCGGTGTGTAAGGTGGATGAGAAAAAGTGTAACGAGGAGGAGGGGGGAGAGGGAAAGCGTGAACACAAGGATGGGGACGACAGCGAGTGCATGGAGGGAGCGGGTGAGTGAGAGAGCGAGGACGAAGGCGAGCCAGAGGGTGAGAACAAGGACGAAGAGAGTGAGGGAATGAAGGCGTGAGCGAATACGTCTGCATACCACGTCCTTGCCATTAGGAAAGTGCTGGCGTGTAGACAGGCTAGGACGTGGGATGAATGAGAGTGAAGGGAAGTGAGTGGGAGTTAGGAAACGCGTGGCCAAGGGGAGAGGGGCATGGCAAGGGTGAGGGTGTTGGAGTAAGAAAAAGGGCGAGGGGTGGCGCTGTGCGGGTGAATCGCGCGTGCTAGTCTCTCCTCCGCTGCAAAGGCATCGGGAATTCCTCCGCTCTCCTCCGCCCGCCAAGCGCGCTCTCGTCTCTCCAAGCGCTTTGTTCCTCTGCTGCGCGCGTCGAGGGGAGGAAGTGTTTTCGGGAACCCCCCAGGGGAGGCAAACGTACGTCGTCCAAACTCCAATGGGCTCCTCCTCAACGACGATTCAGCGCAGGTTCTGGCAATGTTGATGTACGTTCACAGATAATGTTTGTAAACGTCTCCTTTCTATCACTGGAACACATGTTGCCTTCTTCCTTTTGCAAAATCTTTTTCCAAACCTCTGACACTCTTAGTTTCATCATTCTCTAAGTCATCATTCTCTAAACTTTGATACCGTATGTCAAATTCCTCGTTTTAAGACGAGTGTGCTTTCTGTATCATTGATTTTTATGGAGTCGTTATGTTAATCCTCCAGAACTCGAAACAAAAAATACCCGCCCAGTGCCTCGTCGTGTGGCGAAAACCTCCCCCTCGATCCAACAAGCGATAAGATAAGGCAGACGCGCTACGACAATGCAGCAAACAGCGTTGACGTCACGCACTCTTCGTTCACACAGACACACACACTCACCACACACACACAGACACACACCCTTGCACGAGTGCCCCCGCGCATCGCCGCCATGTTCGCCCGCGCTATCATGCGCGCAGCCGCCTCGCTGCAACAATGGGCGGCGCTCATCTGTCGCGGAGGCTTTGCTTTGTTCCGCCAGGGGCGCTGGCGGCGGGCGCCGTTGCCGCCGCTCAGGGTTGCCCCGTGGAGGATTTTACATCTGGATGCGGTTGTGGGAAGATGAAGAAACGAGGTCATAGGAAAAAACTTTGTGATTTTTTAAAACCGTTAAATATAGAAAAATGTATTACATTTGTATTAATATTAACACACAATTTTAAGTTTCTGATTGGAAAAATTATAACTTTACAGAAGATCTGAGAAACTTGATAAACTAAAAATCGAATTCTAAAAGAATGGTAGTAAAATATTTTCCTTCTTGTTACGTGATATAATAAAATTATTGCTGCAACACAAGTACCATGTATCTTAATTGGAACATTTTTTGTTCATGTTAACAACTCTGAAAGTTAGTACTTTTTTTAAACTGTAATTATTTATTTTGTGCGGAATTGATTACATTTAAGTGATGGGCTCCCCAGCCACGTGGCACCCCTGTTCGCGCTGCGCCTCCGGTCGCGCAACAAAAGGCGCGCTCATCTGTCGCGGAGGCTCCGTTCCGCGCCGCCAGGGGCGCTGTCGGCGGCGCCGCCACCTCCGCCGCTCGTTACGCGACGACAATCGCCGCGGCGTATCGACGAGGGATCGATGTCGCGAGCGCGCGCTGTTTGCGGAGGCGGCGGCGCATTATGTCGCCGAATTGCGTTTTCCTTTTGGGAGGCGCCGCCGTTTGTTTGGACGCGCGCGGCGGAGGGGGCGGAGGCGGCGACGCGGCAGTCGAGTGACGCCGCCCAATTCTCTTTCCACTCGAAGCCTCGTGCTCGCTGCGGAGCAAACGGAAGGATCCGGACGTTGACGCTATGAAACCTGAGGAATCAATTCCCGATTTGCACGCGTTATTACGCACTTAACCAAAACGGATCAAAGTAGCGATTTGCAGAAATTATGAAGCGACTGAGATAGCTCAGGGCAACAGCTATTGTCACTTCAGTGTCTCTGACCGGGAGATCGGCGTAATATTGGTATACTATATCTTAAGTCAATCCACTGTTGAGTCATATTCTAATTTCTTCAATATCCCGAGAAAATAGTTGACTTTTGACGGGAACGCCCTTGAGCTTATTGGGTACCATCTCGTGTATTTCATTTTTTGTCAATTGGCCTTTGGCCATTTAGTCTGTCGCCACCCTCTGTGATTAACCAATTTGAAAGTGAACGCTGACGGGCAGAGGGCCTTTTAATGAAAGGGACATTGTAGTGCTGGACGTTGCATCTGAAAGCCGTTGGGAAGCGAGAGTGCTAGAGAGCGCCCGACGCTAACGGAGCCTGAATGAAGCCCCGGACGGGAGTTCGCTCTGCGCGCGCATTGGCTCCCTCAACGCCACAGCGCTCGCGTGGTCGGAGGCAGCTGCCCCTGCCCCTCCACGCCCACCCGACAGCCTGCCTCGCTCGCTCACCCCCCTTGGCCACCTCGCGCTCATACGTTCGCACTTCATTTCCACTTCCCTATTCTCTTTCCCTGCCCGTCTCGCTGCCTTGTCGCATCCCCCGCCCCTCCGCAATGCCACATCGTTGCCGCGCCCCGGCCCCTTCCCATTACCGTTTCCCCGCCTCGCCCCGCCCCGTGGTCTGCATTCCCCTCCATCGCCCTTCCCCGCCCTTACCCCGCCACCTCCCGCCACGCGCCTTCCCAACGCACAAACACCTTCGCGCGGATGGTGGCCGACTTCGCGAGAGGGACGGCGTGCCTGGTATTCTGGGCGCAGGCTCTGCCGTGGAATTCTCTCTCAGTCAAAGTAAGAAATACCTACATTTGCTTTCAGTCTAGATAACGAGCCAGACGTTACTTTTGCATGCGTAATCATATGACGATCCATTTGTGAGACGTGCTATAGATATACAAATCAGAACATTCCACCCACCTTCAAAATGCAATCCTGTAACGAGGAGAATGTATCTCTAATAGCACGTCTTTTGGAGGAAAATATATGATTCGTCGGACTGGGAGGTGAACGACTTTATTAGGAAATTCACGCTTGATTACCATGAATTATAATATTTCAGTTATTAATATTACTATTCCAGAAGCGTTACCGAAAACAATAGAAGTTCCACGTAATGATTCGCGTAGAACATCCCTGCAGTGTACAACAACACTGATGCAAAACACCATTTTAGAAGAAACAATTGTTGGAAACTATGGCGCAATATGTTAGTAACAATGATGGTATCTGTAACAATTCAGTGCGACGTGACGCGTAGCCTTGCGAGAACTCGTCCCGCATCGTCAGGCTGAGATGCGCTAAGGCGCTCAATCGCTCGACGACTATCGGCACCTCCGCCGCCTCTCCGAGTTTGCGTTTAAGCCCCCTCCCCTCCCATCTCATCCCTCCTGCCCCTGTCGCTCCGCTTCGCGCGCCCGCGCCCGGACAGGCTGTCATTCGCTTGCAACGAGGTGGAACCCGGAGGGCGCTTATTTCTCCGCGCATGTCGCGCCTCCGCTGCTCCTAACCCATCGCTAAGCGGATTGGGGCGCGTGTCTGTTTGCGTGATGTTGGCCGGTTTTAGTGCAAATGTTTGCGCGCGCTCCAACTACACTCTTTCCCGGCGCCCGCGTTTCCACAGCCGAATTGCGGGCTATTTAAATGCATCGTTGTTGCGTGTTGTCGTGATTCGGGCAGAGATTTTACATGAAATGCGGATTTCCAAAGCCCCGAGCGCTCGCGTTTGGTTTGAGTCTTCCCGCGCTGCGCGGATTGTGGCGTAATTGTTCTGTGTTTGGTTTATTTTTAATGAGCTTCTTTGTGCTTTAATCTGGGAACGTGCGTTATTATGCACTGGGTGTGGACGAAACGTTGCTGAGACAAAGACAGACAGCTTATTAAAATACCTTGCGTTTGTGAATAACACACGCTTTCGTCATTATATGAGTACTGAATATTTCGTTTCTTCGTTGTTTGCGAATTGTCATAGGAGGCAAAGAATATAATATATTCGCTGAATTATCACGAGAGTTCCAGAAAGAATGACATTTTGTTGTGAAACCTTTCTCTGCATGTCATATGATAGCACTTATTTGGCTACAAGCTTACTAATAATTAGATAGAAATTATATGAAGGTTTTTAATGAGTTGGGAAGAATAGTCTCACATCCCTAACGATCGTGCAGACAGAGTATATGAAAAGCACTGGATATAATAAAACGTAACTTAGCAAAACTGCCTTCGATGCGGCGTCACCCGGACTGCCAAGATCATTTAAAACCTAATTTGTGAATATTAAGTGATAAAGATCACGTGATTTGCTCCGGTATTATTTATCAACGTTGATATTACAAGGGATAGTTATATAGTAATTTCATTATTCAGAGCGTAATCTTCGAATTATCAACTCTAGGAATGTCGTAACACGACACTAAACGTTTTCTGTTAATTTTTTGCGCTATTTCACATTCCTGTTTAATGTTTGTGTTACATTCCATTGCATTAGCCGTTGCATGGCGGTTTTCGTCATGGTCTCTTTAGGTTCCTCCAACATTAAATCGCCAGGTGTCTTCAAAGCGTCCGCATCACTGCCTCATGAAGCATGTATTGCATCTTTGCGAACGGCTGTGACTCGTTTCACAGTGCTACGTAGCTCAACATGCTCGCTTCACTTTAAGAGTTTCAATCAAAGGTATTCAAAGGATTGTCGTCGAATATTTTGTCAACAAATCTCGAAAAAAACCTCTCTTTTCTGTATTCAAAATTCGACTACAATATGGTTTAGGATAGAGACCACAGAATTATGAAAACGTGCACAAAATTCACTTCTCCCCATAGCTCGTCACACGCAGTTTTTAACTGTTTTTGACGTAAATAAATAAATAAATAGAAAATTACTAAATCAGTCATGTCAAATTGCTTCGACTTTTTATAATAATACCGGGACAAGAGTTTCTAAAGGCACACATTGAACAAATTTATTCTGTAAATCCAGCATTTATCTACCGATTTCATTAAAATTACGAACTTTGGTTCAAAGAAATTTTTCCTAGCAAAAACAAATGCAATTACTTTGATCTCGTAAGCGTTAAATACAAGTGGTTTAATACAGAAAATATATGGCATCTGATTATAATTTCCCATTGAAAATGAAGGGTAACAGAAATCCTTCTACTTCCCAGAACTTGTTTGGACCAACAGTTTTCCATTCGGTCTGCAGCAGCAGTAAGAGCTTTGAGATCACGCAGCCTCCACGTGACGGGGCGGAAAAGAACGGAAACTCATTAATTAATAACAAGTCAATCAACTTACAGAAAATGTAAATTATTGTAGTAATAAAAATGGTTGTATTATAATACACATTTACTTTAAATTACCAAAATTTGGAGTTCTGGACGCAGACTACATCGGGTTTGGCCTGTCCCCTTCCTACATCGGCATAAACGGAAGAAAATGGACCGTGTAGATAGGGGTTAATGTCTCAGGATCTGTCTCAGTGTTCTTACTCGACCTCAGAGCGATTGCCAGGGGGTCATTAGAGATCCAAGGTACCACCGGGCCTCTGGTCGTTTAGAATCGTCGCTCGTTCGAGTAGACGAACATTCTGTGAGTCTCTGTTCTTCAGTTCTCCCCCGACCAGTTGTTCATCGCACACCGAAGGAGAACGAATCCCAGAGTCCCGAAAGTACCTCCTGAAGAGGATTGTTATTCGTAATCGCTGGGCTGGTAGCGTTGCCGGCAGCGGGTGCCAGGGGACTCCGAAAGGATAAAGGATGTCGATGTCAAGCTCCTCTCTCTTGTTAATTTGAAAATTGCCACGCGGATGCCGGAGTGGTTTCCATAAGAAGAGCCGGAATGAACACATCAAAGCCAGTCGCCCTTAATCGGATCTGCTTAGGCGCTGCTACTTTATTAATTTTTTTTGTGGATGCTGGGACAGAAATAAAATTTTTTGCCAGGTTTTTGGTATTGAGTAAAACTCAATTGCATTGTACTCTAATGAAGCTCTGCCAGTCACTAAACGCTTTGAGATAAGAAACCGTATTATTTAAATCTTGAGGGATGAATAAAATGGCATGTGGGTGCCTCCCTTTGTCCACCGCCCCAAGCCTCACTGCCCATCGCCGCCTTTCGACTCGTCGCCAGCCACCCACTGCTACCCACTGCCCGCCTACCCACTGCCCCCGTCCGCCGTCCGCAGCGCTGCGCCTGGGGCAGCACGCGAGGTGTCGTGCCCCGCCCCCCACCCTCCCAACACATTGGCGCCTCGGCATTCGCAGAGTGGAGCCCAAAAAAGCCGTCCGATCCGCCCATGTTGGTTTTCCTCTGTTCGGCTATTGGTCCGTAGAACTGTCTTAACAGGATATCGCACTGGACGGGGGAGTGTGTGTATAAGCGACGTCCTTCGACGTATTGCTATGGACTCTGCCAATAGAGCAGTCCTGGACGAATTGTTTATTAAGCTCGGTTCGGCCCCTTGCGATGGAGGCAGCAGGTATCGGAGCGGTCGTATTCGGAATTTGCATCGGGGGCTATACAGCTGCATGCAGAAGTCCGAACATGACCTCCCAACCCTCCCCTTCCCCTCACCCCTCCCACGACCTTTGGGGCGTTCGCCGCTCCACCAGCCGCTGTTACTCGCCGCCGTTTCACTTGTTTTCCTTTTTCCGCCGTGCGTGGAGCCGACATAAGCCGCCCGTCGAATTGAGAGATCTCGGGCTGAGCAGACCCCATCTGCGGCGAAGGGGAAGATTCTTCGGGCGCTCTGTTCCGCCTCAACGGGATGGAAGCGAAGCCTCCGGGTTCAGCTCGTTTAGAGAATAAAAACACTACATTTCACTGACATCTAAAATAAATAGAATGCATCTGCCGTCGTTTGTTCCTAACATCGTTTTCAAGACCTACCACACTCCATGTAGTTTGTTGCCTTGGTCATTTCGTTTTGCGAGTTGCATTTGGTCTGTCGGAAGCAGCAAAGGTTTTATAGCGAGTTTTGTTCATTCAAACATTAATGAACGATCATTAATGAAAGCAAATGGTCTTACCTTTTGAACGTCCGCTGAATCGCCCCGTTCTGCACTGCGACAACCAGTGCACTTCTTGCAGCTACTAGCCGCCTCTTAAGGTGCTGGCACCTGCCGTCTGCCAGGGGTTATTGCTCGTTTACCTCGCACGTAGGCGGTGGTCCCACTAATGTCTATGTATTAGTACATTGCATCGTGAGCTTCTCCTGTGTTTTGGTTTCCCGAGCCCAATATGTATTGTGTTGCGTCTGACCCCCGCTGCTGTTGGTCGCAGGGGCTCGGGGGCGGGGGCGGGTGTATAATTCATCGCCCATGGCTCTCTTCGTGCCCCAGCGACAGCAACGGAATAGCGAGGACGCAGCTTTTTGCGTCTTCTGGCCTTTTCGCCCTTGGGCGCCGCCGATACCAGGCAGCTTCTTTCCCTCCGCGCCGGAGCTTCCGGGAGTGGCCGCGGGGAGCGCTTGCGAGCAGAAAATTGTGTCTCGAGAGCCTTCGCGGCGGCCCCGCCCTTCGGATTCGCCGAAGAGAACAAGAGGAGCCTCATTCCGCGCAGGACTCCACACCAGCGGTGCTCGATCTTACCTAATGTTGGGTACCTCAGGTCTGTGTTCTCGTGGATCTCTTTAGGAC
>JAHLJT010002630.1:33549211-33565793 GCA_031308135.1 Acheta domesticus
TAATTACATCAATTTGCTCGACCACTCTCGTTTGTGCGCAAAGTTCAACTGCCGATTTCCCTAGCCAAACTTTATGAGTAGTTTTACGTGAAGGGCAAATGAAGTTGAATGTTGAAGTGATATTTTGTAGCTTGTTGGAATATCAAAATACTTTTTTAAATTGTACTTTCGTTTTCGATCAATAATCAAGAGTACGTCGTTTGTGAGGGTTGTAGGTACTGATGACCAATCTCTCGTAATGTGAAATGGAACCAATTGTGAGTGAAGAACGATCTGTTTGCGATTTAAACTCGAAATTCCAGGGCCTAAACGGTAATGAGCGTTACAATCTGACGAGGTTTGCTATCTCTGTTTCCTTTATCAGCAAAATAATGCTGTTTAAATGTAATTATCGCCTCAAACTGTTTGCGATAGTTTAATTAGGCACGTGTAATAGGCATGTGCAACGCTAAGAGGGAAATGATTGGATTATTGGCTAATAAAGATGAGTTCTGTGTCCAGTTATCGGGTGATGAGAGTGGTTGATAGCACATTTCATTCGAATACCGAAAGAGAAAATCGTTAGGAATTTGTGAACATTCATACAAGTTCCAGAACCCTTCATAATAATGTTAGGATCTGTTATTTGAGTTTTCTGGAACAATGGATTTTCTTCATCTGTTGAATATAATTGGATAGATAAAATAAACAGTATTGCTAATTTCGAATATCCGCGTAAAGTAACGGAAAACTAAGAAGCTTCTGGCCGTCGTGAGAGATGTCAGTGGATTTGTTAGATAACCAGGAACTCGAAAAAAGGCAGATTTTGTTTGTTTATTCCACATATCTCTCACTGCTCCCTGCTTGTGGATTGTAAGTGGTGCTCATTGACGCACCTTCAGAGAAACGCTTGCTGCTGCTCCGCGGCTCCGCGTTCCCACACTGCACGTCCGCATTTTCATCCGCAGGGCTCTACATTGGGGGTTTATAATCGAATATACGCTAGTAGCATTTCCCATCTGGTAGAAGTTGTATTTCATTCCTTTTAACATGAAGTATCGTCGATAAGAAGACATTTACTCAATTTTTTAAATAATATTTGAGATCAAGAGATGAAGATACAAAGAATACTTAATTTTTGAAATCCGGCGTATTCTCAATTTTCATCCTAGATATTTTGTAATAAGATCCACTTGATTATCTTGTCGAATATTGTGGTCGCTGTTGTGTCATTGCCACTTTCATTTTTACTTTTGGTTCTCATGGATTCGGGAAAACTTGTTTTTTCATCGTATTGTGTTCTGTAATTTATATTACAGTTTTTTCCAATACAAAACACGAACTTCGAACTCTTGAAATAAACCCTGGATTTCGTATCAAAGTAGTTTAGTGACCTCCAAAATCACCCTTTCAAATCCTTCGGAAAGAAAGGTGAGTTGTGGTAATATATTCCGTGCAGTTGGGGTGCCTTCTAGACCCTGTTCGACGACTCTCGTCTCCAGAAAGTCCCCTCCCAACACCGCCTGCCCGTATCATTCCAGGCGAATGCGGGCAGCGGCTGGAAGGCACGCGTTGCCGCCCACCCGCCCCGTTAGAGCGACGTGGGTGTTGAGTCAGCGGCCGACGGAGGTCCTGAGTGCGTTGCCGCGAGCTTTTACGCCCTCTCCGGATGGAGTCGGTCAGTCGAAGGAAGCGTTTCGCACTGCTGCCGCCAGGGTGCAGGCGTGGCCCTGCAGCGAGCGGGACATGGGGGGAAGGCTTTGATACGATGTGTCAGATGAAGAAAATAAGAATTGACTAGATTGCCAAGGTTCTTATAGAGGAAGAAGATGGACACTACGGTACAAGGTTTCTAAAATGCACGCATGTATTAAAATAAATATAGAGCTGCTGGTTAAAGGTACCTATTGTTATAAAGAAAATTATTTAAGTCATACATTTTTACATGGGAAATAAGAAGGGCTCGCAACAGTGCCAATATAAAGGCAGTGTGACGCCACAGATAAAGAGAATTTACAGCGAAGTAGGGTTTATTTCTTAGCTGAACGATAGTATTTTCCTTCATTTTAGCCGCAAGTGCCTTGGACTGGTGCAGACAATTTCTTTGTCTTCGGCTCCTCGTTTCACTCCCTCCCTCATAAACCGTTCTCATCGTTGCGCTCTGCGCCCTCTTCAAAACGCGTCCCTCGAATGAGGAAAGCTCAGAAACGTGGATCGGAGTAAAAAACAGAGCGCGTAGCGGGAACAAAGGGCGGTGGCGCGAGGTCTTACTCACTCGCGGAGGGAACTCGCTGCAGAGCGACTTCGCTCCACCGCCCCTAGAGAGCAGCACCGTCGAGCTCTGTGTGCTACACACCCTTCTTCTATTTTACTTCGTAAGTCAATGTTTTAAATGTGGAAACGTTCGTTTCGCTTGCTGACTGCGTTCGGCGAAACGTCTTTCTATTGGTCAGTTGTTACTCGCCTTACAAAATGAAGTAATTATCAAGCAACAACAGACACGCGATTTATTAATTTTTATATATAAAATTTAGTGTTCAGAGGACCGGCAAAAATAATTCCCACATTTAAATTCGTCTACCTTCTACCTATTCCTCTGGCCATCTGCTCGTCACTTACTACCGATCCCACTACGTCAACATTCGGTTCCTGTCCACTTAGTTACGTATCTAGCTCTCGGCTCCTGTATATTTACTGTACTCCTCATACGCCTATTCATCTGTCTCACGCCAAGTCTTCTTGAGTTGTTCTCCTATTTCTGTACCTGCCTAGCTACTCTAATTACTATCCACGTACTATCATTATTACCCCTACACTCACCTTTCTCCGTTTCATCACCGCATACTACCTATCTCCTCCTCCTCACTTGCATACATTGAGACCAAATCCACACTTATCTACTGACTGTGTTTCATCTCATGTTTTAAAACGCTCACACTCAATCGACACAGCCCTGCGGACTCGCGTTGAGCGCGTGGGCGGTCTGAGAACCGCAGGAGGGGGTGGGGGTGGGAGGGCGTCGTGCTTCTAATGAAGGGGAGGGGGAGCGCAAACATTTGGGCAGCGGGGCGCAATAACATTGGCGCTGTTTTCTCTCCTCTTCACACTCGCGGTTCCGCTCCGGCGCCCTCGCCGCCTCCCTCGGCACCCAGGCAGCCCTCACTCCAGAAACGAATAGAGCACGAGGCCTGCGTACAGGAGGTCTTGGAAACGAACGGTACAGGGCACGTAGTGGGTCGGAGATGGTCGCATTTGTCATTAACGAATCATTTCAACATTCACAATTTTATCATCAATCACCAAAGCGTTTTTTGAGATGAAAGGGTAAAGGTCAAATGCGACTGTTTTCGAGCTCCGGAATCCTACTCCACCTTTTACTTTGTTTGTTGCATTACGGCTACATTAATCAAGGACTGTCGTTCTCTTACATTTCCATACCAAGAAACGATCGACATTACTGTACTATTGCTGTGAAGTATGTCCATGTTGTTACGGTCTGTTCAGGTCTCAGGCGTTTTTGAGCGGCTCCGGAAATATCGAGAATCGACGCATCGCTTCGTGAAGCACATTCTTCTGCCAGCCATAGGGGCCGAGCGCCACGTGGTAATGCCTCAAAGTGTGGGGTTCAGTGCGCAGAATTAGGAGGTTGTGGGTGTTTTCGCAAAAGATTTACATATTTGATGTCGACAATAAAATAATGTTATAAGCATAACGAATCATGCAGCAATATTAGAGAGAATATGTAAGCCTATGAATGAAGACATCAGATGGAAAACGGGCATGTTAAAGTTATGAATTTCAACCAGCCCGTGTTGTATAATTTCATCACATTTTAAAAGTCAAAGTACATACAATTTAATCGCAATATTATGAAAGTAAATAATATTTATTAAAAATGTATATTTTAAAGGTCTTTCCTTGCATACTAGCTACGTGTACACATGATTTCTCGCGATCGGTCTGCAGGTTTGACGGAATAAGAAAGTGATAGAGAGTAAAACCGCTTAAGTAAGCTAATACTTGTGAAAGAAGCGAATCATTTTTCCTTATTTCTCACGGACGTCGCCCCAATTTGATTTGCAGGAACGAGTGAAAAGAATGCTCATGTGATTGAAGAGACCGCAGTCCACGCTGTCAGCGATTGAGACGACACTATCTCTGCCCACTCACCTCATCCCTTCCTCTTCTGTGACTCTGCTTAGTTGCGTTATGAGTAAATGTTTGTAGCGCTTGCTACAAGAAACGATCGCTGCCAAATATTGTGAATCCGCTTACTACCAGAGCTCAAGTGAGCGCAGGGCTTGACCCGCACTTCATCTGCGGCCGGAACCGTATTTCCGGGGCGGCGCATGTCGATGGGGCGCCGCAGCTGCGAAGGCGGAACCTCCGTCTGAGGCCGTAAATAAAACGCGTGGAGTGGCGGTGGCTGTTGCGAGCGCAGAGTGGAGACATAAGCGACCGAGAAGTGCCGCCTGCTGCAGCCGCGCGCAGCTGTTTTAGTGGCGGGTGCCCATCCCCCCTCCCCACCCACCCGCTCCTACCCCACCCCCACCCACCCGTTCCTCCCCACCCCACCCACCCTCTCCCCCCCACCCCACCCACCCGCTCCTCCCCACCCCACCCACCCGCTCCTCCCCCCCCCACCCACCCGTTCCTCCCCATTCCCCATCCACTCACTCTCCCCCTCCTCCCACCCACTCTCCCCCTCCCCCCCCCACCCACTCTCCCCCACCCCACGCGCGCGAAGAGCACATACAATAAATAACTTATTATATGTTATCGATTCCACTAAGATAATATAAAATTACTGTTTCCGCGTTCATGCATGGCACTTCTTCATTGTTCATAACTTCGCTGTGTTCACTACTTTTCAACAACAGGGCATTGCAAAGTAAACTGCTATACACTGGGGAAACATGAAATCAACATGCTGCCTCCATCTCTATTGAGAACTATCCACGAATATACCTACTTGAAATTTTTCGTGAATTTGTACTTAGTTACTATTTACTATTTTTTCAAACAATTATATTAATTTAATCTTTCTGTACTTAGAATTACAGCTTGTATATTTGATTTTTATTTTCCAATTCTCCCAATCAAAACTATTGCAGTGACATAAACGGATGCCACCTCCGCCTGTCTGTCCTTTGATCTTCATCTGAATGTGTTCCCCAGTCTCAGCTGGTGGGTGCAAGGTTGGGGAGTGCCGGAGGCGCTGTCTGTGGGAGGAATCACATGGCCGGGACGGGGCTTATTTGAATTCTCTGGGGGCCGGGGATGCCAGCTCTGCCGGGTGAGGAGTAGAGACTAGGAAACTCCCGGTCGATGTCGACAACGGCCATTTGTGGTGTAAGAATTCTCTGTTCAAACATTGTGTGCTTTAAGCGGATAAGTGTCGAGTGTGTTTCATTCAGTTACGTCTTATTTCTAAAAACATATTACTGTACAAAATAGTAAGTATGGATTATTAATTTCTGTTTATCGTATGGTGTGATATGTAGATATAGTGTAGGTTTCTGAAATGAAACACAAAGTTTGTTGCTTCTAAGTGTGCAGCGTGAGGTTTTCTGAACTGACCACGACATGCCCTTCGGGAAAGTGTGTCCAGCATTGGCTCTCGATGGCGTGCTGTGCGCTCGTTCCTGGAAAGTACGCGCTGCCCCTGCATGCCCTAGCAGAAAGTGTGGGCAACGCTAATCGTTAACAGTGAGTGCATTCCTAGAGTGTATGAAAGCCGGGCTGTCCTGAGCAGTGGCGTCGTGTTGCTGTGCGAGCAAGGGAGCGCCGCCGCAGCCCCTGCGCTGGTGGCTCCGCGCTGCTGCGCTGAGGTGCGAATCGAGGGCGCGGGATCGATCGCCGCCCGCAACAGGGTCCCGCAGCAGCGCGTGATCAGGGCATCGCCCTCCCGCTGATGGGGCTGCAGGTCACCGCTTTCCAGTGCAGTGAAACAACAGATTCTCAACCGAGGGCAAGCAAGAAAACAAGTAGAGATTATTTGGAGTAAACTACTCGTCAACGATTCAAACGATTGGAAGATCAGGAATTGACCAGAGTTGCATTTGTATCTCCTTTCGAGTGCTGAGCTAAGCATGTACTGTAATTCGGATTACTTGGGCAGTTAAAGCAATTTAAAGCAAAAACTACTTCTGACAGCGGCAGCCATCATGTTGTAACACTGCCTCATTCACTAAGGTATTCATATCTAAGCTCTCTTGTAAATAAAGCATTTTTCTTCCACACTTCTTTACTATTCGTAGATTTATTTAGAAAAACGTAGATACGACTGATAATGCGATGAAAATGTCCGGCCAGCAATGAAGGATTTCCCAAGAACACATTGACTTCCCGCGAGGCGAGTGAGTTGATGATCCCAATGGGCGGAGCTCCACCCGATTCGGCGCCCGTGGCGGTGCTTCTTGTGCTCCGCAGATCTCTCCTTCCGCCCGCAACGCGCTCTAACAGCGGCCGGGAGGTGCCTGCGAACCGCTCGCTCCGCTGGGCGAGGAGGGCGGGCGGGGGGCGTGCTCCATTGGAAGCAATTTGCGCTCCCTTTGAGGGCGGAGGTGCGCGCGCGCTGTGTATGTGTTAGCGGGAGGGGATGAGGCGGAGTTGATGCGAATATTCCGCCTGCAGGCAGTAGGTGGCGATGGAGCACAGTGGTTAAAGGTGGCGTAAGCGGTGGAGGTGTAGGAATGGGCGCTGATAGAACGATAGAAGGAAGAAATGGTGGATCTGATGAAGTATATGAGGGGTAATGAAGGAAAGGAATCAAGATCGCCGGTGTCAGGCGTGTGAGGGTTGTGCACAGACCTCGAGGTCTCAGTGAGGTGGGTCGAGTAGAGCGGTGTGTAAGGTGGATGAGAAAAGTGTAACGAGGAGGAGGGGGGAGAGGGAAAGGCGTGAACACAAGGATGGGGACGACAGCGAGTGCATGGGAGGGAGCGGGTGAGTGAGAGAGCGAGGACGAAGGCGAGCCAGAGGGTGAGAACAAGGACGAAGAGAGTGAGGGAATGAAGGCAGTGAGCGAATACGTCTGCATACCACGTCCTTGCCATTAGGAAAGTGCTGGCGTGTAGACAGGCTAGGACGTGGGATGAATGAGAGTGAAGGGAAGTGAGTGGGAGTTAGGAAACGCGTGGCCAAGGGAGAGGGGCATGGCAAGGGTGAGGGTGTTGGAGTAAGAAAAGGGCGAGGGGTGGCGCTGTGCGGGTGAATCGCGCGTGCTAGTCTCTCCTCCGCTGCAAAGGCATCGGGAATTCCTCCGCTCTCCTCCGCCCGCCAAGCGCCGCTCTCGTCTCTCCAAGCGCTTTGTTCATCTGCTGCGCGCGTCGAGGGAGGAAGTGTTTTCGGGAACCCCCCAGGGGGAGGCAAACGTACGTCGTCCAAACTCCAATGGGCTCCTCCTCAACGACGATTCAGCGCAGGTTCTGGCAATGGTGATGTACGTTCACAGATAATGTTTGTAAACGTCTCCTTTCTATCACTGGAACACATGTTGCCTTCTTCCTTTTGCAAAATCTTTTTCCAAACCTCTGACACTCTTAGTTTCATCATTCTCTAAGTCATCATTCTCTAAACTTTGATACCGTATGTCAAATTCCTCGTTTTAAGACGAGTGTGCTTTCTGTATCATTGATTTTTATGGAGTCGTTATGTTAATCCTCCAGAACTCGAAACAAAAAATACCCGCCAGTGCCTCGTCGTGTGGCGAAAACCTCCCCCTCGATCCAACAAGCGATAAGATAAGGCAGACGCGCTACGACAATGCAGCAAACAGCGTTGACGTCACGCACTCTTCGTTCACACAGACACACACACTCACACACACACACAGACACACACTTGCACGAGTGCCCCTCGCGCATCGCCGCCATGTTCGCCCGCGATATCATGCGCGCAGCCGCCTCGCTGCAACAATGGGCGGCGCTCATCTGTCGCGGAGGCTTTGCTTTGTTCCGCCAGGGGCGCTGGCGGCGGGCGCCGTTGCCGCCGCTCAGGGTTGCCCCGTGGAGGATTTTACATCTGGATGCGGTTGTGGGAAGATTGAAGAAACGAGGTCATAGGAAAAACTTTGTGATTTTTTAAACCGTTAAATATAGAAAAATGTATTTACATTTGTATTAATATTAACACACAATTTTAAGTTTCTGATTGGAAAAATTATAACTTTACCAGAAGATCTGAGAAATTTGATAACTAAAAATCGAATTCTAAAAGAATTGGTAGTAAAATATTTTTCCTTCTTGTTACGTGATATAATAAAATTATTGCTGCAACACAAGTACCATGTATCTTAATTGGAACATTTTTTGTTCATGTTAACAACTCTGAACGTTAGTACTTTTTTTAAACTGTAATATTATTTTGTGCGGAATTGATGTACATTTAAGTGATGGGCTCCCCAGCCACGTGGCACCCCTGTTCGCGCTGTCGCCTCCGGTCGCAACAATAAGTGGCGCTCATCTGTCGCGGAGGCTCCGATCCGCGCCGCCAGGGGCGCTGTCGGCGGCGCCGCCGCCTCCGCCGCTCGTTACGCGACGACAATCGCCGCGGCATATCGACGAGGGATCGATGTCGCGAGCGCGCGCTGTTTGCGGAGGCGGCGGCGCATTATGTCGCCAAATTGCGTTTCCTTTTGGGAGGCGCCGTTTGTTTGGACGCGCGCGGGCGACGCGGGCGGCGGAGGGGGCGGAGGCGGCGACGCGGCAGTCGAGTGACGCCGCCCACTCCTCTTTCCACTCGAAGCCTCGTGCTCGCTGCGGAGCAAACGGAAGGATCCGTACGTTGACGCTATGAAACCTGAGGAATCAATTCCCGATTTACACGCGTTATTACGCACGTAACCAAAAACGGATCGAAGTAGCGATTTTCAGACGTTATGAAGCGACTGAGATAGCTCAGGGCAACAGCTTTTGTTATTTCAGTGTCTCTGACTTGGAGATCGGCGTAATATTGGTATACTATATCTTAAGTCAATCCACAGTTGTCGTATTCTAATTTCTTCAATATCCCGAGAAAGTAGTTAACTGTTGAGAGGAAAGTCCTTGATCTTATTGGGTGCCATCTCGTGCATTTCATATTTTTGTCATTTGCCTTTGGCCATTTAGTCTGTTGCCACCCTCTGTGATATAACCATTTGGAAAGTGAGCGTTAATGAAAGGGACATTGTAGTGCAGGACGTTGTATCTGAAAGCCATTGGGAAGCGAGAGTGCTAACGGAGCCGTGAGGGGGAATGGGACGGGAGTTTGCATTGGCTCCCTCGACCCACAGCGCTCGCGCGGTCGGAGGCCCTCCCGCAGCTGCCTCCCCCCTCCTCGCTCACCCGACAGCAACCCGCGCTGCCGCCTCCACCTGCCTCGCGCGCTCATACGTTCGCACTTCATTTCCACTTCCCTATTCTCTTTCCCTGCTCGTCTCGCTGCCTTGTCGCCTTCACACGCACTCACCGTCCCTCCACAATGCCACATCGTTGCCGCGCCCCGGCCTCTTCCCATTACCGTTTCCCCGCCTCGCCCCGCCCCCTGGTCTGCGTTCCCCTCCATCGCCCTTCCCCGCCCTCACCCCGCCACCTCCCGCCACGCGCCTTCCCAACGCACAAACACCTTCGCGCGGATGGTGGCCGACTTGGCGAGAGGGGCGGCGTGCCTGGTATTCTGGGCGCAGGCTCTGCCGTGGAATTCTCTCTCAGTCAAATTAAGAAATACCTACATTTGCTTTCAGTCTAGATAACGAGTCAGACGTTACTTTTGCATGCGTAATCATATGACGATCGATTTGTGAGACGTGCTGTCGATATACAAATCAGAACATTCCACTCACCTTGAAAATGCAATCCTGTAACGAAGAGAATGTATCTCTAATAGCACGTCTTTTGGAGGAATATGTATGAGTCGTCGGACTGGGAGGTGAACGATTCTATTAGGAAATTCACGCTTGATTACCATGAATTATAATATTTCAGTTATTAATATTACTATTCCAGAAGCGTTAACAAAAACAATAAAAGTTCCACGTAATGATTCGCGCAGAACATCCCTGCAGTGTACAACAACACTGATGCAAAACACCATTTTAGAAGAAACAATTGTTGGAAACCATGGCGTAATATGTTAGTAACAATGATGGTATCTGTAACAATGCAGTGCGACATGACGCGTAGCCTTGTGAGAACTCGCCCCGCATCGTCAGGCTGAGATGCGCTAAGGCGCTCACTCGCTCGACGACTATTGGCACCTCCCTCCCCTCCCCTCTCCGCCCCTCCTGCCACCTGTCACACCGCTTCGCGCGCCCGCGCCCGGACAGGCTGTCATTCGCTTGCAACGAGGTGGAACCCGGAGGGCGCTTATTTTTCCGCGCATATCGCGCCTCCGCTGCTCCTGACCCATCGCTAAGCAGACAGGCTGTCGTTCGCTTGCGACGAGGTGGAACCCGGAGGGCGCTTATTTTCCGCGCATATCGCGCCTCCGCTGCTCCTGACCCATCGCTAAGCAGACAGGCTGTCATTCGCTTGCAACGAGGTGGAACCCGGCGGCCGCTTATTTTCCGCGCATATCGCACCTCCGCTGCTCCTGACCCAGCGCTAAGCGGATTGGAGGCGCGTGTCTGTTTGCGTGATGTTGACCGGTTTTAGTGCAAATGTTTGCGCGCGCTCCAACTACACTCTTTCCCGGCGCCCGCGTTTCCACAGCCGAATTGCGGGCTATTTAAATGCAACGTTGTTGCGTGTTGTCGTGATTCGGGCAGAGATTTTACATGAAATGCGGATTTCCAAAGCCCCGAGCACTCGCGTTTGGGTTGAGTCTTCCCGCGCTGCGCGGATTGTGGCGTAATTGTTCCCTGTTTGGTTTATTTTTAATGAGCTTCTTTGTGCTTTAATCTGGGAACGTGCGTTATTATGCACTGGGTGTGGACGAAACGTTGCTGAGACAAAGACAGACAGCTTATTAAAATACACGTTTGTGAATAACACACGCTTTCGTCATTATATGAGTACTGAATATTTCGTTTCTTTGTTGTTTGCGAATTGTCATAGGAGGCAAAGAATATAATATATTCGCTGAATTATCACGAGAGTTCCAGAAAGAATGACATTTTGTTGAGAACCTTTCTCTGCATGTCATATGATAGCACTTATTTGGCTACAAGCTTACTAATAATTAGAGAGAAATTATATGAAGGTTTTTAATGAGTTGAGAAGAATAGTCTTACATCCCTAACGATCGTACAGACAGAGTATATGAAAAGCACTGGATGTAATAAAACGTAACTTGGCAACACTGCCTTCGATGCAGCGTCACCCGGACAGCCAAGATCCTTTAAAACCTAATTTGTGAATTAAGCGATTAAGATCACGTTTTTTGCTCCGGTATTATTTTATCAACGTTGATATTCCAAGGGATAGTTATGTTGTAATTTCATTATTCAGAGCGTAATCTTCGAATTATCAACTCTAGGAATGTCGTAACACGACACTAAACGTTTTCTGTTCGTCTTAATTTTTTGCGCTATTTCACATTCCTGTTTAATGTTTGTGTTACATTCCATTGCATTAGCCGTTGCTTGGCGGTTTTCGTCATGGTCTCTTTGGGTTCCTCAAACATCAAATCGTCAGGTGTCTTCAAATCGTCTGCATCACTGCCTCATGAAGCATGTATTGCATCTTTGCGAACGGCTGTGACTCGCTTCACAGTGCTACGTAGCTCAACATGCTCGCTTCATTTTAAGAGTTTCGATGAAAGGTATTCAAAGGATTGTCTTCGAATATTTTGTCAACAAAACTCGAAAAAAAACCTATCTTTTCTGTATTAAAAATTCGACTAGAATATGATTTAGGATAGAGACCACAGAATTATGAAAACGTGCACAAAATTCACTTCTCCCCATAGCTCGTCACACGCAGTTTTTAACTGTTTTTGACATAAATAAATAAATAAATAGAAAATTACTAAATCAGTCATGTCAAATTGCTTCGACTTTTTATAATAATACCGGGACAAGAGTTTCTAAAGGCACTCATTGAACAAATTTATTCTGTAAATCCAGCATTTATCTACCGATTTCATTAAAATTACAACCTTTGGTTGAAAGAAATTTTTCCTAGCAAAAACAAATGCAATTACTTTTATCTCGTAAGCGTTAAGTAGCGGTTTAGTACAGAAAATATATCGCATCTGATTATAATTTCCCATTGAAAATCAAGGGTAACAAAAATCCTTCTACTTCCCAGAACTTGTTTGGACCAACAGTTTTCCATTCGCTCTGCAGCAGCAGTAAAAGCTTTGAGATCACGCTGCCTCCACGTGACGGGGCGGAAAAGAACTGAAATTCGTGTAATTAATAATAAGTCAATCAACATACAGAAAATGTAAATAATTGTAGTAATAAAAATGGTTGTTTTATAATAAACATTTACTTTAAATTACCAAAATTTGGAGTTCTGGACGCAGACTACGTCGGGTTTGGCCTGTCCCTTTCCTACATCGGCATAAACGGAAGAAAATGGACAGTGTAAGTAGGGGTTAATGTCTCCGGATCTGTCTCAGTGTTTGCTAACTCTACCTCAGAGCGTTTGCCAGGGGGTCATTAGAGATCGTAGGTACCACGTGGCCTCTGGTCGTTTACAGTTGTCGCTCGTTCGAGTAGACGAACATTCTGCGAGTGTCTGTTCTTCAGTTCTCCCCGACCAGTCGTTCATCGCACACCGAAACAGAGCGAATCCCGGAGTCCCGAAAGTACCTCCTGAAGAGGATTATTGTTCATAATCGTTGGGCTGGTAGCGTTGCCGGCAGCAGGTGCCAGGGGACTCCGAAAGGATAAAGGATGTCGATGTGAAGCTCCACTGTCTTGTTAATTTGAAAATTGCCACGCGGATGCCGGAGTGGTTCCATTAAGAAGAGCCGGAATGAACACATCAAAGCCAGTCGCCCTTAATCGGATCTGCTTAGGCGCTGCTACTTTATTAATTTTTTTTGTGGATGCTGGGACAGAAATAAAATTTTTTGCCAGGTTTTTGGTATTGAGTAAAATCAATTGCATTGTACTCTAATGAAGCTCTGCCAGTCACTAAACGCTTTGAGATAAGAAACCGTATTATTTAAATCTTGAAGGATGAATAAAATGGCATGTGGGTGCACCTAATGCCTGCCTCCCTTTATCCACCGCCCAAGCCTCACTGCCCATCGCCGCCTTCGACTCATCGCCAGCCACCCACTGCTACCCACTGCCCGCCTACCCATTGCCCCCGTCCGCCGTCTGCAGCGCTTCGCCTGGGGCAGCACGCGAGGTGTCGTGCCCCGCCCCGCCCCGCCCAACACATTGGCGCCTCGGCATTCCAGATGGAGCCTAAAAAAGCCTCCGATCCGACCATGTTTGTTTTCCTCTGTTCGGCTATTGGTCCGTAAACCTGTCTTAACAGGATATCGCACTGGACGGGGAGTGTGTGTATAAGCGACGTCCTTCGACGTATTGCTATGGACTCTGCCAATAGAGCAGTCAGGACGAATTGTTTAAGCTCGGTTCGGCCCTTGCGATGGAGGCAGCAGGTATCGGAGCGGTCGTATTCGGAATTTGCATCGGGGGCTATACAGCTGCATGCAGAAGTCCGAACATGACCTCGCCAACCCCCTCCCCTTCCCCTCCCCCTCCCACGACCTTTGGGGCGTCGCCGCTCCACCGCCGCTGTTACTCGCCGCCGTTCACTTGTTTTCCTTTTTCCGCCGTCGTAGAGCCGCATAAGCCGCCCTCGAATTGAGAGATCTCGGGCTGAGCAGACCCCATCTGCGGCGAAGCGGCAGATTCTTCGGGCGATCTGTTCCGCTCAACGAGATGGAAGAGAAGCCTCCGGGTTCAGCCCGTTTGATAATAAAAACGCTACATTTCAATTACATCTTAAAATAAATAGAATGCATCTGCCGTCGTTTGTTCCTAACATCGTTTTCAAGACCTACCACACTCCATGTAGTTTGTTGCCTTGGTCATTTCGTTTTGCGAGTTGCATTTGGTCTGTCGGAAGCAGCAAAGGTTTTATAGCGAGTTTTGTTCATTCAAACATTAATGAACGATCATTAATGAAAGCAAATGGTCTTACCCTTTTGAACGTCCGCTGAATCGCCCCGTTTCTGCACTGCGACAACCAGTGCACTTCTTGCAGCTACTATCCGCCTCTTAAGGTGCTGGCACCTGCCGTCTGCCAGGGGTTATTGCTCGTTTACCTCGCACGTAGGCGGTGGTCCCACTAATGTCTATGTATTAGTACATTGCATCGTGAGCTTCTCCTGTGTTTTGGTTTCCCGAGCCCCAATATGTATTGTGTTGCGATTGTCCCCCGCTGCTGTTGGTCGCAGGGGCGTCGGGGGCGGGGGCGGTGGTATAATTCATCGCCCATGGCCTCCTCTTCGTGCCCAGCGACAGCAACGGAATAGCGAGGACGCAGCTTTTTGCGTCTTCTGGCCTTTTCGCCCTTGGGCGCCGCCGATACCAGGCAGCTTCTTTCCCTCCGCGCCGGAGCTTCCGGGAGTGGCCGCGAGGAGCGCTTGCGAGCAGAAAATTGAGTCTCGAGAGCCTTCGCGGCGGCCCCGCCCTTCGGATTCGCCGAAGAGAACAAGAGGAGCCTCATTCCGCGCAGGACTCCACGCCAGCGGTGCTCAATCTTACCTAATGTTGGGTACCTCAGGTCTGTGTTCTCGTGGATCTCTTTAGGACAGTAATATGAAATGTCTTAGATTAGCATTAGAAATGAATTACAATTGGCTTTTAGTCAAAATTGAACTGAGGGGAAATGTTTCGCTGCGTTATATATGTGCTTCTCGCGTGCCGTCTACCATTGGGAGGGGCCTTGCAATGACGTCATCACATGTAAACGCCGCGCAACGCGCCGTTGATTGAGCTGCTAACGGCCCAACAACGCGGCGAGGCCCCGACCGCTGCAGCCACGCGCCGCCGCCAGAGTGCGTTGTTCTCTGCCGGCGCCTCTTTCATTTACTTCGCCTGTTGTGCGTGGTTTGTTTCATTCAGATGTAAGATTCACCAGCCGTGATTGAGTGCTTGCATGCACGAGATTGCTATTCACTTTCCAACTCTTCTAAGCGCGTAATCCTTTATCTTTGCGTCGCCATTTTACTGTTTGCGGGCATCCTAGCATCCACGTGCAGGGATTTTCTCACCTCTACGGCGCGAGTCTATGTGGACGCCGATCTCTCCATCTACTCCGCGCCGGCACTCAGCTCTTCCTCCACTCCCACGTGGGGTTCGCGTTGGAGGATTCAATGGTGGGCGGAGGGCACAATTTGTCGAGTCGCAGATGTTAGTTTAAACATAAGGATTAAATATAGTAATTTTTGATGAGTGTCATATTGAAACGTATTTGTCGCTTTAAAGTTTTATTTGATGTACCCTTAGGAAGGTACTTTTTAAGAAGAGAAAGTTTTGTAATTGTGTGCCCCAAAACGGCAAAATTTTCGGCAGAAAAACTCTTATTGCCGAATCTTGGTAACAAAGAAACGGATAATCCTGTTGCTAAGTATAAAAAATTCTCTAACTCATAGTGTAGCCAGAATCCACGTTTTGTGGGTCTTCGATACCGAAAAATCGATGGACGGCGAAACGTCAGTTTATGGTCAACGCCAGCGCTTAAACCCTTCGGTCGATTTTCTTCAAAATTGATTCTCCGATCGATGTGAATGAACTCAAGGTTTTGGATGTTTCAAACGGACATTTTAACTTTTAGGGTTCTCTACATGAATTCTCAAAAACTTTTTCGAAATTTTCGTAAAATTGGCTTAATATTTTTTGAACAAACTTTATTCTAAGATGGCGTAATGAACGCTTAAGAGAATGGTGCAGACCTGATCTTCGTTTAAATCCCAGATTTTTTTTAAAAAAAAGAAGACGCTTAAAAGTGGAAAAAATCAATTTTTACCCTTTCTACAAGTCTAATATTGTGGATAGAGATTAGGTTCTTAATGAAATCTTTTCCTTTTAGACGAAGAAGAAATTATTTAATAATCCAATTTTCTGAAAATATGAGTAGTTTTTGTGTAATTTGGCGCGAAATATAGGCAATTAAAAACAGCTTTTTTTTCAAAATACGCACTAGTTTTTTTTCTTTAAACAATGGAACTGTGGCTGAAGTGGATGACACGAAGTGGAAGGAAGGAGGGGAGGGAACCTCATGCAGAACGAAGGGGGTGAGGTGCATGGGGCGAGGAAGCCAACAAAGCGGGATGGAGCAGGTCTCAGAGAAGGGGAGATGGCGAGGAGGCAAATGGGAGCCTGAGAGAGGAGGTCAAATGGTGATTGATTGGAAGAGGAGGAGGTGAAGGGTGGCGGTGAGAATGAACGGACGAAGGAGGGAGGAGCAGAAGTGCCGAAGGGGAGGGAGTGGCGGCGGAGGTCTCTGTCGTGTAGAGTCCTCGCAATGTTCTCCGCCTATGCAGATGCGGCCGCCTCTCTTGGGGCGAAGGCCATGCATTATGTATACATGGCTGCCCACGTTTTTACAGCGCAATTAACTTCGGAATCCGAATAAGTAATTTATTTGGGTCTCTGCTGAAATTGAAATAGCGGCTCGTGTGAGCACGGAAGTGGCGATGTTTCGTGCCG
>JAHLJT010002630.1:33566793-33597183 GCA_031308135.1 Acheta domesticus
CAGAGGATGAGGAGCAGGGGCGGGGTGTCGTGGAGGGGTTGTGTGGGTGTGGCGGCGGCAGAGGATGAGGAGCAGGGGCGGGTGTCGTGGAGGTGTTGTGTGGGAGTGGCGGCGGCAGAGGATTAGGAGCAGGGCGGGTGTGTCGTGGAGGGGTGCCGGGTTCCCCCTCCAGCGCGCGCAGTGGGTCGTCGCCTGCTGCTCCTCTTGCGCCCAGCGCTGCTTGCGACGGATTTTACAAGTTGCTCCGCAGCCCCCTCCCTCTCTTTTTTTGTTGCACTGCGGGGGGGGCGAACATTTTCGGGGGAAGTGAGTCGAAACGTCATTTTAAGTTCCGCCGCCCGCGTGCGCCTAAAGTGCCCGTTGCGCTCCCCGACGCTGTTTTTTCTCCTGCGAGAGAATGTGACCCGCGCGAGGAATTACGCGTCGCTTCTGTAATTCTCTTACGACGAACTTTTTGCGCCTCGTCCTCCCTTTCAGTTGAATTGTAAGAAGGGACAACTTTATTGCACGGCGCGCAATCACTAGAAGTTTTCCAGGCGCACTGAGTATAATCACGGAGAAAATGTAATATTGTTCTTGTGTCTTCTGTTTCCACGGAAACGAGATTGCTAGGATTGCATTCCCTGTTGAATGAGCGATGGATTTCTAGGGACGAAATTTTTACTTACAAGGAATTGTATGAGAGCGTTGAGTAACATGCACCATTGTCAACAATACAGTATATTTATCACGAGATTGTGTGATGTTTTGTGGATTAGTAACCGAAATCCTTTTTCCTTTTTATTATTCGTTTTATTGAAAGTAATATTCACTTGTGTGCTACCAATTCCTATCAGTGCAAATATTCGTGAGAAATTTGATATTTCACGATGTCATTAGTGTAATATATAAAATTAAAAAAAATATTATTCATCTTTGTAAAAAGTAATATGAAGTGAATTCTTAGACTTAATCCCGTTTTCTTTAGCTTACACGCCCAAAACATTAATGTTCTGTTAACTTATATTTTCCGGTGGAACCTAAAAGACCCGTTTTAGGAAATTGAATTTGTGAATCAATGAGTGACTACTTTAAGTCCTTAATAAATAACAACATTAATAACAAGACAAACGGCATTTTCACGAAAATCAAGACATTACGACTAAATTTACACTGGCTGTGACTGGTGTGGTTCATCTTGGTTCCGCTTGAAGCCCTTCATATGTTGAACTTATGTTCATGAATAATGTTTTTTGACACTTGTTCGCCATCTTTTTTCTCTCGTTGTATTTGAAAGAAAAGCGTTGAACTTTCGGATTATTGTCCTTTTCCAACGGAATCGGCTTCTGGGCACACAATTTGGTTCTTCTCTTGTTGGAAACCAGAAATAGTCGCCGGCGCTCAAAAGACGTTCGTTTTCTTTCTTTTTATTCAAGAGGGAAACCCCTGTCTATCTGGCTTGAATCAAAGCTTGGAAATTCTGAAAAAGATTCTTGAAAATTTGGGGATACTTTACATGAAGCTCCCAGAACATTTACAAATTTTTCTCAAAAATCGGCTCCAAATATTTTTTTAAATTAATTTTAAGAATAAACTCATTGAGGTGGCATAGGTTATAATTTCACGGTTAACTCTGAATTTTCGAAAATTACAAAATTGTAAATTTTTTCAGCCTCTTCCTACAATTACAAAATTAAAGATAAAGATCTTTCCATGAAATAAAATTTGTTCTCCATAGTGAGTTCTTTTATTAAGATCATGTTAATTGTTTTGAATATTTTAGTAGTATTCGCGCAATATTGCATGCAATATCTGCAATTTTAATTAAATTACAAATACTAGATTTTCTCACATAAGGCCCCAATTTTTGTCCTTTAACGTTTGGCAGGGATAGAGCTTAATGTATTCTATGAGGTGACATAAACACAATATTCTATACGTTCTATTCTTTTGTGTTTGAAAAAATTACAAAAACCTTACTTTTTGACTTAACAACGTGAGAGATAATATACATTAGCAGCGATTTGTTCACATTATATTTGAGTACATGTGCTTTAATCATTCATACAAAGTTTCTCGAAAACGAAACCGTTTTCTGTGAAAAGTAGCTCAAAATTTCGCGTTTTTAGTGGTGCATTAAAGGCTATTTTCTTAAAATCGGCTTGAAATTTTCAAAGAAAATTACCTTTAAGACGAGGTTTTACTGTTCTTTAATTTTCTTGAAATAATATTTCCGTTTTTAGGAAACCGAGAAATTAAGAAAATGTCAAAAAATATACTTTGCGCGATAAAATGAAGCTGGCAAGAGAATGTGTCAAGTCCAAATTGCTAGCCGAGACCAAAAGAAACAGAAAACTAATTCGGTAAAGTCTGTGCCATTCTGTAGCACCTCCAGCTCTCCGTTCTGCTAGTTGGGTCGCTGTCGCTTCTGTTCTTATTCACTGCGAGTGTTGCCCAATCGGCGCTGCGTGAATGTGAGTGTTGTGTCGGGGCAGCGGCGGCGCTGGGCACCGGAGCAGTGGATTCCCCTGCGGCGCCGCAAATGAATAAAAAACGTCCCCGCGCCACCGCAACCTCTGCCTCTCCCTCCTGCGGCGGCGCAGCTCTGGCCCCGCCTCTGGATTCGCTTCCTGGGGGTAGGAAAGGGCGGGAGGCGACCAACGACTCCTTTGCATGGCCAGCGATTTTCCCTCCGGGGGATCCACATTCCAAGAAGTAGACAGGAAGGCAAAGGAGAAGATGAAAAGGATAAGAACGAAAACTAAGGAGAAGATGGAGAAGAATAATTGAAAGCGAAGAAAAGAGAAGAGGCGAATAACCTATACAAGATCAATGGAAAAAAGAAGGGTTGAAAGAATAAGACAGATAAAAAAGCAACATGTGAAGGAGATTAAAATCGTCTTGTGGCATAAAGAATTTTAAATTTTAGAATGTGAATTATCAAGTTTAAAGGAGGTGAGGAGGCCAGCGAATGGTCAATGAGAGAGTTCATGAAATGGCGAAAGAGTTCTGTGTGTTTGTGTGAATATGTGGGAGAGTAGAGGAAAGCTGATAAACTGAGTGGGGAGAAGCGCACAGAGTAATGTTGGTAGATGAATATCTCTGGAGAGGTGAAAGTGAAGAGGCGATGGGAGGTAAAGAGACAGTGGAACACGGAAAGAGTGCAGTGTGTTGCCATGAAGAGAGTGCCAATGAGAGTAAATGGGGAAAGCTACCAGCGATGTTCTGCCAATAAGACACTTATATAGGAAGAGAGAAAGAGGTCTGTGAGAGTTGATAGTGAGAGACAGAGAGAGTAATTAAAGGAATAAGACTCTGGCAGTGCCGAGCGAGGGTCTGCTCCAGAGGAAGCAAAGATACAGAGAAAGAGAGAATGAGAGTGAGGAGAGAGAGAGAGAGTAGCGCTGGCAGCTGGACGTGCGACGCGTCGCCCTATTTCACGGGCGGAGGGGCGTGGCGGGGCGTAGCGGGGCGGGGCGTGGCGGGGAGGCTTAATCCGCCTGTTATCCGCCCCTCGAAAGAAGAAACGGAGAATATTAAATCTCCGCGCAGGGGAAAGGGCTCAAGATTTACGGCGCGACCAGCGATCGGTGGGAGAGCGCAGGTGCTCTCCCCGCCTGCCCCCTCTTTTCCCTGCCGATCAGATCGCAAAGGAATTTTTCCGAAACCTTTCCCCTCCTCCCTGCCACACCGCTCCCTTCAGATCAGATCACGACAGAATTCACGCACATGGGTGGGCGGGGATCGATAGGCAAAGTTCTCTTTCCTTTCTTCCTCGCAAAGGGCGTTTTGCATGAATCAATCCAATCTACTATCGACATGATTGAAGATGAGACAGCCAGTCTAAACAGTAAATTCTTGAGCGGTAGTTTGAGGCCTCACAGTCACCGCTTTCTTGATAACTCAGCAATTGGTTTATTCTCTCAATTGGTTTATTCCCTCGAAGAAACTACAAAATTTAGGCTTCTTATACAGCTGTTTAAATCTCCGGAAATACGTCTAATGCTGGGAAAAAATAAATGAGAACACCGCACACTCACGCAAAGCACTTAGTTCTTCTGGTGATGTGTGAGCTGAAGGAGTTCTTTAGATGACGTGTGGGCAGAAGGGAGTTAGTTCTTCTGATGACGTGTGGGCAGAAGGGAGTTAGTTCTTCTGATGACGTGTGGGCAGAAGGGAGTGAGTTCTTCTGATGGCGTGTGGGCTGAAGGGAGTTAGTTCTTCTGATGACGTGTGGGCGGAAGGGAGTTACTTCTTCTGGTGACATGTGGGAAAAAGGGAGTTAGTTCTTCTGGTGACGTGTGAGCTGAAGGGGGTTTGCACACATCACATCTGGACCTTCGGGGATCCCGTGGCGTCGAAGAGAGTTCCATCGAACAGGCGCACATGCGAGACGGTTTAACGGCGTTTGCTTGAGTTCTACGAACAGCTCGACAACAGAAGTAAAGTATACTATACTGGATCGTTGTCAGGCGTTCAAAAGCATTAAAATAATGCATGGAAACACAATATGTTGATTAAGGGCGGTGGCGGAGGTACTCCGACATTATTAATACTGGGACTTTAATTACTGTTATTATTATTATTATTATTATTATTATTATTATTACTTTTATTGTAAATACTATTGTTATTAACATTTTAATTACTATTGTTATTGGTACGTTTCTTATTATTATTTATCATTTCTGATATTATTAATAAGGTTATGTCATACATATTGCGAAATATTTTTTTAAATATGTAATACTCTCATAACGTAGTATAGTATTTACGGATACATAGTACAACTTTTTTACGTACAAAGGATAAAAATTGTTCCTTTTGCGAACACAACTTTTGAATAGCGAACATTTAATGGCCGGCTGTTTATCTTTGGAACCTTGCTGTGGCGTGATATCAGCTGTGCGTAGTGAGTGTGGTAATTGATGATAATGAGCGCAGTATGAGAATACGTGGAAACATACAAGCGTTTCGGTGGAGCCTGGGTGTTTAACAATTTCGTTAAAATGGCTTTAACCGTAGGCACCTCTCAAAAAGCCAAAGGCTGCATTTTCTCTTCATCTCTGCGTTTATTGGAAATTAGAAGAATAGATACCCCGCTATAATTGCTTTGAGATAATCCGACCATTAATGTAGTTTATATTTGGAAAGCTTTCTTCTCTCTGAAGGCCGATACTTAACTGCCGCTTCGCCAAGAACTCCATGAAGGAAGACGTAATAAGCACGTCTTTACTTCGATCGCCATCTGACGCTCGGGCGGAGCTGTAACTCTAGCGGAAGAAGCAGACATTACTTCCTCTGATAGCACGAGCCACAGCAAGGAAGTCCTGCTGTGGAAGACAAGCCGCTTACGCCCATCTGGAGGAGGGGAGGGGAGGGCGTTGTGATCGCGGGGAAGAATAGCGCGCTGCATATTTTATGCGCCAGGAGCTTATGGCCGCCACCGCTTTCAAACAAGCGAGGAAGCCTTTAAACACACACCGCTACAGCCCCTCCCGTCTCCTCTCCCCCGCCCACCCGACCTCCCTCCCCTCCCAACTCCCTCTTCCCGCCCTTCCCTTTCCGCTCCCTTCCACTGCGACCCTTCCTCCCTTGGCTCTCCCTCCCTTCCTTCATCCCCCCTTCCTCTTCCCGCTCCGCACCTCTCCTCCCCTGTCCCTTCCACCCTTCGTCTTTTTGCCCTCACCGCACCCTGCCTGGTCCTCTCCTTTCCCATCCTCCTCACCCGTGACCGATCTTCCCTCCCTCCCTCCCTCCTTCACCCTCCTCTTGCTACTCTATCCATTCCCTGCCTCCCTTCCCTACCTCATCTCGCTCTGCCTCTTCCCTCCCTCCCTCATCCCTCCCTACTCTTTCTCCTTCTCCTCTCCACCCTCTTCATCCCACCCCTCTTATCCTCCTCACACCTCTTCATACCCTCATCCTTCCCTTCCCTCCTCATCCCTTTCTACCATATCCGCTATCACCACTCCCCACCCTTTCCCCTCTCCCTTTCTACCCTTCTGAACCACCCTCGCCCTACCGTTCATCGCCCCGTGGCCTGAGTGCAGCGGCTTCCTTGAGCGAAGCCGTTCTTCGAGCCTCCTCCCGCCTCCGCCCCTAGCGCTAGCGGCTCTATAACGTTGCGCGAACTTTCTCGAATGGCTTCTCCCGCCGTTGGGACGTAACTGGCTACTGGGAACTTTGCACTTCCGCCTCGAGGTCTTTATTCTTGGAGCCTGTGTGGACACTCCGCATTTAAAGTGAGTCTTTAATTGACACCGTTTCAGCGTTGACTTTCCACCACTGAATATCTTATAACAAAATATATAACAACGACAATTTTAATCCACGACCGTTGATTCATAAATGAATGTAGCATTTTCATAATTCAGTTCAATCAACAAATGAAGAGTTATCTTACTAATGTACTGAGGTGAGTTTTGAACAGTTCTTTCCATGGTATGTTTTCTTTAGCAGCTGTCCCAACTTATGCTATTAGAAATATAAAAGACGTAATGTAGAGAATAATTATATTTGTAGTTCATTATGCTATCTGTATTCACTTCTTTAATAACCGTAAATATAATTCCTGCTATGTACTCCTTTCTATTTTTTCACTTCTCTGACTTTAATTTCTTTGCACTCACACTAAGTAATATATTTCATTGCACACCATCTGATGTTCTATTTAATCATTGCTGTACTCCGCTGCTTGTTCCATTTTGAATGACCTTTCAGTCGCCGTCATTATTTATCTTATGACCATTGCACAATTGAAAGAACGTGGGGACGTTAGAAATGTTAATATAGGGATGCATATTTTGTGTAATGTACGCTGCACTACGTTAATCGATTTAACTTAATGGCTCTTCCCTTTCCCGTTGCCCGATGGTTGTGTTTCTAAGAATGAAGCTTTTCTGGAAGAGCCCTCCCCCGCAGACTCAACCACCTTCCTCCCTACCTACTTATTCCCCAATCCTTGCTATCACTTCCCTCCCTTCCGCCCGCCCCCTCGCCCGCCCGCTCAACCCTCGCATTAAAACCAACTCCAACCTCACTCCCTTGGTGCCCCTTCCTCCCCGCTCGAACATCCACCTGCCTTGCCCCGCGCTGCCAGGCCCTGTGTGTCCCGACGCGCCACGCCTTGCCCCGCCCTCCTTGCTCCTCCCCACCCCTCACCCGCCACCGCAAGTACAGAGTTGGCAACGCAGCGTTTGTTGCCCGCGAGGCCCCCAGCGAGGTACGTGGTGCCTTGTTGCTGCGATAATTCTCCAGGAAAATTGGTTGCAACGGCTCATTCTCCACTACATTGCAATATGCAAATACCTCACAACGCATGTGGTTGCGGGTGCTGCCCTGACACTTGGCAGTGCGGAGGGTCTAAAGTTCCAGAACGAACAGTGGCGAATTTTCGCCTGCAGCCCAATAGCTAGATCGAATTACCTACCGCCTAGATGGGACCACTTGAGACCGGCTGCGCTGGTGAGTCACCCTGATTGTCAATGGCGCAACGCAGGCAGATGCCGATGCTCTGCCTCCTCAACGGGTGATCCCTTTTAAGCAATTGAAGCAATTTAGCAAACCAACCACCTGAAGCTTAAGACTGCTTTCCCAACTGTCAGACGTTCACGCGCCGCCGCCGGCGCTCGCCGCCCCGCAGGCCCAAGCCCCTTCAGCCACAAGCCCCTGGAGCCCCAAGGCGGTGGCGGCGCTGATTGGCCGCAGCGGCCACGTGGCTTCCCCCCCCCCGCTGCGACACGGCGCAACAGCGCGGCGCAGCGGGGCCCTCGCTAATTAATTTGATTTCCATTAAAAATGTGATTTATGTTCCCGAATTACGCTAAGCGTTAATTATACATCGCACAATGGCGGTCGCTCGAAGCTGAATGCGGGTCATGGAAGAGGCAGAAAAAGGGCGCGGGGTGGGAGCGGGTGGGAGGAGGGCAACATTGCTGACGAGGGGATTATTCGTGCAAAACATCCTGAGCTTAATCAATATGCACTTGACACTGAAATGCCACGCGATGATGGCTCAGTGGAATCGTGGCAACTTCTAGAAGCCTCTCCCGCATTCTACTTCAAATAGAGACAGATGAGAGAACTAAATAATCATTGGACGTCTTCCTTCTTCTGTCCTCCCCAATGCGCCCCTCGCCCTTCGCTCTCCCCCTTCCAGCACACCCCTCTTCCTCTCTCCCTCTCCACTCCTCTCTGCCCCCTGGTGCACCTACTCGGCCCTCCCCTTCCTTACCATTTCCTCATTCTGTCCGTCCGCCGCCCACCTCGCTCCTCCAGACTTGCGCTCCCCCTTCTCCGCCTCGCTGCACATTTCGCACTCTGCCCTCCTCCAGACAACCTGCTCACTGCATTTTCATCTACAGTCCGTCCACTAACGTTTGTTCCACCACCCCCCGGCCACCTTTCGTCTCCTTCTTACTCGCATCTTCCGCCTGCTCTTACCACGTTCCCTTCCCTTCTCAACGACTAACTTTCTTCCACTTTAATCCCCCGCCCTCCAATCTCCGGCCTCAGTCATTCGGCTCGTGGGGCCTACTCGGTGTCCAACATCCTCCAACTTCCGTCCTCCATTGTCCGTTGCTCTACTCGCTACTCTTCACCTTCGTTATCCCCCTCTCAAGCTGTACTTTCGAAACTCCGTGTACACTTGTCCCTCCACTCTCTTCGCTATACCCTTCTTCCCCCGAATTTTTTTTCTTCCTTCACCAATCAGCATCCACCCTCCGCCGCGTTTCCCCCGCCCTCCAGACCGCGTCCTGACTCACCGTTTTATCTCATTGTTAATGTGCTCTTATTCCCCCCGTTGCTTTATTTTCACACGGTAATGAAGATAAATGTAAAAATGCCGCGTAGAATATTCGCTACGTGATGCAATTACCAACGCCCTCCGTGCTCCGATCGCTATCTCTTTCTACGCTTGGCCACGACTTGTGACAAAAACTACTTCCCGCCATATCTTGCATTTTAATCCTGCAATGACGCTCTCCAGGTTTAGTAGTGGTAGTCTCTCGGGGTGACAAATACAAATATAATTAGATTGATTGATCAATGATCCTGGACGTGTCAACCGCTAAGGTCATTAGTCCCGTGAGTGTAGTGCATGTTTCCCCCGAGAGGTGGTGGAGATCTTCCCTCGCTGGATGAAGAGACCCGGCACCGACCTGCCGTCGGCTTGCGAGGATTTTCCCCTAACAGGTATCTCCCACCAAAGGGCCATCGTCCCAGCCGGGACAAGCTCTGAGCTCCCGACTGGTGTCCCGGCATGTGCAGTAGTGCAGTGCATGTTAGTGTAAATGTGTGTAAAAAAAGACGTGAGGATAGAACTAGGAAGAGAAAGGAAAAATCGCGTGCGGTCCGTAGCACATTTGTGGATACTGCTCCGTCATTTGCCTGCCGTAGATCGGACAAACCACGGGAAAATACCTGCCAAGAGAGGCCTGTGCCTCCAAAATTCTCCTTCAGACAGCGAATGAACACGATCTAGTTGTAAAGCTAGTGTCGAGAATCTTGCCGCCGTCGGGACTCGAACGTAGGACCTCCCGGTCAGAGGCACTGCTGAGCCCAGTTGATTCTCTGAGCAATCTCTCCCGGATACTTAAATTCGAGTTGAGAAGAGTGCCAAAGGTAAAGGCAACGAAATATTACGGAATCATCATATAAAAGCACTGAAGCAAATGAGTACACACTTGAATTCTCAACTGGTGGAATCGCACAATTAAAGCGGCTGGAAAGATAACCTTAGTGTTCCAACAAGCGAAGATGATTTTTTACTACACGAGTTCATTTATCGCGTAAACTCTATTGCATTTTATTTTAGCCTGTTACACACTTTTAAGTATTTCCTGCTCTGTGGAATGTGACAACACCGTAATAGTATTATACTTCAAAACTAGAATACACCGTAACCTAGCGATGGAACAAAGCAGCCGGTGGCTGAGTCAGCGCAGTGGGTCTTTCGTCGCGTTGTGTCTCTGGTCATTTGTTCCGTGGAATGGCGGAGGAGACGAAGGGCGAAGGGGAAGGGCGCTGATGGAGCTGTCAGGGCGCATCGGGGCGAGGGCGCCACCGCCACCGCGTCCGACAGCCTCTCGGCGCCCTTCGCCCACGCGAGGGGCGGCCCAAGACAAGGCAGCCACCCCCGCACAGCACAAAAGAAGGCAGCAGGGAAGCACAAGCACAAATGGAGACGGGGACCACCATACGGAGGCATGGGGGAGTGTTGAGGTATAGCACTGCATGCGAGTGAGTTTTAAGAAAAGTTTTAAGATTTCCAACTGAAGGGTTCTAGAGCTCATGATCCGACTTTGGCTGATTTTCCGTCAGTAGACAGATAGGTCGCATTCATAGGCTATCTGGAGAACTGTTCCATCGTCCGACTGCTCTGTTTGGTAGTTTTTCGTGGTTTCTCCGATGAACACCAGAATAATGCTTGAACAGCGCCCTAACAAACAGGCCACGGGCAGTGCAGAATCTTTCCTTCCTGTCCTTGTCTTCATCTCTCCCTGGTGCCTGCGCTACCCACACGCAGGGAGGGCGGTTGAGAGCTTCGAGCCGCCTCGTGCTTCTCCCTGGCGACGTGTGCTGGAACGGCGCTCTAACAATCAGGCCACGGGCAGTGCAGAATCTTTCCTTCCTCGCCCTTGTCTTCATCTCTCCCTGGTGCCTGCGCTACCCACACGCAGGGAGGGCGGTTGAGAGCTTCGAGCCGCCTCGTGCTTCTCCCTGGCGACGTGTGCTGGAACGGCGCCCTAACAATCAGGCCACGGGCAGTGCAGAATCTTTCCTTCCTCGCCCTTGTCTTCATCTCTCCCTGGTGCCTGCGCTACCCACACGCAGGGAGGGCGGTTGAGAGCTTCGAGCCGCCTCGTGCTTCTCCCTGGCGACGTGTGCTGGAACGGCGCCCTAACAATCAGGCCACGGGCAGTGCAGAATCTTTCCTTCCTCGCCCTTGTCTTCATCTCTCCCTGGTGCCTGCGCTACCCACACGCAGGGAGGGCGGTTGAGAGCTTCGAGCCGCCTCGTGCTTCTCCCTGGCGACGTGTGCTGGAACGGCGCCCTAACAATCAGGCCACGGGCAGTGCACAGCTTTTCCCTCCTCGCCCTTGTCTTCATCTCTCCCTGGTGCCTGCGCTACCCACACGCAGGGAGGGCGGTTGAGAGCTTCGAGCCGCCTCGTGCTTCTCCCTGGCGACGTGTGCTGGAACGGCGCCCTAACAATCAGGCCACGGGCAGTGCAGAATCTTTCCTTCCTCGCCCTTGTCTTCATCTCTCCCTGGTGCCTGCGCTACCACACGCAGGGAGGGCGGTTGAGAGCTTCGAGCCGCCTCGTGCTTCTCCCTGGCGACGTGTGCTGGAACGGCGCCCTAACAAACAGGCCACGGGCAGTGCAGAATCTTTCCTTCGTCGCCCTTGTCTTCATCTCTCCCTGGTGCCTGCGCTACCCACACGCAGGGAGGGCGGTTGAGAGCTTCGAGCGCATCCTGTCTGAGGCAGTGCTCCGCTGGAGAGATACGTCGAGTGGGAAGCCCCTACGTCCATTTAAGCGTCGGAATTCACGTTCTAGCAGAGAATGAGCACCTCCATCACCCGACTACAACACGCACTGCACCTGGGAATGAACAGAGCAGTTTACATGGCTGGAAACACGAAACGCCTAATCTATTATAGGAGGAGAGAGAGAGAGAGAGAGAGAGAGAGAGAGAGAGAGAAAGAGAAAGGACACCCACAGAAGTAAACAGGATTCGTATCGGTAACAGCGGAAGAAGTGACTGGTGGCGTGGCATTCATATAGAAACCCACCTTCACTAACAACGAGGTATTATTTTTTCCCTGCGGTATGTAAATTTTCTTGCCGAAGATAAAAAAATCTTCGATTTTGTATTATCGGTTTTAAAAAATGGAACAACTAAATATTGTGTTCTTAGTGCTGGAAAATCATGTAATTCATTTTGTGGCGCGAATATTAATATTTCGGGTAATTTCGTGAAAAAAATTATAATGTGATAACAAAATCACTGTTTCCTAGAGGAATGGCTTTGTAAATTCAAGTTCAGAGATTTCATTTTATATTTTAAGATTTTACCATAATTAATAAATCTGTTTGCATGACTAGTTAATTAACTAAAATGGAAGAATATAGGCGCCAACATAAAAGGACTTTTTGATTTTTATTTCCAACGTAGCCTGTTTCATGGCACAGAATATGAAAAAAAATTCATAACATGATAAATGTATTCATTATGTCGAGTGCATTGAAAATGTTCGCACGCATTAGACGCATTTTTCATTGTACGACAGTGAAAACCTGTATGAGATAGCTTATATTGCTTCACTTTGCGCACTTCTGACTTTTATGTAAATTGGATAATGTTAAATGTATCTGTGGCTTTGAGCGGACTTTGTGACGTGGCATGTAAAAACCCCGTTAATCCCAATATCACATTTAAAGGACATTGAACAATTCGTGATGTACTAACCATTTTTGTTTGTTCAGTCAGAACTTTGGTAAATGAATCTTCGATTAAATAATTTTTACTCTTAATTATATAATACATTAGTGATATTAAGGCAATTTTTTTTCTCAAAAGCGATTCCAATATTTTTCCTTAAATGTTCAACTCGTGTGTAACAAAGAACAGCTAAAATGGCTGTAGTCCTATTGCAGGTGCACTCTCTATATTTTCGTAAAATTAAACAAGACATCATTACAAAACTACTAAAGATAGAGATTTTTGTCTTAAACAAAATCTGTTCTAAAATTCAGATCTTTAAAATCGCTCATGTACATTGTTCAGAAGAAGCGCCTGCTTTTCTCGCAGTTTTGGCTTGGAATTAATGCAGATTGTAAAAAGAAACTAAAAAAACGGCATAGAACAAGGTACACTTAAACATTTTCCCCGGCATAGAACAAGGGTACGCTTAAAAAATTGGCGCAGATCTCATTTTTGTGGAATACTCTGAATTTTTCGAAAATTGAAAATGTAGAAATATTGCGAGAAAGTATGTGATTATGGAGCACCACTTCTTTAGATGTGAAACTTGTTTTACTGCGCAGATGATTGCTTTGCAATGCAATGCGTTCGTAATTCGAATTCAGTAGAACTCCAATTATCTAAACTCCAACTCTCCGGATCGCTTATAGAAAAGACTAAAAATACTTTATTAAAAGAACGAGCGGGTTTTGTTCAACAATTATTACATCGTACGTTTCTTTATCGTTCGACCGTCAATCTACAGCAAATATCTTAAATGAAAAAATCTTTAAACGATCTATGAATACAGTACGCGCACTGTTACCCGTGCAATCTTGTGTTCGTCACCGCCAATCAGACAGTGCGACCTAGTTCAGTGCCTAACCAAATCTTAATGTAGACTGATTTGTCGCTTTATGTTCTGCCTCCGTGTATTGTTTGCTTTGCTGTGGGTTTTAGTGAAAACAAAGTCAAGATTTGGTTTATGAAATACACAAATTTAACCATTTTTATGAAATGGCATTTTAAAATATTTATTGAGTTATTCGGAGATTGAATTATTTGGATTGAGTCCGGTTCCATTTATTCTGGATATCTGGTGTTTTCCCGTTACCTGCAGACATCTAGCATTTCCTAAGAAGGCAAATTAAGGCCGGAAATTGTCCTGAGAAACGTCACTTAATGGCATGTTGATGGGCTGTGACTGGGAAAGAGTCTTTGCTAGAGGTTATTCAGGGAGAGAAGACGTTGGTCTCTTGTTTCCCCTCGAGAACATTTCGTGCGGCCTCTCGAGGTGCACGGCACGTAACCTGCTCTATTGAGTGTCTCCTTTTGGGGGACACGCAGACTTCAACATTAGGTTGAATCCGGCTACCAGCTGTGCATTAATTACCAGCATTTTCTTATGTTAGCGAATTTACATTGCACATAAAGTAGTGCATAACCAATAAATTCAGGATTCACTCGCGATCATCCCACTGCAGTTCACGCTGTCTTAGAATACAATAAAGGGAGTGGTTCTTAAGTCTAGTAAATTATGTATTCCTTTCTTACTGTTGGTAATAAAACTGCAATCCTCAGTCGCTAGTTCTGCAGTGCTGAAGACGCAACGCAAGAAGAGTAGTTTGGCGGATGGACGGTACCATTCACTCGAGGCCACAAATTATGAAACATTCTGCTGTGGAAATCACACTTAAGTTTGCTGCATAAAAACCTCTTCTTTGTATGATCTTTGGTGAGAAATGTTGCTATGCTTTTAGCACTTGACACCGGATAGATATTGGAGAAAATCATCGAATTATTCCTAAAATATTTTTGAATTATTTGACTATATGTATGTTATATATATATATATATATATATATATATATATATATATATATAATTAAGACAGGTTATTTGAGATAGTTTGTGCACATATTAAACTCAACATAAAACTAAAACGCACGTAGAAACAATTATTCTGAGTTCTGTAAACACAGATGCGTATTTATAGTTTTCTACAAATTATAGTGATTTTGTTTTTGTAGTTAAGAGCGAGGCATGGTATTAAATATTACATTTACAAATTAACATCCAAAAGCCTAACAGTTCAATAAATTACCGTATTGAGTAAAACAATAGAATACATTACTGTATCTACTCTATGCATTTATTTGATACATTTCTGGAAGATCAAACAAATCCATATCTTGTACACAATTTTGAAGTTTAATTTTAAAAAAATGTGTGCCTTGAAAAGAAATGTTTATAAGGGAAAATACTTAATTTCTCAAGGGAGGTCGTGTTGTGGTGTTATTTTTACCTCCTCATGGGATGCTTCTGTGCTGTATGTGCGTCCTTCGCTATTGATCTGAGGCTCGTCCGCGGAGGCGTCGCTGTCCCCACCAGGAGAGGACGGGCGGGGGGAGGGATGAGAGCGGCGGAGCGTGGCCGTCCTCAGTCCTAAGCGGCGCCTCTGCGGGCGACAGGCGGCGCTCGCGCTCCGTCGAACCCCGTCCTCACTTCACCCCTCGCCGCAAGTCCTCAGGGAAGGGAGGGCATTGCGGGTGGCCGCCGCTGCCCTCGCCTCCGCCGGCCCCACCATCCCCGCCACCACCAACACCACCAACACCACCACAAACACCAACACCACCACCACCACAAACACCAACACCACCACAAACACCAACACCACCACAAACACCAACACCACCACAAACACCAACACCACCACAAACACCAACACCACCAACACCAACACCACCAACACCAACACCACTAACACCACCACCACCGCCAGGTGGTGTGGGGAGGGCGGCGCTAGCGTAGCGGTTGCGGTGGCAGATGGGGCGTGGCCGAGGGGGTGAAGGGTGCGGAGCTGTCGCTGCTAAGCCCGCCGCCGCTCCACCTGCGAGACGCCTCGGCGTCTGCGGTGGAGCAGAAGCCTGCTCCCGCGCCCTCACGTGGCGTTGGGGGAGACACGCGAGCGCCCACGAGACATGCCTTCTGCAGGGGGGAGCGCTTCCTCACAGAGTCACACTAATGAAGAATGCTATTAAAGAACGTGAGGTTCATCAGCTACTTTGAACTACAATTTCATTTCTTGGTCTTTCTTTAAGTGCCTAATGCCTTGGTATTTACGTGTTCTACAAAAAAGAATGAATATCTGTATAGCCTGCTTAGATCATTGATACAATGATATATTTTCATGAAATCTTCGTTAGCGAGCACGAAGTTCAACACGATCGTTTCACCTTGAAACTTTTTTAATGTTTTTTTATTTAATTTACTTGAATAAAATCCGCGATGCGAGTAGATATAGCGGAAGAGCTGATCAAGGGAAGTAGAGTGAGCAGGGACAGGGGCTGAAGGGAAGTAGGGAGAAACAGGGAAAGGGAGGAGGGGCAGCGCTCTCGACGCGGAGGTCAGGGCGGAGCACGTGATGAGGACGGACTTGAAGTCGAGAAGGCGAAAAGAGATTCTCTTGGGCATTTGTGCTTTGTGGAATGCTTGGCAGGAAGAGCTTGGACGGGGAAGAGCTGATAAAGGGAAGTAGAGTGAGCAGGGACAGGGGGCTGAGGGAAAGTAGGGAGAAGCAGGGAAAGGGAGGAGGGGCAGCGCTCTCGACGCGGAGGTCAGGGCGGAGCACGTGATGAGGACGGACTTGAAGTCGAGAAGGCAAAAGAGATTCTCTTGGGCATTTGTGCTTTGTGGAATGCTTGGGCAGGAAGAGCTTGGACGGGGAAGAGCTGATAAAGGGAAGTAGAGTGAGCAGGGACAGGGGGCTGAAGGGAAGTAGGGAGAAGCAGGGAAAGGGAGGAGGGGCAGCGCTCTCGACGCGGAGGTCAGGGCGGAGCACGTGATGAGGACGGACTTGAAGTCGAGAAGGCAAAAGAGATTCTCTTGGGCATTTGTGCTTTGTGGAATGCTTGGGCAGGAAGAGCTTGGACGGGGAAGAGCTGATAAAGGGAAGTAGAGTGAGCAGGGACAGGGGGCTGAAGGGAAGTAGGGAGAAGCAGGGAAAGGGAAGAGGGGCAGCGCTCTCGACGCGGAGGTCAGGGCGGAGCACGTGATGAGGACGGACTTGAAGTCGAGAAGGCGAAAAGAGATTCTCTTGGGCATTTGTGCTTTGTGGAATGCTTGGGCAGGAAGAGCTTGGACGGGGAAGAGCTGATAAAGGGAAGTAGAGTGAGCAGGGACAGGGGGCTGAGGGAAAGTAGGGAGAAGCAGGGAAAGGGAGGAGGGGCAGCGCTCTCGACGCGGAGGTCAGGGCGGAGCACGTGATGAGGACGGACTTGAAGTCGAGAAGGCAAAAGAGATTCTCTTGGGCATTTGTGCTTTGTGAATGCTTGGCAGGAAGAGCTTGGACGGGGAAGAGCTGATAAAGGGAAGTAGAGTGAGCAGGGACAGGGGGGCTGAAGGGAAGTAGGGAGAAACAGGGAAAGGGAGGAGGGGCAGCGCTCTCGACGCGGAGGTCAGGGCGGGGCACGTGATGAGGACGGACTTGAAGTCGAGAAGGCAAAAGAGATTCTCTTGGGCATTTGTGCTTTGTGGAATGCTTGGGCAGGAAGAGCTTGGACGGGGAAGAGCTGATAAAGGGAAGTAGAGTGAGCAGGGACAGGGGGCTGAGGGAAAGTAGGGAGAAGCAGGGAAAGGGAGGAGGGCAGCGCTCTCGACGCGGAGGTCAGGGCGGAGCACGTGATGAGGACGGACTTGAAGTCGAGAAGGCAAAAGAGATTCTCTTGGGCATTTGTGCTTTGTGGAATGCTTGGGCAGGAAGAGCTTGGACGGGGAAGAGCTGATATAAAGGGAAGTAGAGTGAGCAGGGACAGGGGGCTGAGGGAAAGTAGGGAGAAGCAGGGAAAGGGAGGAGGGGGCAGCGCTCTCGACGCGGAGGTCAGGGCGGAGCACGTGATGAGGACGGACTTGAAGTCGAGAAGGCAAAAGAGATTCTCTTGGGCATTTGTGCTTTGTGGAATGCTTGGGCAGGAAGAGCTTGGACGGGGAAGAGCTGATAAGGGAAGTAGAGTGAGCAGGGACAGGGGGCTGAGGGAAAGTAAGGAGACAGCAGGGAAAGGGAGGAGGGGCAGCGCTCTCGACGCGGAGGTCAGGGCGGGGCACGTGAGGAGGACGGACTTGAAGTCGAGAAGGCAAAGAGATTCTCTTGGGCATTTGTGCTTTGTGGAATGCTTGGGCAGGAAGAGCTTGGACGGGGAAGAGCTGATAAAGGGAAGTAGAGTGAGCAGGGACAGGGGGCTGAAGGGAAGTAGGGAGAAGCAGGGAAAGGGAGGAGGGGCAGCGCTCTCCGACGCGGAGGTGAGGGCGGAGCACGTGATGAGGACGGACTTGAAGTCGAGAAGGCAAAAGAGATTCTCTTGGGCATTTGTGCTTTGTGGAATGCTTGGGCAGGAAGAGCTTGGACGGGGAAGAGCTGATAAAGGGAAGTAGAGTGAGCAGGGACAGGGGGCCGAAGGGAAGTAGGGAGAAACAGGGAAAGGGAGGAGGGGCAGCGCTCTCGACGCGGAGGTCAGGGCGGAGCACGTGATGAGGACGGACTTGAGTCGAGAAGACGAAAAGGGATTCTCTTGGGCATTTGTGCTTTGTGGAATGCTTAGGCAGGAAGAGCTTGGACGGGGAAGAGCTGATAAAGGGAAGTAGAGTGAGCAGGGACAGGGGGCTGAGGGAAAGTAAGGAGAAGCAGGGAAAGGGAGGAGGGGCAGCGCTCTCGACGCGGAGGTCAGGGCGGGGCACGTGATCAGGACGGACTTGAAGTCGAGAAGGCGAAAAGGGATTCTCTTGGGCATTTGTGCTTTGTGGAATGCTTGGGCAGGAAGAGCTTGGGCAGGGAGGAGCTGATCAAGGGAAGTAGAGTGAGCAGGGACAGGGGGCTGAAGGAAAGGAGGGAGAAGCAGGGAAAGGGAGGAGGGGCAGCGCTCTCGACGCGGAGGTCAGGGCGGAGCACGTGATGAGGACGGACTTGAAGTCGAGAAGACGAAAAGGGATTCTCTTGGGCATTTGTGCTCTGTGGAATGCTTGGGCAGGAAGAGCTTGGGCAGGGAGGAGCTGATCAAGGGAAGTAGAGTGAGCAGGGACAGGGGCTGAAGGGAAGTAGGGAGAAACAGGGAAAGGGAGGAGGGGCAGCGCTCTCGACGCGGAGGTCAGGGCGGAGCACGTGATGAGGACGGACTTGAAGTCGAGAAGGCGAAAAGGGATTCTCTTGGGCATTTGTGCTTTGTGGAATGCTTGGGCAGGAAGAGCTTGGGCAGGGAGGAGCTGATCAAGGGAAGTAGAGTGAGCAGGCACAGGGGGCTGAAGGGAAGTAGGGAGAAGCAGGGAAAGGGAGGAGGGGCAGCGCTCTCGACGCGGAGGTCAGGGCGGAGCACGTGATGAGGACGGACTTGAAGTCGAGAAGACGAAAAGGGATTCTCTTGGGCATTTGTGCTTTGTGGAATGCTTGGGCAGGAAGAGCTTGGACGGGGAAGAGCTGATAAAGGGAAGTAGAGTGAGCAGGGACAGGGGGCTGAGGGAAAGTAGGGAGAAGCAGGGAAAGGGAGGAGGGGCAGCGCTCTCGACGCGGAGGTCAGGGCGGAGCACGTGATGAGGACGGACTTGAAGTCGAGAAGACGAAAAGGGATTCTCTTGGGCATTTGTGCTCTGTGGAATGCTTGGGCAGGAAGAGCTTGGGCAGGGAGGAGCTGATCAAGGGAAGTAGAGTGAGCAGGGACAGGGGCTGAAGGGAAGTAGGGAGAAACAGGAAAGGCAGGAGGGGCAGCGCTCTCGACGCGGAGGTCAGGGCGGAGCACGTGATGAGGACGGACTTGAAGTCGAGAAGGCGAAAAGGGATTCTCTTGGGCATTTGTGCTTTGTGGAATGCTTGGGCAGGAAGAGCTTGGGCAGGGAGGAGCTGATCAAGGGAAGTAGAGTGAGCAGGCACAGGGGCTGAAGGGAAGTAGGGAGAAAGCAGGGAAAGGGAGGAGGGGGCAGCGCTCTCGACGCGGAGGTCAGGGCGGAGCACGTGATGAGGACGGACTTGAAGTCGAGAAGACGAAAAGGGATTCTCTTGGGCATTTGTGCTTTGTGGAATGCTTAGGCAGGAAGAGCTTGGACGGGGAAGAGCTGATAAAGGGAAGTAGAGTGAGCAGGGACAGGGGGCTGAGGGAAAGTAAGGAGAAGCAGGGAAAGGGAGGAGGGGCAGCGCTCTCGACGCGGAGGTCAGGGCGGGGCACGTGATCAGGACGGACTTGAAGTCGAGAAGACGAAAAGGGATTCTCTTGGGCATTTGTGCTTTGTGGAATGCTTGGGCAGGAAGAGCTTGGACGGGGAAGAGCTGATAAAGGGAAGTAGAGTGAGCAGGGACAGGGGGCTGAAGGGAAATTGGGAGAAGCAGGGAAAGGGAGGAGGGGCAGCGCTCTCGACGCGGAGGTCAGGGCGGGGCACGTGATCAGGACGGACTTGAAGTCGAGAAGACGAAAAGGGATTCTCTTGGGCATTTGTGCTTTGTGGAATGCTTGGGCAGGAAGAGCTTGGACGGGGAAGAGCTGATAAAGGGAAGTAGAGTGAGCAGGGACAGGGGGCTGAAGGGAAATTGGGAGAGAAGCAGGGAAAGGGAGGAGGGGCAGCGCTCTCGACGCGGAGGTCAGGGCGGGGCACGTGATCAGGACGGACTTGAAGTCGAGAAGACGAAAAGGGATTCTCTTGGGCATTTGTGCTTTGTGGAATGCTTGGGCAGGAAGAGCTTGGACGGGGAAGAGCTGATAAAGGGAAGTAGAGTGAGCAGGGACAGGGGGCTGAAGGGAAATTGGGAGAAGCAGGGAAAGGGAGGAGGGGCAGCGCTCTCGACGCGGAGGTCAGGGCGGGGCACGTGATCAGGACGGACTTGAAGTCGAGAAGACGAAAAGGGATTCTCTTGGGCATTTGTGCTTTGTGGAATGCTTAGGCAGGAAGAGCTTGGACGGGGAAGAGCTGATAAAGGGAAGTAGAGTGAGCAGGGACAGGGGGCTGAAGGGAAATTGGGAGAAGCAGGGAAAGGGAGGAGGGGCAGCGCTCTCGACGCGGAGGTCAGGGCGGGGCACGTGATCAGGACGGACTTGAAGTCGAGAAGACGAAAAGGGATTCTCTTGGGCATTTGTGCTTTGTGGAATGCTTGGGCAGGAGAGCTTGGACGGGGAAGAGCTGATAAAGGGAAGTAGAGTGAGCAGGGACAGGGGGCTGAGGGAAAGTAAGGAGAAGCAGGGAAAGGGAGGAGGGGCAGCGCTCTCGACGCGGAGGTCAGGGCGGGGCACGTGATCAGGACGGACTTGAAGTCGAGAAGACGAAAAGGGATTCTCTTGGGCATTTGTGCTCTGTGGAATGCTTGGGCAGGAAGAGCTTGGGCAGGGAGGAGCTGATCAAGGGAAGTAGAGTGAGCAGGGACAGGGGCTGAAGGGAAGTAGGGAGAAACAGGGAAAGGGAGGAGGGGCAGCGCTCTCGACGCGGAGGTCAGGGCGGAGCACGTGATGAGGACGGACTTGAAGTCGAGAAGGCGAAAAGGGATTCTCTTGGGCATTTGTGCTTTGTGGAATGCTTGGGCAGGAAGAGCTTGGGCAGGGAGGAGCTGATCAAGGGAAGTAGAGTGAGCAGGGACAGGGGCTGAAGGGAAGTAGGGAGAAACAGGGAAAGGGAGGAGGGGCAGCGCTCTCGACGCGGAGGTCAGGGCGGAGCACGTGATGAGGACGGACTTGAAGTCGAGAAGACGAAAAGGGATTCTCTTGGGCATTTGTGCTTTGTGGAATGCTTGGGCAGGGAGAGCTTGGACAGGGAGGAGCTGATCAAGGGAAGTAGAGTGAGCAGGGACAGGGGCTGAAGGGAAGTAGGGAGAAACAGGGAAAGGGAGGAGGGGCAGCGCTCTCGACGCGGAGGTCAGGGCGGAGCACGTGATGAGGACGGACTTGAAGTCGAGAAGGCGAAAAGGGATTCTCTTGGGCATTTGTGCTCTGTGGAATGCTTGGGCAGGAAGAGCTTGGGCAGGGAGGAGCTGATCAAGGGAAGTAGAGTGAGCAGGGACAGGGGCTGAAGGGAAGTAGGGAGAAACAGGGAAAAGGGAGGAGGGGCAGCGCTCTCGACGCGGAGGTCAGGGCGGAGCACGTGATGAGGACGGACTTGAAGTCGAGAAGACGAAAAGGGATTCTCTTGGGCATTTGTGCTTTGTGGAATGCTTGGGCAGGAAGAGCTTGGACGGGGAAGAGCTGATAAAGGGAAGTAGAGTGAGCAGGGACAGGGGGCTGAGGGAAAGTAAGGAGAAGCAGGGAAAGGGAGGAGGGGCAGCGCTCTCGACGCGGAGGTCAGGGCGGGGCACGTGATCAGGACGGACTTGAAGTCGAGAAGACGAAAAGGGATTCTCTTGGGCATTTGTGCTTTGTGGAATGCTTGGGCAGGAAGAGCTTGGACGGGGAAGAGCTGATAAAGGGAAGTAGAGTGAGCAGGGACAGGGGGCTGAAGGGAAATTGGGAGAAGCAGGGAAAGGGAGGAGGGGCAGCGCTCTCGACGCGGAGGTCAGGGCGGGGCACGTGATCAGGACGGACTTGAAGTCGAGAAGACGAAAAGGGATTCTCTTGGGCATTTGTGCTTTGTGGAATGCTTGGGCAGGGAGAGCTTGGACAGGGAGGAGCTGATAAAGGGAAGTAGAGTGAGCAGGGACAGGGGGCTGAAGGGAAGTAGGGAGAAGCAGGGAAAGGGAGGAGGGGCAGCGCTCTCGACGCGGAGGTCAGGGCGGAGCACGTGATGAGGACGGACTTGAAGTCGAGAAGACGAAAAGGGATTCTCTTGGGCATTTGTGCTTTGTAGAATGCAGTCGGGTGATATTCTGACGCCAACAGGCTTGGGTGGAAAGAGAAAAGAGCAGGGAAGCGCATTGCCCACCGCCGCTTCCGAGCAGCGCGGCTGACGTTGCACAGAAGACGAAAAGAGTTACGCTCGAGCAATTGTCCTTTGAGGAATAGATGCCCGTCTGTTGCGAGTAAGATTCTAAGGCTCACTGCCTTCGTTCCCTTTTACACGTTTCGGCGCCTTTAGATGTCGGGGGTCCCATTCAGTCACCCAACCAGGAACCCGCGATGTCTCGAACCTTCACTTCACGCAGGAAACAAATTTGCGTAGCAACGCCTGTTTTGCGGTCGTGTCTTTTCAGTACAACTCTCTCAGCATTTGCCTGGATGACAATCACAAAACCCTTGGTGCAGATGGCCGGCGCGGGGACTGAGGCCGAAGGCCGAGTCAGCGGGCGACGCCCTGCGCCACGGCGCTCCTCGTATCAGAGTGTTTATTATACATACGTTGCAGAGCGTTAACTGTGTCTACAAACTGTTTACAGTATGGATTGCAGCAGTTGATGGTATTTGATTGCCGCTCCAACGTGATTTCATTACTCCTAGTTTACACAGCCGTCCATGCGGCAGGCGTTTCTTTCCTTCCCATAATGCTTTGCTCCTTTGAGCGCGAAGGGAGTGGGGAAGAAAGGGGAGACAAGAGACGAACGACTGCGTGTGCTTGAGTGCCACAGAGAGCTTCTTAACTCCTCCGTCACGGCGCTGCCCTCGCTCTCCCAACTCCGCCGCTTTGTGCCTTCCCTTGAGGCGCCCTCTGCTCGTCAATTATTCTTTGAGTCAATCGGAAAAGCAGATGATGTACGACGTTATTTTATTACCTTCAACTATCGAGGGGCTCGCTTTCAAAGATTTCTTGATTTCTGGGGGAAGAGGAAGTTTCTGTTTGATTTAGGAGCTGAAGGCGCCGTCATGCACGTGGGTGGCACGTAAAGGCAACTGGCAGACCGCTCCTAGGCTCATTTCATCAGATCAGACACACGAAAGTAAAGATTATCCTGCTTCGTCCTTTCCTTCAATGACGCTACTCATCAATATCCCCACGTTTGCTGCTTGCGGGAATCGTTTCGCACCAAACCTTCTTGGCTCGCCCCAAGTCCCCGGTTACTTGACGTCAGGCAACATGAACAGTCGACTCTGGTTATAGCGAACACAGGCGTAGTAAACTCTTGTTTATAGTGAACTCGGGCGTACTAATCTTTCGGGTGTAGTGAACTTACGTCACTGGTCCCGTTTCGCTTGCATTACATATACGCACAAAACGATTGGGTTAAAGTGAGTTCTGAACCTCGGCTATAGTGAATGAGGGTAATACGTCCTGGAAATTTATTATGTGTAGGAATTCATGTAGGCTGGTGCAGTTCGTTTATCCCCAGATAGAAGAATTAAAATCTAACATCATCTTTTAGCATGATGGAATTCCCTCACCTTAATCCACAAAGATTTGAGAATTTCTAAATACGAAATTTGGCAATCACTGTATTGGATGCAGAGAACCCAATCTGTGGCCAGGTCTTTGCCTCGACATTACACATAATAGTCATACGCACCCACAGATCCAGTAACAGCAGATACTAATGGGCGGGTTCAGCTGAAACTGATAAGTGAACGGCGGAATCGATGCTTTTCCCGTAAAGGGCAATTTGCGTAGGCGGCGTTTGATCCCGGGAGTTCGTCACCCAACCAGAAACAAGGGGCCTCTAGAATTCTTGTAATCTCTGTGACTTCACGTCATGAACGACCTCGGCTAGCGACGCCCGTTTCGCGGTCGTGGCCTTTCAGAAGAAGCATCCCAGCTTTCGCCTGGATGACCGAGGAAAAGCACAAAAGCCCAGGTCAGGATGGCCGGCACATGGGGGTTGAACTCGGGCCTCCCGAATGCGAGGTGAGCGCGCTCCGCCCTGAGCCGCTTCGCCGGGCTTTCCAGGAGCAACTGATTCGTCGTTCGCTCACTCGCCGGCGAGGAGCGCTGCTGCCCCTGTCCATCGGCCAAGAGGCCGCGGCGTGGAGGGCGAGCGTAGAGTTCGCTTTGCACGGAGCGCCGCTGCTGATTCCTCGTAAAGCTCAATTCGCTGCAAGTGGCCCTCTGCGCTGCAGTTTAGTGCGTCAGTTGAATGGCGCCGCGATTGTTTGGCAGGTGGAGCCTTCGCCGCAGGCGCCTTCCATGAGGACGGGCAGTATGCACTGGCTGATGTGGATTGCCCAATGAACTCGGGTTGTAAGGTTTACGCGCACCTTTCCGATGTCCGTGCGGTCAGTCGCGAGTTATATCTGCGGTGCGAACGTGTCACATATCGCATGACCTCGCGAATGAGAGAGTGCATGTTCCGCGTTTACGGGGACGTCAACGTTTCGGTCATGAACCTTGGGTTTTGGGACGATATGCCCTCGAGATGTTTCCTTTAACGGGTCCCAGTCGGGAAACGTTCTAAGCCCTCGCTTGGTCTCGCGACATGTGCGTTGGAGTAGTACACACGAGTGTGTGTGTGTGTGTGTGTTAAGGGTGAAGGATGAGGGGAGGAAAGGTCGCGCGCGACTTGTGGCCCGTCTTTAGGGCACTGGGCTGACAGGCGTCTCCATTTTCTTGCTGTGTTTGCATGTGCTCCTTCTGAGATTAATTTAGCGATCCACTGCAGCGCCACTTTGAGAATACCTCTGCCTCTAGAGCAATGGGTGAGGAAGGGCTGTGAGGAAGGGCTTTGAGGGAAGGGCTGTGCGGGAAGGGCGCGACGCTGCGTCTGTGGCAGCGGCGGAACAACGTTTGAAGCGAGCAGCGCGATGCGTCGCACACTGCGCTGATCTGCAAATGCTCTGCGCACTTGGACGACGCCCCCTGCAGCTCTGTCATTGGGGGGGAGGGCAAGGCCCCCTGCGAGGCTCCGAATGACGGACGGCGGGGCTTCGCCTGCACTCGCGTTTGCAGAGGCCGTCGCCTGCAATTCATTCCCTCCTTTACTCCGTGAGCTCTGCTTTATTTCCTTAAGGAAATATCGCTCATTTTGCGCCTTTTCTTACTTGCAAATTCCCTCTGACAGCGTCGCAGGCATGTATAATTCTGTCAGCAGTGAAATGCAGGTTGCGGATGATGTGAGGTCTATTCCACGAGGGGGTGGTGGGTGATTGGTTGCGGAACTCTTAAAATGCTGCCGCACTGCTGGCCACTGCATTAGCAAAATTCGCGTTTGGACGCCCCTAAAAGTCACTAACGTGAACCGAGCTCCCTATTTCATTGGTAAAGTTTTTGCCAGTCAGAGCAGTTGCATCTGATTAACTATTTATTTTCATTCTCTCCGACACGACTGTAAATTATTTTCCCTTAAGTCACATTCTGTAAAATATACATCCAAATTTAGTATTTTTAATTTTTATTTTTTATTTAAATTTAGTATTTAGTATTACTAAGTTTTGAACTTTGTTAGGTACAGAAATACTTATATATGGAATGTAATAGTTCTTTTACTACATGTAGTAATGAGCGTGAAGTCGAGACAGGTCGATTGCGTAGAGTTTCTGCTGGGCCTAAAACTAGGCAGTGATAGGTCGACCGATTTGTCACGAACTTGTCATTATTCTTGAAATTCCTCATAAAGAATGGCACTTTCGGAGGTGAAGGCACGAGTTTTAAAATTGAAAAAGCTGCTGTGTAAACAAGCGATACATTTTTTGACCCCACAAGGCTTGTTACTTTGAGCCTCGTTAACTTTGTTCCCATGTACATCCTCTAGTCGCTTCGAACGGTTACTTGATAATGGATGAAGTCTCTCCGGGGTCGCCGCATCTAGTCATGGATGCCAACAGCATGAATTTTTAAACATTGGCAACCATGGACACGATGTCTCCCGAAAAGTCAAGAAACGATTGACTCCTGCCGCGGAAGCCTTCAGGCAAAGATCCAAAAATATTTTTAAATCGTTCAGTGATGTCCTTATGAGTATGAGGGATGGACGCAATTGTGCATACGAAAGCCACATACGAAATCCATTCTGGTATCCGAAGATGGGGTGTCAACGGTAGTCTTCAGAGTAAATTATAAAATAATTGAAGGAAAAACTATATATTTAAGAACTAATGTACATTTATTTAACAATATATTACAACCATTGTGTAAAAGTTTGTCTTAAAATATTTCCAGTTTTTAAGCTATGGCAAGGTGATATACATGTGAATAATTTTATACACGTGCAGAACTTTCCGCCAGGGGCATAGATGGCAATGTCGTTTTTCCAAGAATTATTTAAGCATTCACAACGTTGCTTTGAATGCCCAGCTATTCTCTTCATGAACAGGTACTAAATAAGATTCATGTCTAGGCTTGACTATATGAAAACTCTGAAGTGTTTATCAAGCGGTGACGTCGGTTTCGAATTGTTTAATAAGAATCCGATAAGCATTGAAAGACGAAACTATGAATAAGGATTAAAACGGATTTCAATAAATTCTAAACTATGACACAGTAATTCCGTACCTAAACAAAGATAGAGATGGAAATCTACGCTATAGCGTTGACTTCTCTCTCTCCCACTGGCATATTTCTCTCAGCCTAGGTTCTCGCGTGTGAGTGAAGTGAGGGTGGAGATCAGGACTCCTGCCAGGGCCGTGCACAAGGCACCTACGACTAAACAGAAACACCATACCATGGCTGAATCAGTGAGGTAGGGGCATGGTAAGATCCAGCATCCTTAATGTTATGTACAAAAAATACACCACAAATAAACTGTCAACTATGTTTATTGAACACGTATATCATTTCGAAGTCCCAACTTGCACTGATAATAATGCCTTTTACATCCAGAATATGTACCAAGAGTCGAAAGCGCAGTGAACTTCGTCAGGAGATAGACCAGTTCGTGGTCGAGTCCTCCAATGTCCAAGAATATACAGAAACGGGCGGAGTCGGCGTAGAAAGAATTACCACTCGCAGTCGCTACTCTCAGGTGCGCACTCACAAAACCAGTTCCGTCCCCTGCAGCGCCCGCGGCTCCTTCTATTCAGCTTGCGACGTCACGGACGGTGACGCGCCTTGCAGCAGTGGCTTCCACTGCGCAACTCGAATGCTCTACGCATCCTCGACAGTTAAAGGGAGCCGAACCTCCACTCCTACTAGCCTAGAACCTTAGGGAGGTTCAGAGACCAACGTGCATCCTCTTCATCACTCGCGAGATTTGTGGCGATCTCCGCTCACGCGTGCGACATGAGTGCTCGCTGCGCCAACAGAAAACACGGCCCATTAAGCGCTGACAAGACGCGTCGCTCGGACTCAGCGGAACTCAGGCGCTGCGTTGTGTTGGCCGCCCGCCATTCACTCGAGTGCAGCGGATGGACTGCGCTGCACCTCAGGGAACGGAGGGAAACATTTTGCAGATAATAAAGCCGTAAAGTGAATACGAAATTTCTAATTTATATTTGTGTGCGCCTTGCGACTTGGACACACAACTCAGTTGGCTGGGTCTTTAGCGACAGTAGTGACAAGGCGCGGCGAAAAAAGCGAGCGGCGAAAGGAAGCAAAAGCCTTTGTTGGTGGCGCCGTTAGAGCTGATGAGGCGATGGGCGGCCACGGGCGTCGATGCGCCATCCAAAACGCATTAGGAAGCGGAGCCTTCAGCCACCCAGCCCACTCGCGCCTCCGCCCCCGCGCCTTCGCCTTCGCGACTTTGCACACGACACCACGACCGCCTCGCCCCACCCACCCCTCGACCCTCTCCCTGCTCACATCTTCCCCTCTTCAACGACTCCCTCTCCGCCCCCCCTGCACTCTCCTCGAGCCCTTGCACTCTGAGCCTCCACATCCCACCCCACCCCATCCCATCGCCTTTGCAGTCTCCTTACCACTTGCTGACCCGCCCAGCCCCACTTGTCCCTTCCCCACCACACCTACCCCTCCCCACGCAACGCCTCCCCCACCTACTCACACGCCTTGCCCCTCCCTTTTTACCCCCCTCCCCCTCGGCTCCCCCGCCCGCCCCGCCCTGCTGCGCTCTCTTTTTCCCACCTTTTCCTCTTTTCCCTCTCTTCCTTTCTTTCTTACGTGTACGCAAGGCGCAGAGCGATCTGGTGCTGCTTGAGTTGGCTCCCAAGTTGTCGCGAGTCTCGCCAAAAGTTCCGGCGGACAAGTGACGCGCGCCTTGCGTGCCTCCGGACTGTTCCCGCACCCCTCCCCACTGCTTTCGCTCTCTCGACAAATGACTGCAGGAACCCACGCGGGCGGCGAGTGGGTTGATCGGGGTATTGACTGTCAACGATTCATACTCCGCCGGAACGAATCGAGCGGCCATTTGTTTCTGGACGTGTTCCCGGGTGGTTGGCGGGCGGCCCGGGAGAGCTCCGATAATTGGGCTTCTTTAGAGCGCACTCAATCGGGCGGCGAAAAGCCGGTTGTCGCGGATGTGTTTGATATTTTACGCGCTCTGGTGCCGCTCGCTGGAAGCTCCGCTGCAAGGAGGGGGTGGGGGGAGCTGCGAGCGAGTGCAGGGGTCGTAGGGCATCGGCAAAAGACCTTCTGAGGATTCCTTCACTCCAGACGTGTGGATGTTCTTCGATCTTTAGTTGGATGCCTAAAATATATTGTAAGTAGATAGAAAGAAGGCACAGAAATGTTTTCATTCATGGCGATTTCATTTCAGACAGAAACAACAGTACTTCTACAGTTCAAACCTGCATCAAAAGTTCTGGCATTTCCAGATCCATGCCATTTGCCACTTAAGCCAGAATTTCCCACTTAAGCTTGGACACCATAATAGACCACTTCAGCTTGGATAATTGATTAACTTTTAGACACAAAATTGCTATAACCTGAATATTTTTAGAAAATCGTGGAGAACGATTTTCGAATAACTGTATTCCCCTTTACAGCGCTCCAAATCTCAAGGAAATTTGCAAAGATCGTAAAGCAATGCCCAGAAGCAAAACAAGGGACCATCTCGGCATTTGCTCAGTACATCAAAAGTGAAAACGTCTGAAAAGAGAACTAAATAAATTATCGTCAAAAATATGTTTTTTGTAGTCTTAAATTTCCTACTATTATTCTTTTCCTACATCCTAGGTCTTTTAAATCTTTTGATGAATGAATGATTTGATAGTGCAACGTTCAGGATCGAACTTTTTCATCAAAAATTAATAAACAACAAATTTAGAAATGTTCGTATTACTGACATTCGTATTTCTATTTCTCGTTTTGTTACAAAGGTTGGAACTCGTTTCTAGACATATCTGCATTTCACTTCAATAACGTTGATTGAACATTGTTTGAATAAATAATTGTCCTGAGAATTATTCACGGATATTAAGCAATCGTCAAACCAATTAACGCGATTATCAGAGATCAGACTTTACGTGCAAATACATTCACAAAACTGAACTAAACGTCTTCGAGTTTACCATTTATTTTTGGGATCACTGTGAAGTTTTCATTTTCTTTCTTTTTACCTACTACGAGTAATCTTCGGTTGAAGTGTATTTGTACAAATTATACCTATGAAAATTTTCACCCGAGAATTATCACACGGTTTTCAATTATGCTAATATGGAGTAAAATAATTTTTCACAGACGTAATTTCTCCTACGTAGGCAAGTATATTGCTTGTATGATAAATTTCAGGTGTGAAGAATGACACAATTATCCATGTAATGAATATTACCAATAAACTTCGTTTAGATGAAAAGTTGATTATGATGACTAATGAATTTGGAGGATAGAATATGGCCCATTGTGGATAGTAGTGGACAAATTTAAAGTATTTCACAACAGAAACTTAACCGTGAGCAATGTGACAGATATTTTTTGCTCGTAATTAGATAGTATATTGTATATTATTTTATAAGTTAAAATTACTTCTGACTAAGGATAATTTATTCAATGTTCAAGAAAAAATGTGTTTTTTTAAAATCTATTCTATAGAATCTTCAGATCTGAAACACAAGAACATGGTGTTGGAGAAAATGTGTACTTTGTCGTTACGTTAAACTTTTCCTCGCAATCTTGGTGTGTTTGAGAGGGTGATTGGGTGATTGATCCTTCGATTTCAACAGCTTTTGAGGACCTTCCTTCTCCGGTTTGCGAAGGCAATTTGCGGTATGCTGAGACCAATCGATCACCGCGT